>OW569339.1:6019767-6586767 GCA_937595015.1 Polyommatus icarus | reverse complement strand
AGTTCGAGTTCGAGTTCGAGTTCGAGTTCGAGTTCGAGTTCGAGTTCGAGTTCGAGTTCGAGTTCGAGTTCGAGTTCGAGTTCGAGTTCGAGTTCGAGTTCGAGTTCGAGTTCGAGTTCGAGTTCGAGTTCGAGTTCGAGTTCGAGTTCGAGTTCGAGTTCGAGTTCGAGTTCGAGTTCGAGTTCGAGTTCGAGTTCGAGTTCGAGTTCGAGTTCGAGTTCGAGTTCGAGTTCGAGTTCGAGTTCGAGTTCGAGTTCGAGTTCGAGTTCGAGTTCGAGTTCGAGTTCGAGTTCGAGTTCGAGTTCGAGTTCGAGTTCGAGTTCGAGTTCGAGTTCGAGTTCGAGTTCGAGTTCGAGTTCGAGTTCGAGTTCGAGTTCGAGTTCGAGTTCGAGTTCGAGTTCGAGTTCGAGTTCGAGTTCGAGTTCGAGTTCGAGTTCGAGTTCGAGTTCGAGTTCGAGTTCGAGTTCGAGTTCGAGTTCGAGTTCGAGTTCGAGTTCGAGTTCGAGTTCGAGTTCGAGTTCGAGTTCGAGTTCGAGTTCGAGTTCGAGTTCGAGTTCGAGTTCGAGTTCGAGTTCGAGTTCGAGTTCGAGTTCGAGTTCGAGTTCGAGTTCGAGTTCGAGTTCGAGTTCGAGTTCGAGTTCGAGTTCGAGTTCGAGTTCGAGTTCGAGTTCGAGTTCGAGTTCGAGTTCGAGTTCGAGTTCGAGTTCGAGTTCGAGTTCGAGTTCGAGTTCGAGTTCGAGTTCGAGTTCGAGTTCGAGTTCGAGTTCGAGTTCGAGTTCGAGTTCGAGTTCGAGTTCGAGTTCGAGTTCGAGTTCGAGTTCGAGTTCGAGTTCGAGTTCGAGTTCGAGTTCGAGTTCGAGTTCGAGTTCGAGTTCGAGTTCGAGTTCGAGTTCGAGTTCGAGTTCGAGTTCGAGTTCGAGTTCGAGTTCGAGTTCGAGTTCGAGTTCGAGTTCGAGTTCGAGTTCGAGTTCGAGTTCGAGTTCGAGTTCGAGTTCGAGTTCGAGTTCGAGTTCGAGTTCGAGTTCGAGTTCGAGTTCGAGTTCGAGTTCGAGTTCGAGTTCGAGTTCGAGTTCGAGTTCGAGTTCGAGTTCGAGTTCGAGTTCGAGTTCGAGTTCGAGTTCGAGTTCGAGTTCGAGTTCGAGTTCGAGTTCGAGTTCGAGTTCGAGTTCGAGTTCGAGTTCGAGTTCGAGTTCGAGTTCGAGTTCGAGTTCGAGTTCGAGTTCGAGTTCGAGTTCGAGTTCGAGTTCGAGTTCGAGTTCGAGTTCGAGTTCGAGTTCGAGTTCGAGTTCGAGTTCGAGTTCGAGTTCGAGTTCGAGTTCGAGTTCGAGTTCGAGTTCGAGTTCGAGTTCGAGTTCGAGTTCGAGTTCGAGTTCGAGTTCGAGTTCGAGTTCGAGTTCGAGTTCGAGTTCGAGTTCGAGTTCGAGTTCGAGTTCGAGTTCGAGTTCGAGTTCGAGTTCGAGTTCGAGTTCGAGTTCGAGTTCGAGTTCGAGTTCGAGTTCGAGTTCGAGTTCGAGTTCGAGTTCGAGTTCGAGTTCGAGTTCGAGTTCGAGTTCGAGTTCGAGTTCGAGTTCGAGTTCGAGTTCGAGTTCGAGTTCGAGTTCGAGTTCGAGTTCGAGTTCGAGTTCGAGTTCGAGTTCGAGTTCGAGTTCGAGTTCGAGTTCGAGTTCGAGTTCGAGTTCGAGTTCGAGTTCGAGTTCGAGTTCGAGTTCGAGTTCGAGTTCGAGTTCGAGTTCGAGTTCGAGTTCGAGTTCGAGTTCGAGTTCGAGTTCGAGTTCGAGTTCGAGTTCGAGTTCGAGTTCGAGTTCGAGTTCGAGTTCGAGTTCGAGTTCGAGTTCGAGTTCGAGTTCGAGTTCGAGTTCGAGTTCGAGTTCGAGTTCGAGTTCGAGTTCGAGTTCGAGTTCGAGTTCGAGTTCGAGTTCGAGTTCGAGTTCGAGTTCGAGTTCGAGTTCGAGTTCGAGTTCGAGTTCGAGTTCGAGTTCGAGTTCGAGTTCGAGTTCGAGTTCGAGTTCGAGTTCGAGTTCGAGTTCGAGTTCGAGTTCGAGTTCGAGTTCGAGTTCGAGTTCGAGTTCGAGTTCGAGTTCGAGTTCGAGTTCGAGTTCGAGTTCGAGTTCGAGTTCGAGTTCGAGTTCGAGTTCGAGTTCGAGTTCGAGTTCGAGTTCGAGTTCGAGTTCGAGTTCGAGTTCGAGTTCGAGTTCGAGTTCGAGTTCGAGTTCGAGTTCGAGTTCGAGTTCGAGTTCGAGTTCGAGTTCGAGTTCGAGTTCGAGTTCGAGTTCGAGTTCGAGTTCGAGTTCGAGTTCGAGTTCGAGTTCGAGTTCGAGTTCGAGTTCGAGTTCGAGTTCGAGTTCGAGTTCGAGTTCGAGTTCGAGTTCGAGTTCGAGTTCGAGTTCGAGTTCGAGTTCGAGTTCGAGTTCGAGTTCGAGTTCGAGTTCGAGTTCGAGTTCGAGTTCGAGTTCGAGTTCGAGTTCGAGTTCGAGTTCGAGTTCGAGTTCGAGTTCGAGTTCGAGTTCGAGTTCGAGTTCGAGTTCGAGTTCGAGTTCGAGTTCGAGTTCGAGTTCGAGTTCGAGTTCGAGTTCGAGTTCGAGTTCGAGTTCGAGTTCGAGTTCGAGTTCGAGTTCGAGTTCGAGTTCGAGTTCGAGTTCGAGTTCGAGTTCGAGTTCGAGTTCGAGTTCGAGTTCGAGTTCGAGTTCGAGTTCGAGTTCGAGTTCGAGTTCGAGTTCGAGTTCGAGTTCGAGTTCGAGTTCGAGTTCGAGTTCGAGTTCGAGTTCGAGTTCGAGTTCGAGTTCGAGTTCGAGTTCGAGTTCGAGTTCGAGTTCGAGTTCGAGTTCGAGTTCGAGTTCGAGTTCGAGTTCGAGTTCGAGTTCGAGTTCGAGTTCGAGTTCGAGTTCGAGTTCGAGTTCGAGTTCGAGTTCGAGTTCGAGTTCGAGTTCGAGTTCGAGTTCGAGTTCGAGTTCGAGTTCGAGTTCGAGTTCGAGTTCGAGTTCGAGTTCGAGTTCGAGTTCGAGTTCGAGTTCGAGTTCGAGTTCGAGTTCGAGTTCGAGTTCGAGTTCGAGTTCGAGTTCGAGTTCGAGTTCGAGTTCGAGTTCGAGTTCGAGTTCGAGTTCGAGTTCGAGTTCGAGTTCGAGTTCGAGTTCGAGTTCGAGTTCGAGTTCGAGTTCGAGTTCGAGTTCGAGTTCGAGTTCGAGTTCGAGTTCGAGTTCGAGTTCGAGTTCGAGTTCGAGTTCGAGTTCGAGTTCGAGTTCGAGTTCGAGTTCGAGTTCGAGTTCGAGTTCGAGTTCGAGTTCGAGTTCGAGTTCGAGTTCGAGTTCGAGTTCGAGTTCGAGTTCGAGTTCGAGTTCGAGTTCGAGTTCGAGTTCGAGTTCGAGTTCGAGTTCGAGTTCGAGTTCGAGTTCGAGTTCGAGTTCGAGTTCGAGTTCGAGTTCGAGTTCGAGTTCGAGTTCGAGTTCGAGTTCGAGTTCGAGTTCGAGTTCGAGTTCGAGTTCGAGTTCGAGTTCGAGTTCGAGTTCGAGTTCGAGTTCGAGTTCGAGTTCGAGTTCGAGTTCGAGTTCGAGTTCGAGTTCGAGTTCGAGTTCGAGTTCGAGTTCGAGTTCGAGTTCGAGTTCGAGTTCGAGTTCGAGTTCGAGTTCGAGTTCGAGTTCGAGTTCGAGTTCGAGTTCGAGTTCGAGTTCGAGTTCGAGTTCGAGTTCGAGTTCGAGTTCGAGTTCGAGTTCGAGTTCGAGTTCGAGTTCGAGTTCGAGTTCGAGTTCGAGTTCGAGTTCGAGTTCGAGTTCGAGTTCGAGTTCGAGTTCGAGTTCGAGTTCGAGTTCGAGTTCGAGTTCGAGTTCGAGTTCGAGTTCGAGTTCGAGTTCGAGTTCGAGTTCGAGTTCGAGTTCGAGTTCGAGTTCGAGTTCGAGTTCGAGTTCGAGTTCGAGTTCGAGTTCGAGTTCGAGTTCGAGTTCGAGTTCGAGTTCGAGTTCGAGTTCGAGTTCGAGTTCGAGTTCGAGTTCGAGTTCGAGTTCGAGTTCGAGTTCGAGTTCGAGTTCGAGTTCGAGTTCGAGTTCGAGTTCGAGTTCGAGTTCGAGTTCGAGTTCGAGTTCGAGTTCGAGTTCGAGTTCGAGTTCGAGTTCGAGTTCGAGTTCGAGTTCGAGTTCGAGTTCGAGTTCGAGTTCGAGTTCGAGTTCGAGTTCGCGAGTTCGAGTTCGAGTTCGAGTTCGAGTTCGAGTTCGAGTTCGAGTTCGAGTTCGAGTTCGAGTTCGAGTTCGAGTTCGAGTTCGAGTTCGAGTTCGAGTTCGAGTTCGAGTTCGAGTTCGAGTTCGAGTTCGAGTTCGAGTTCGAGTTCGAGTTCGAGTTCGAGTTCGAGTTCGAGTTCGAGTTCGAGTTCGAGTTCGAGTTCGAGTTCGAGTTCGAGTTCGAGTTCGAGTTCGAGTTCGAGTTCGAGTTCGAGTTCGAGTTCGAGTTCGAGTTCGAGTTCGAGTTCGAGTTCGAGTTCGAGTTCGAGTTCGAGTTCGAGTTCGAGTTCGAGTTCGAGTTCGAGTTCGAGTTCGAGTTCGAGTTCGAGTTCGAGTTCGAGTTCGAGTTCGAGTTCGAGTTCGAGTTCGAGTTCGAGTTCGAGTTCGAGTTCGAGTTCGAGTTCGAGTTCGAGTTCGAGTTCGAGTTCGAGTTCGAGTTCGAGTTCGAGTTCGAGTTCGAGTTCGAGTTCGAGTTCGAGTTCGAGTTCGAGTTCGAGTTCGAGTTCGAGTTCGAGTTCGAGTTCGAGTTCGAGTTCGAGTTCGAGTTCGAGTTCGAGTTCGAGTTCGAGTTCGAGTTCGAGTTCGAGTTCGAGTTCGAGTTCGAGTTCGAGTTCGAGTTCGAGTTCGAGTTCGAGTTCGAGTTCGAGTTCGAGTTCGAGTTCGAGTTCGAGTTCGAGTTCGAGTTCGAGTTCGAGTTCGAGTTCGAGTTCGAGTTCGAGTTCGAGTTCGAGTTCGAGTTCGAGTTCGAGTTCGAGTTCGAGTTCGAGTTCGAGTTCGAGTTCGAGTTCGAGTTCGAGTTCGAGTTCGAGTTCGAGTGCGAGTTCGAGTTCGAGTTCGAGTTCGAGTTCGAGTTCGAGTTCGAGTTCGAGTTCGAGTTCGAGTTCGAGTTCGAGTTCGAGTTCGAGTTCGAGTTCGAGTTCGAGTTCGAGTTCGAGTTCGAGTTCGAGTTCGAGTTCGAGTTCGAGTTCGAGTTCGAGTTCGAGTTCGAGTTCGAGTTCGAGTTCGAGTTCGAGTTCGAGTTCGAGTTCGAGTTCGAGTTCGAGTTCGAGTTCGAGTTCGAGTTCGAGTTCGAGTTCGAGTTCGAGTTCGAGTTCGAGTTCGAGTTCGAGTTCGAGTTCGAGTTCGAGTTCGAGTTCGAGTTCGAGTTCGAGTTCGAGTTCGAGTTCGAGTTCGAGTTCGAGTTCGAGTTCGAGTTCGAGTTCGAGTTCGAGTTCGAGTTCGAGTTCGAGTTCGAGTTCGAGTTCGAGTTCGAGTTCGAGTTCGAGTTCGAGTTCGAGTTCGAGTTCGAGTTCGAGTTCGAGTTCGAGTTCGAGTTCGAGTTCGAGTTCGAGTTCGAGTTCGAGTTCGAGTTCGAGTTCGAGTTCGAGTTCGAGTTCGAGTTCGAGTTCGAGTTCGAGTTCGAGTTCGAGTTCGAGTTCGAGTTCGAGTTCGAGTTCGAGTTCGAGTTCGAGTTCGAGTTCGAGTTCGAGTTCGAGTTCGAGTTCGAGTTCGAGTTCGAGTTCGAGTTCGAGTTCGAGTTCGAGTTCGAGTTCGAGTTCGAGTTCGAGTTCGAGTTCGAGTTCGAGTTCGAGTTCGAGTTCGAGTTCGAGTTCGAGTTCGAGTTCGAGTTCGAGTTCGAGTTCGAGTTCGAGTTCGAGTTCGAGTTCGAGTTCGAGTTCGAGTTCGAGTTCGAGTTCGAGTTCGAGTTCGAGTTCGAGTTCGAGTTCGAGTTCGAGTTCGAGTTCGAGTTCGAGTTCGAGTTCGAGTTCGAGTTCGAGTTCGAGTTCGAGTTCGAGTTCGAGTTCGAGTTCGAGTTCGAGTTCGAGTTCGAGTTCGAGTTCGAGTTCGAGTTCGAGTTCGAGTTCGAGTTCGAGTTCGAGTTCGAGTTCGAGTTCGAGTTCGAGTTCGAGTTCGAGTTCGAGTTCGAGTTCGAGTTCGAGTTCGAGTTCGAGTTCGAGTTCGAGTTCGAGTTCGAGTTCGAGTTCGAGTTCGAGTTCGAGTTCGAGTTCGAGTTCGAGTTCGAGTTCGAGTTCGAGTTCGAGTTCGAGTTCGAGTTCGAGTTCGAGTTCGAGTTCGAGTTCGAGTTCGAGTTCGAGTTCGAGTTCGAGTTCGAGTTCGAGTTCGAGTTCGAGTTCGAGTTCGAGTTCGAGTTCGAGTTCGAGTTCGAGTTCGAGTTCGAGTTCGAGTTCGAGTTCGAGTTCGAGTTCGAGTTCGAGTTCGAGTTCGAGTTCGAGTTCGAGTTCGAGTTCGAGTTCGAGTTCGAGTTCGAGTTCGAGTTCGAGTTCGAGTTCGAGTTCGAGTTCGAGTTCGAGTTCGAGTTCGAGTTCGAGTTCGAGTTCGAGTTCGAGTTCGAGTTCGAGTTCGAGTTCGAGTTCGAGTTCGAGTTCGAGTTCGAGTTCGAGTTCGAGTTCGAGTTCGAGTTCGAGTTCGAGTTCGAGTTCGAGTTCGAGTTCGAGTTCGAGTTCGAGTTCGAGTTCGAGTTCGAGTTCGAGTTCGAGTTCGAGTTCGAGTTCGAGTTCGAGTTCGAGTTCGAGTTCGAGTTCGAGTTCGAGTTCGAGTTCGAGTTCGAGTTCGAGTTCGAGTTCGAGTTCGAGTTCGAGTTCGAGTTCGAGTTCGAGTTCGAGTTCGAGTTCGAGTTCGAGTTCGAGTTCGAGTTCGAGTTCGAGTTCGAGTTCGAGTTCGAGTTCGAGTTCGAGTTCGAGTTCGAGTTCGAGTTCGAGTTCGAGTTCGAGTTCGAGTTCGAGTTCGAGTTCGAGTTCGAGTTCGAGTTCGAGTTCGAGTTCGAGTTCGAGTTCGAGTTCGAGTTCGAGTTCGAGTTCGAGTTCGAGTTCGAGTTCGAGTTCGAGTTCGAGTTCGAGTTCGAGTTCGAGTTCGAGTTCGAGTTCGAGTTCGAGTTCGAGTTCGAGTTCGAGTTCGAGTTCGAGTTCGAGTTCGAGTTCGAGTTCGAGTTCGAGTTCGAGTTCGAGTTTCGAGTTCGAGTTCGAGTTCGAGTTCGAGTTCGAGTTCGAGTTCGAGTTCGAGTTCGAGTTCGAGTTCGAGTTCGAGTTCGAGTTCGAGTTCGAGTTCGAGTTCGAGTTCGAGTTCGAGTTCGAGTTCGAGTTCGAGTTCGAGTTCGAGTTCGAGTTCGAGTTCGAGTTCGAGTTCGAGTTCGAGTTCGAGTTCGAGTTCGAGTTCGAGTTCGAGTTCGAGTTCGAGTTCGAGTTCGAGTTCGAGTTCGAGTTCGAGTTCGAGTTCGAGTTCGAGTTCGAGTTCGAGTTCGAGTTCGAGTTCGAGTTCGAGTTCGAGTTCGAGTTCGAGTTCGAGTTCGAGTTCGAGTTCGAGTTCGAGTTCGAGTTCGAGTTCGAGTTCGAGTTCGAGTTCGAGTTCGAGTTCGAGTTCGAGTTCGAGTTCGAGTTCGAGTTCGAGTTCGAGTTCGAGTTCGAGTTCGAGTTCGAGTTCGAGTTCGAGTTCGAGTTCGAGTTCGAGTTCGAGTTCGAGTTCGAGTTCGAGTTCGAGTTCGAGTTCGAGTTCGAGTTCGAGTTCGAGTTCGAGTTCGAGTTCGAGTTCGAGTTCGAGTTCGAGTTCGAGTTCGAGTTCGAGTTCGAGTTCGAGTTCGAGTTCGAGTTCGAGTTCGAGTTCGAGTTCGAGTTCGAGTTCGAGTTCGAGTTCGAGTTCGAGTTCGAGTTCGAGTTCGAGTTCGAGTTCGAGTTCGAGTTCGAGTTCGAGTTCGAGTTCGAGTTCGAGTTCGAGTTCGAGTTCGAGTTCGAGTTCGAGTTCGAGTTCGAGTTCGAGTTCGAGTTCGAGTTCGAGTTCGAGTTCGAGTTCGAGTTCGAGTTCGAGTTCGAGTTCGAGTTCGAGTTCGAGTTCGAGTTCGAGTTCGAGTTCGAGTTCGAGTTCGAGTTCGAGTTCGAGTTCGAGTTCGAGTTCGAGTTCGAGTTCGAGTTCGAGTTCGAGTTCGAGTTCGAGTTCGAGTTCGAGTTCGAGTTCGAGTTCGAGTTCGAGTTCGAGTTCGAGTTCGAGTTCGAGTTCGAGTTCGAGTTCGAGTTCGAGTTCGAGTTCGAGTTCGAGTTCGAGTTCGAGTTCGAGTTCGAGTTCGAGTTCGAGTTCGAGTTCGAGTTCGAGTTCGAGTTCGAGTTCGAGTTCGAGTTCGAGTTCGAGTTCGAGTTCGAGTTCGAGTTCGAGTTCGAGTTCGAGTTCGAGTTCGAGTTCGAGTTCGAGTTCGAGTTCGAGTTCGAGTTCGAGTTCGAGTTCGAGTTCGAGTTCGAGTTCGAGTTCGAGTTCGAGTTCGAGTTCGAGTTCGAGTTCGAGTTCGAGTTCGAGTTCGAGTTCGAGTTCGAGTTCGAGTTCGAGTTCGAGTTCGAGTTCGAGTTCGAGTTCGAGTTCGAGTTCGAGTTCGAGTTCGAGTTCGAGTTCGAGTTCGAGTTCGAGTTCGAGTTCGAGTTCGAGTTCGAGTTCGAGTTCGAGTTCGAGTTCGAGTTCGAGTTCGAGTTCGAGTTCGAGTTCGAGTTCGAGTTCGAGTTCGAGTTCGAGTTCGAGTTCGAGTTCGAGTTCGAGTTCGAGTTCGAGTTCGAGTTCGAGTTCGAGTTCGAGTTCGAGTTCGAGTTCGAGTTCGAGTTCGAGTTCGAGTTCGAGTTCGAGTTCGAGTTCGAGTTCGAGTTCGAGTTCGAGTTCGAGTTCGAGTTCGAGTTCGAGTTCGAGTTCGAGTTCGAGTTCGAGTTCGAGTTCGAGTTCGAGTTCGAGTTCGAGTTCGAGTTCGAGTTCGAGTTCGAGTTCGAGTTCGAGTTCGAGTTCGAGTTCGAGTTCGAGTTCGAGTTCGAGTTCGAGTTCGAGTTCGAGTTCGAGTTCGAGTTCGAGTTCGAGTTCGAGTTCGAGTTCGAGTTCGAGTTCGAGTTCGAGTTCGAGTTCGAGTTCGAGTTCGAGTTCGAGTTCGAGTTCGAGTTCGAGTTCGAGTTCGAGTTCGAGTTCGAGTTCGAGTTCGAGTTCGAGTTCGAGTTCGAGTTCGAGTTCGAGTTCGAGTTCGAGTTCGAGTTCGAGTTCGAGTTCGAGTTCGAGTTCGAGTTCGAGTTCGAGTTCGAGTTCGAGTTCGAGTTCGAGTTCGAGTTCGAGTTCGAGTTCGAGTTCGAGTTCGAGTTCGAGTTCGAGTTCGAGTTCGAGTTCGAGTTCGAGTTCGAGTTCGAGTTCGAGTTCGAGTTCGAGTTCGAGTTCGAGTTCGAGTTCGAGTTCGAGTTCGAGTTCGAGTTCGAGTTCGAGTTCGAGTTCGAGTTCGAGTTCGAGTTCGAGTTCGAGTTCGAGTTCGAGTTCGAGTTCGAGTTCGAGTTCGAGTTCGAGTTCGAGTTCGAGTTCGAGTTCGAGTTCGAGTTCGAGTTCGAGTTCGAGTTCGAGTTCGAGTTCGAGTTCGAGTTCGAGTTCGAGTTCGAGTTCGAGTTCGAGTTCGAGTTCGAGTTCGAGTTCGAGTTCGAGTTCGAGTTCGAGTTCGAGTTCGAGTTCGAGTTCGAGTTCGAGTTCGAGTTCGAGTTCGAGTTCGAGTTCGAGTTCGAGTTCGAGTTCGAGTTCGAGTTCGAGTTCGAGTTCGAGTTCGAGTTCGAGTTCGAGTTCGAGTTCGAGTTCGAGTTCGAGTTCGAGTTCGAGTTCGAGTTCGAGTTCGAGTTCGAGTTCGAGTTCGAGTTCGAGTTCGAGTTCGAGTTCGAGTTCGAGTTCGAGTTCGAGTTCGAGTTCGAGTTCGAGTTCGAGTTCGAGTTCGAGTTCGAGTTCGAGTTCGAGTTCGAGTTCGAGTTCGAGTTCGAGTTCGAGTTCGAGTTCGAGTTCGAGTTCGAGTTCGAGTTCGAGTTCGAGTTCGAGTTCGAGTTCGAGTTCGAGTTCGAGTTCGAGTTCGAGTTCGAGTTCGAGTTCGAGTTCGAGTTCGAGTTCGAGTTCGAGTTCGAGTTCGAGTTCGAGTTCGAGTTCGAGTTCGAGTTCGAGTTCGAGTTCGAGTTCGAGTTCGAGTTCGAGTTCGAGTTCGAGTTCGAGTTCGAGTTCGAGTTCGAGTTCGAGTTCGAGTTCGAGTTCGAGTTCGAGTTCGAGTTCGAGTTCGAGTTCGAGTTCGAGTTCGAGTTCGAGTTCGAGTTCGAGTTCGAGTTCGAGTTCGAGTTCGAGTTCGAGTTCGAGTTCGAGTTCGAGTTCGAGTTCGAGTTCGAGTTCGAGTTCGAGTTCGAGTTCGAGTTCGAGTTCGAGTTCGAGTTCGAGTTCGAGTTCGAGTTCGAGTTCGAGTTCGAGTTCGAGTTCGAGTTCGAGTTCGAGTTCGAGTTCGAGTTCGAGTTCGAGTTCGAGTTCGAGTTCGAGTTCGAGTTCGAGTTCGAGTTCGAGTTCGAGTTCGAGTTCGAGTTCGAGTTCGAGTTCGAGTTCGAGTTCGAGTTCGAGTTCGAGTTCGAGTTCGAGTTCGAGTTCGAGTTCGAGTTCGAGTTCGAGTTCGAGTTCGAGTTCGAGTTCGAGTTCGAGTTCGAGTTCGAGTTCGAGTTCGAGTTCGAGTTCGAGTTCGAGTTCGAGTTCGAGTTCGAGTTCGAGTTCGAGTTCGAGTTCGAGTTCGAGTTCGAGTTCGAGTTCGAGTTCGAGTTCGAGTTCGAGTTCGAGTTCGAGTTCGAGTTCGAGTTCGAGTTCGAGTTCGAGTTCGAGTTCGAGTTCGAGTTCGAGTTCGAGTTCGAGTTCGAGTTCGAGTTCGAGTTCGAGTTCGAGTTCGAGTTCGAGTTCGAGTTCGAGTTCGAGTTCGAGTTCGAGTTCGAGTTCGAGTTCGAGTTCGAGTTCGAGTTCGAGTTCGAGTTCGAGTTCGAGTTCGAGTTCGAGTTCGAGTTCGAGTTCGAGTTCGAGTTCGAGTTCGAGTTCGAGTTCGAGTTCGAGTTCGAGTTCGAGTTCGAGTTCGAGTTCGAGTTCGAGTTCGAGTTCGAGTTCGAGTTCGAGTTCGAGTTCGAGTTCGAGTTCGAGTTCGAGTTCGAGTTCGAGTTCGAGTTCGAGTTCGAGTTCGAGTTCGAGTTCGAGTTCGAGTTCGAGTTCGAGTTCGAGTTCGAGTTCGAGTTCGAGTTCGAGTTCGAGTTCGAGTTCGAGTTCGAGTTCGAGTTCGAGTTCGAGTTCGAGTTCGAGTTCGAGTTCGAGTTCGAGTTCGAGTTCGAGTTCGAGTTCGAGTTCGAGTTCGAGTTCGAGTTCGAGTTCGAGTTCGAGTTCGAGTTCGAGTTCGAGTTCGAGTTCGAGTTCGAGTTCGAGTTCGAGTTCGAGTTCGAGTTCGAGTTCGAGTTCGAGTTCGAGTTCGAGTTCGAGTTCGAGTTCGAGTTCGAGTTCGAGTTCGAGTTCGAGTTCGAGTTCGAGTTCGAGTTCGAGTTCGAGTTCGAGTTCGAGTTCGAGTTCGAGTTCGAGTTCGAGTTCGAGTTCGAGTTCGAGTTCGAGTTCGAGTTCGAGTTCGAGTTCGAGTTCGAGTTCGAGTTCGAGTTCGAGTTCGAGTTCGAGTTCGAGTTCGAGTTCGAGTTCGAGTTCGAGTTCGAGTTCGAGTTCGAGTTCGAGTTCGAGTTCGAGTTCGAGTTCGAGTTCGAGTTCGAGTTCGAGTTCGAGTTCGAGTTCGAGTTCGAGTTCGAGTTCGAGTTCGAGTTCGAGTTCGAGTTCGAGTTCGAGTTCGAGTTCGAGTTCGAGTTCGAGTTCGAGTTCGAGTTCGAGTTCGAGTTCGAGTTCGAGTTCGAGTTCGAGTTCGAGTTCGAGTTCGAGTTCGAGTTCGAGTTCGAGTTCGAGTTCGAGTTCGAGTTCGAGTTCGAGTTCGAGTTCGAGTTCGAGTTCGAGTTCGAGTTCGAGTTCGAGTTCGAGTTCGAGTTCGAGTTCGAGTTCGAGTTCGAGTTCGAGTTCGAGTTCGAGTTCGAGTTCGAGTTCGAGTTCGAGTTCGAGTTCGAGTTCGAGTTCGAGTTCGAGTTCGAGTTCGAGTTCGAGTTCGAGTTCGAGTTCGAGTTCGAGTTCGAGTTCGAGTTCGAGTTCGAGTTCGAGTTCGAGTTCGAGTTCGAGTTCGAGTTCGAGTTCGAGTTCGAGTTCGAGTTCGAGTTCGAGTTCGAGTTCGAGTTCGAGTTCGAGTTCGAGTTCGAGTTCGAGTTCGAGTTCGAGTTCGAGTTCGAGTTCGAGTTCGAGTTCGAGTTCGAGTTCGAGTTCGAGTTCGAGTTCGAGTTCGAGTTCGAGTTCGAGTTCGAGTTCGAGTTCGAGTTCGAGTTCGAGTTCGAGTTCGAGTTCGAGTTCGAGTTCGAGTTCGAGTTCGAGTTCGAGTTCGAGTTCGAGTTCGAGTTCGAGTTCGAGTTCGAGTTCGAGTTCGAGTTCGAGTTCGAGTTCGAGTTCGAGTTCGAGTTCGAGTTCGAGTTCGAGTTCGAGTTCGAGTTCGAGTTCGAGTTCGAGTTCGAGTTCGAGTTCGAGTTCGAGTTCGAGTTCGAGTTCGAGTTCGAGTTCGAGTTCGAGTTCGAGTTCGAGTTCGAGTTCGAGTTCGAGTTCGAGTTCGAGTTCGAGTTCGAGTTCGAGTTCGAGTTCGAGTTCGAGTTCGAGTTCGAGTTCGAGTTCGAGTTCGAGTTCGAGTTCGAGTTCGAGTTCGAGTTCGAGTTCGAGTTCGAGTTCGAGTTCGAGTTCGAGTTCGAGTTCGAGTTCGAGTTCGAGTTCGAGTTCGAGTTCGAGTTCGAGTTCGAGTTCGAGTTCGAGTTCGAGTTCGAGTTCGAGTTCGAGTTCGAGTTCGAGTTCGAGTTCGAGTTCGAGTTCGAGTTCGAGTTCGAGTTCGAGTTCGAGTTCGAGTTCGAGTTCGAGTTCGAGTTCGAGTTCGAGTTCGAGTTCGAGTTCGAGTTCGAGTTCGAGTTCGAGTTCGAGTTCGAGTTCGAGTTCGAGTTCGAGTTCGAGTTCGAGTTCGAGTTCGAGTTCGAGTTCGAGTTCGAGTTCGAGTTCGAGTTCGAGTTCGAGTTCGAGTTCGAGTTCGAGTTCGAGTTCGAGTTCGAGTTCGAGTTCGAGTTCGAGTTCGAGTTCGAGTTCGAGTTCGAGTTCGAGTTCGAGTTCGAGTTCGAGTTCGAGTTCGAGTTCGAGTTCGAGTTCGAGTTCGAGTTCGAGTTCGAGTTCGAGTTCGAGTTCGAGTTCGCACACACTATAACTATAATTAGAGTACACACACACACTATAATGACCACATACCATTACCAGAGTAGACAGAACCAAGGAGTAGTCGAGCAAACGGACGAATCTACGCGTTTTTTTTTATTCAATAAGGGGGCAAACGAGCAGACGGGTCACCTGGTGGTAAGCAACTACCGTCGCCCATGGACACTCGTTGGGCGCGAGCCACTTTCGACACACAGGCCCACGTCGAAAATTGATGGGTCAAATGAACCACCAGGGGACGTATATAGGACGATATTAGAACATAAAATTATAAGATTTAGCACTATGCCGTCACTTGTAAGCTGTCCAACAGAGTGCTGGTGAGAATTCAAAAGTGCATGTAGGGTGAGTACATTTTGGTCATATGATCCTGTACGGCATTTTTACCATCGATAGACATGAAAAATAATAAGAAAGCCCGCAGTGCCGTACAAAAATAATGCGCCAACAAGTCGGTATTTTCATTTTATTTTCAGCCAATTTCCATGGTTAATTTGGTCATTTGATTCAATACGGCATACGTTTCATCTTGTTTGGATACAGCTTCGAATCAATTATTCCGCAACGCCGTACAAAAATAATGCGACAATAGAAATAAAATCGAGGGTTACAAATCCCCGTTTTTCAGGGGTCCGGAGGGACATTTGAACCAACATAAAATTAATTCATTTTGAAAGTATGATAAGCATAGATCATATTTTTTTGCACGCCGTACATTTTTGTTGGTCCAATGGTTTGTAGGAGAAAAAATCTCCAGCAAATATCCATAGAACGAAATGTAAGAAAAGTCCATACAACGAAATATATCGATTTTTTTTATAAAAAATAGTTATTCTATTAGGGTTCCGTGCCCAAAGGGTGAAAACGGATACCTTTACCTAAGACTTCGATGTCTGTCTGTCTTCAGGCTGTAACTCAAGAACGGTTATAGCTTGAGATTTGAAATTTTCAAAGATTATGTATTTCTGTTACCGCTATAACAACAAATACTAAAAACAAAATAAAATAATTATTTAAGGGGGGCTCCCATACAACAAACGTGATTTTTTTTATATCTTTTGCTCGATATCAATAATGGCAACAGGTAGACACCTGAAATGTTCACAAAATACTCAATTTTATTTGTAATTTAAAAATCAATAGTAACATTTCTAAAAAAGAAATAATTAACAATTTTGTTCTATGATGGTGCGGAACTTTAATTACTCTGCATTAAAATGTACGGCATAATTTTTTCCTAATTTATTTATCTTAATACTATTTAAGACGAAGGAAAAATGTAGAAAATTGCTTTATTTTATTAATCTATGAATAGTTAAAATTTCAGATTTTGTATTTCTGTTTATTTTTTTTAGAACAGTTTCTTTTGAACGGCAATACTCTATAACAATTGTATTTTACAATATCATATTAAAAATAAAGTCACCGTACAGAATCAAATAATTTTACAGCTCAAAAAATCAAGTATACCATATATTAAGATTATTATTAAAATGAACAAAATTTTTTTGACGTGATTATTTTTAATTGTACTTTTGAGTGCTAAAATAATGTTTGGAACAGAAGCCGTACTATTGCAGATGACCCCCCGGACCCCTGAAAAATAGGGGTTTGTAACCCTCGATTTTTTTCTATTATCGCATTATTTTTGTACGGCTTTGCGAAATAATTGATTCGATGCTGTATCCAAACAGTATGAAACTATTTTTGTACGGCTTTGCGGAATAATTGATTCGACGCTGTATCCAAACAGTATGAAACCTATGCCGTACGTAACAGTAGTATTTTGTGTGATAATAACAATTAGGTTCTAATTTTAAGCCGTGATATTAGAATAGTCTCCGTTCTTTGTTTTATAATATTTGTGCCGTTGTTTTACTATTTTGACATTTTAATTGTAGGTATTTTATTTGTTTATTTTAGTGGAATCATTTTATTGTATATTGGAATTTAGTGTTAATTACATCGTATATTTTATATTGGATATCATAAATATTGTACAAATATTATTGAACATAATTATTGGGCTAATTAGACAAATTGTGTTTATAGACAAATAGAAAATAAATAGCCCTGATAATGTTAGGGGGACGATATATAAAAAGACCCTAGCCGTATTGAATGAAATGACGAAATTTACCATGGAAATTGGCTGAAAATAAAATAAAAATACCGACTTGTTGGCGCATTATTTTTGTACGGGACTGCGGGCTTTCTTATTATTTTTCATGTCTATCGATGGTAAAAATGCCGTACAGGATCATATGACCAAAATGTACTCACCCTACATGCACTTTTGAATTCTCACCAGCACTCAGTTGGATAGCTTAGAAGTGACGGATAGTGCTAAATATTATTTTATGCTCTAATATCGTCCTATATACGTCCCCAGGTGGTTCATTTGACCCATCCATTTTCGACGTGGCCTGGGCCTGTAGTCTATAAGGGCTGGTTTACACATATTAAGTAGATAAGTAGTAACTAAATTTTAACTTAATTTGAAGTGCCTGCCGGAAATGTGTCAAGTGACAAGCCCCGCCTGCCAACCTTACAGAAAATAGTCAAAATTCTAATTTCGTTGTTTAGTACTTAACTTAAAATTAAGTTAAAAGAAGACTGGTCACGGACCATACAAAATTCACCCATTCCCGACACGCAAGAAACGGATCCCATCGTTTTCGTTATATTATGGGTATCCAAGATATACCTAGTACGAGACCCATTTGCAAGAAAGTCTTCAAATAACGATTTTCGTTCAACTCATCTCCGTCCTACGAATCATTGCTATGTACTTATTGGGCATATTTTCCTGAACACGAAAAGCGCTGTTGTCACTTCCTAAGTGTATGGAGGGGGTAGCTATTACGTCACAAAGATGGCTGCCGGGCCTATTCTATTCTGCAGATTATTTCATATAATTATACTGAACCGATTTACTTAAATAGGGTGTCAAACAAAAGGTTTTTAAATAAGCATCATTTTATTATGAAGAACTATCAATGTGAATTAAGTACCAAGGGAAATTCGCTTTTCTGACATTTCACTAGATTTAGTTTAGTGAAATGACATCATCACTAGATATTTTAGTAAGAAGCCGTAAGAAACAAGAATATTCGGTATCTACCGCGATTTAGTGATATCCCTAGGGATTTCGGGATATCCCTGATATCTTTTCCCTGCGACATAATATACATAAGAAGAAATATTTTTTTTAGAAATTACGTTTTTGGAAATATTTCCCTTGGCACCTCATTCACATGGATGGTTTTAAGGAATGAAATGTTGCTTATTTAATAACCTTTTGTTTGACACCCTATTTATGTAAATCGGTGCCGTAGATATTTCAATAATCCGCACAATATGTTAGGCCCGTTGGCCATCTTTCTGACGTCATAGGTACCACCTCCATACACTTAGGAAGTGACAACAGCACTTTTCGTGTTCAGGAAAATATTCCCAATAAGTTCATACCAATAATTCGTAGAACGGAGATGAGTTGAACGGAAGTAGGGTAAGAACGGTATTGGGGACCGTACTAATATATAATTTTTATATTCAACTAGCTGTCCCGGCAAACGTTTCTTTGCCATATTATATAAAGTATATCGCCCGTATTATTTAATTGAATTAGTGACTAAATAAGTAGGTATGTCACCATGGCAACGTCCATCGCTATCCCGTGACCCGCGTCGCATAAACAATGGTCGCTCTTAATAGACAATTTGCAATAAAATAAAATTGCGACTATAATAATTAAAGGTCTAAGCTATCCTATCTCTCAAGTTGAGAAAAAGCACACATTAAAACAAAACATTAACATCGGTTAAGTAGTTTAGGAATCCATCGCGGACAAACATCGTGACAGGAGATTTATATTATATATTAGATATCAGTGGCTAACATGTTATTTTATTGCTTTCTTTTTTCTCCAGGCACAGTATGAAAAGTGCAAATATTAAGCAACTTTATTCAATATCATTGGCTAACATGTAAATACACTTATCTATACTAATATTAAAATTCTGTAGAGTTTGTTTGTTTGATTGTTTGTTTTAACGCGCTAATCTCAGGAACTACTGGTCCGATTTGAAAAATTCTTTTACTGTTGGATAGCCCATTTATCAAGGAAGGCTATAGGCTATATTGTATCACGCTAAGACTAATAGGAGCAAAGAAATAGAGGAAAATGTGGAGAAAATGGGGGAAATTATATGAAAGGGCTTATTTAAACTCGCTAATCTCTGGAACTACTGGTCCGATTTGAAAAATACTTTCAGTGTTAGATAGTTCATTTATCTAGGATGACTATAGGCTATATTTTATCACGCTAAGACTAATAGGAGCAAAGAAATGGATAAAAATGTGGAAAAAACGGGGGAAATCATATGAAATTGCTTATTAGCTTAAGAAATACTATCTGGAGCAATTTTTATGTTATTTGGCGAACATGAAGAATAGACCACGTGAAGGGACATAAGTAATTTTTTGCGGAAAAATGTACGGTTGCGTGAAATTCCTAAACTACGCAAGCGAAGCCACGTGAAGAATATATATAATTATAATAAAATCGTAGGAAAGTCATTTATTCTGTAGATTGAATATTTTTGTACAATAAATAATACTTGGGATGTGATCTACTACGCTAACGCGGACGAAGTCGCGGGCAACAGCTAGTTAGATATAAAATGCAATCACGACATGTTTCTTCAAAAACGTATACCTAGTATATAAATATAAAACATAACGTACAATCCCACAATTGATGGAAGATTTTTTATTAATAACTAGCTGTCCCGGCAAATGTTTTGCCCATATCATTTTATTGAAGTGACTAAAACATATAAGTATGGTTGCCATCATCGTCCGACCTGGCTCTCTCAGGCATTTTCAAATATTTAAGAAAATAATTCAATGCGCCAATACGACAGTTGAATGAAAGAAGATACTGAAAATTGAAGATGAAAGTGTGGAGTGTGGACACTGGACTGTGGCTATAGATCTAAACTCCTCTCTCGCACGCGCACCCCCGCCTTGATGAACTTTGATGAACTTGAACTTTAAAACCAAACGTCCAATTTTAGTCATTCAAAGACCAAATATTATCTACAGAAACTGTTCTTAGTGACGAAATAATTAATTTTGATAAGGACTAATAGCATAAGTAAAATAAACTCGTTTAAATGTAGTCCGAAAAAAATCAAGATTTTTTAAATAAAAAAATGGTTGCTGTGCCTCACTCGACATAGACAGGTATAGTGTGTCGCGGACTTTTTTGTAGATATTTATAATATCTACAACTAATTAGAACATTAATTTATGGTTCTGTCTTAATCTTAACTTTTCTGGTTGATTTTAGTCCGAAAAACTCAAATATCTTACAAAAAAACTTTTTTTTCAAAAATAAAATATAGCCTATGTTACTCGTGGATAATGTAGCTTTCGAATGGTGGAAAGAATTTTTAAAATCGGTCCAGTACTTTTTGAGCCTATTCATTACAATTATACAAACAAAGTTTACCTCTTTATAATATTATATAGTATATATAGTAATATAGAAATTATATAGTAATATAGTATATAGTATATTGTAGTATATAGTATAGATGAATATTACTGACATATATATTTCGTATCTTAATATGTTATCTTAAGCGCATCACACACGGTGAAGATAATATAATATTTTATCTTAAGATGCCCAAATATAAAATATTATAGTATCTTAAGCTATCACACACGGCTAAGATACGATAATATTAAAAATATGTTCATTTCCTTACGAGTCTGCGTTGGTGCCACACGTATTCCTTGTTAGAGTTCTATATACAGAATGATTGACTATACACACACATAGGAGTGATAACTAATAACTGATACTGCCTTACTTCTTGATTTGTTAGACAGCTCCTCAGACGATGATTCTGATATAGAATGTGAAATGCAGATTGCAGTAGCTCATTCCAAAAGGAGAAACATTTGGATAGAGCCTCACATAAAAAAGAAAAAAAGACTTTAGGGTCTACACAGACGGACTGCATTTCAACTGCAATGCAACTGCAAATTGCAGTTTGAATGCAGTTGACACGACTGCAATGCGACTGCAATAGAACTGCAAACCAAACACACAGTCGGATTGCAGTTCAGTTGCAGTCGGCGTGCAGTCGTGTGAACTGTTTGGTTTGCAGTTCTATTGCAGTCGTGTC
The DNA here is from genome assembly GCA_937595015.1 of Polyommatus icarus. Lineage (NCBI taxonomy): Eukaryota > Metazoa > Arthropoda > Insecta > Lepidoptera > Lycaenidae > Polyommatus > Polyommatus icarus. Next base: position 6,567,275 of record OW569339.1, on the reverse strand, counting down.
AACTGCATTCAAAATGCACTTGAACTGCAATTTACAGTTGGATTGCAGTTGAAATGCAGTCCGTCTGTGTAGACCCTTATCAATATCTGTCAACGAAGGAGTTTCAGGAGTATTTTAGAAATTCAAGAGAAACATTCATTTCGATTCATGAGCTTTTAAAGCAATAATAATAATAAAGCAATAAATGATAAGTCAATTTTATTTAAAATTATCCGAAATGTTACACAAAAACTACCCTGTACCTATTCATAAAGATATATTTCGCATCTTAAAGCGCTATGGAAATATATATTTCGTACCTTAAAATATTAAGGTACGAAATATATATTTCCATATCGCTCGGTATCTTAAGATACAAAATATAAAATATAAATTAACTTCGTCGTGTGTGATGGTTCATAGGATTTGTATGGTGAGCGATATTCTAAAATATGCTCTAAGATAATATATATTTTATATTATCTTCACCGTCTGTGATGCGCTTTAAGATGCGAAATATATCTTTATGAATAGGTACAGGGTGTTTTTGTGTCGAGCAGCGGGCTCATCGGTGATCGGACGCACTAGTAGATGCAGTGTTGCCAGTGCTGTATGTTAGAAAGTTACATACCTACTCTCATTCGAAAAGTAACATTGAGGGAAAAAGTAACATTTCGGATAATTTAAAATAAAATTGACTTATCATTTATTGCTTTATTATTATTATTGCTTTAAAAGCTCATGAATCGAAATGAATGTTTCTCTTGAATTTCTAAAATACTCCTGAAACTCCTTCGTTGACAGATATTGATAAGGGTCTACACAGACGGACTGCATTTCAACTGCAATCCAACTGTAAATTGCAGTTCAAGTGCAGTTTGAATGCAGTTGACACGACTGCAATAGAACTGCAAACCAAACAGTTCACACGACTGCACGCCGACTGCAACTGAACTGCAATCCGACTGTGTGTTTGGTTTGCAGTTCTATTGCAGTCGCATTGCAGTCGTGTCAACTGCATTCAAACTGCAATTTGCAGTTGCATTGCAGTTGAAATGCAGTCCGTCTGTGTAGACCCTAAAGTCTTTTTTTCTTTTTTATGTGAGGCTCTATCCAAATGTTTCTCCTTTTGGAATGAGCTACTGCAATCTGCATTTCACATTCTATATCAGAATCATCGTCTGAGGAGCTGTCTAACAAATCAAGATGTAAGGCAGTATCAGTTATTAGTTATCACTCCTATGTGTGTGTATAGTCAATCATTCTGTATATAGAACTCTAACAAGGAATACGTGTGGCACCAACGCAGACTCGTAAGGAAATGAACATATTTTTAATATTATCGTATCTTAGCCGTGTGTGATAGCTTAAGATACTATAATATTTTATATTTGGGCATCTTAAGATAAAATATTATATTATCTTCACCGTGTGTGATGCGCTTAAGATAACATATTAAGATACGAAATATATATGTCAGTAATATTCATCTATACTATATACTACAATATACTATATACTATATTACTATATAATTTCTATATTACTATATATACTATATAATATTATAAAGAGGTAAACTTTGTTTGTATAATTGTAATGAATAGGCTCAAAAAGTACTGGACCGATTTTAAAAATTCTTTCCACCATTCGAAAGCTAGGTACATTATCCACGAGTAACATAGGCTATATTATTTTATTTTTGAAAAAAAAGTTTTTTTGTAAGATATTTGAGTTTTTCGGACTAAAATCAACCAGAAAAGTTAAGATTAAGACAGAACCATAAATTAATGTTCTAATTAGTTGTAGATATTATTAATATCTACAAAAAAGTCCGCGACACACTATACCTGTCTATGTCGAGTGAGGCACAGCAACCATTTTTTTATTTAAAAAATCTTGATTTTTTTCGGACTACATTTAAACGAGTTTATTTTACTTATGCTATTAGTCCTTATCAAAATTAATTATTTCGTCACTAAGAACAGTTTCTGTAGATAATATTTGGTCTTTGAATGACTAAAATTGGACGTTTGGTTTTAAAGTTCAAGTTTAAGTTCAAGTCCGTCTGTGTAGACCCTAAAGGTTAAATTCGCCGCAGGTTTTTCTCTTTTTATGTGAGGCTCTATCCAAATGTTTCTCCTTTTGGAATGTGCTACTGCAATTCACATTCTATATCAGAATCATCGTCTGAGGAGCTGTCTAACAAATCAAGAAATAAGACAGTATCAGTTATTAGTTATCACTCATAGTCAATCACCCTGTATATAGAACTCTAACAAGGAATACGTGTGGCACCAAAGCAGACTCGTAAGGAAATGAACATATTTTTAATATTATCGTATCTTAGCCGTGTGTGATAGCTTAAGATACTATAATATTTTATATTTGGGCATCTTAAGATAAAATATTATATTATCTTCACCGTGTGTGATGCGCTTCACATTTTTTCATGGAAAGCGAACATTAGGAAGTTGTGCACACGCGATAAGTGCTATTATTTTATAGCTTAGGATAGGCTAGACATCTCGTTTTCATGTTCATTAGCTAAAGAAAAACTGATGTAGGTATCTATACAGATTTATCTCGGACTCAAGTGTTATAATTATCACGCGTGATAAAATATACTTAACATGTTTGAAACATACTAGAAGATAGTGATTTTTTTTATTGTACCTACCTAGGTAATCAAAATAATATTTTTTATGGTTTTGTGTTTTTCTTAGGCACGGTATAAAAATAATATACTTATTTCTAAGTGTTAGCTACAGATATTGAATATAATTACATACAAATAACGATTTTTACTTTTCGTTTTAGCAATTTTCATACTGCGCCTGAAGAAAAAAAGAAAGCAATAAAATAACATGTTAGCCATTGATTTTGAATATAAAAATTACATATCTTGGATACCCATAATACAACGAAAAAACTGGTAAATGTCTCGTTTCTGTCGGGCCTAGGTCACAAATGACCCGTTGCCTTTATTTAACTACTATCTACTTAATACGTGTAGACCAGCCATAAGGCGCGATCCGGCCGTTATGACATACTGGGTCAAACGTATTATACGAGATCTCTTCTGTGTCTGGCTATAGTAGAGGAGGGGAGGGTGCTATAAGCTATTTTTGTAGTCACTCGAGCGTCATGGAGACCTAGTAGGTTTTGTACATTAGATAAAGCTTATAAAAAATGATAAGAGCGTTTTTTTTTATTTTAGCGGTGGGTTCAGAAACTGCAGACATTTTAAAGTTTTGAAAAATAAAATATATTCAGAAAATTGCTTATTTAGGTAAATTATAAATATATTTTAGACAGCAAGGACTAAATCATTTAGTTTAGAGCAAAATAAAATATATCTACGAAGCTCAGTTAAGAAAATATGAAGCTTTATTTTTTTATATTTTAAAATGTCCCTACAGGCTTACCTAACCTTTGAATCGTCAGTGCTTTATATGGAAGCTTCTTTGGGGTATACTTAACATAATTGGGGTATTCTTAATCTGACAGATCCGACGACATTTCGATATTAAAAAAAAAAAATTCCCACCACGTGAGAAATCTGATTCTGTACCTGTCGGAAGCCCATGCCATGCCAGCTTAATCTGACACGCTCGAGCTACTCCCGAAATCCCCTCTTCCCCTCCCCAAACTACTACTCGTTAGTTCTGTTTACTCTGCCATTACACTGTCGTAGCCTACAGTACATATTTAGGGAGATCGCAGACGTCACACTTTTTATGTGAACGAGTCTGCGGCGCACATTACTCGTAACGCACACGACGCACATTTTCGATCATTCCGTCCGCTGAACTGTAGGTATGTAGACACTAGACGCTATGGATATCGTGCAAACATCGCGAAGTATTATTTTGTACTTTATGTACGGTACAGAAAAATAAGAAAAATCTTATCGGAACGTTGACAATTTAAGAGTCCGTATACGAAATTTTGCCGATGAATACGAAATTGCAAAGGTTCGCTAAAGAAATATTAGTAGGTTTTTTCTCTAATAATATACTATGTTTGTCGTTTACTTTCAACTTTATATTTGCATTTCTATTAATGTAAGAGCTGATTTTGTAAGTAACTTTAAAATGTGTATATTATTTACCGTTATACGAACCTCATGTTATAACATATCCGACGATTGAAAAAAAAAAAGACGGGTTGCACTCCGGGAGTGCCGGCAGAAGTGAAAACTTGATTACTTATTAACGTTGTGCATTTTTTAACCCATTTTTTATGAAAATCGATTATTAAAAAAATCGATTTTTTTATTTAATCGAAACCCTCCAACTCTCCAACCGTCTTACGGTTTTTCCAAGGTTTTTCGATCAGCACGAGAATCTGACGCGAGTTTCACAGTTTTTACCCATCCCACAAAAGTGCTCAACGCCGCTAAAGAAGTTTTCACTTCAAAAATCACCCCAACCGAAAATGTGTATCTACTTTTCAATCGTCCCCTTTTTACTGCCAAATAAAATATATGATACCTAATTTGAATTACAAAATCTGTCAAAGTTGCATATTATTTATTTCTCATAGAAACGCAGGTAAAATAACTCGATCGGACAATACTATCGATAGTAAAATATACATCACTAGCACACGCACACATTGACAGATCAAAAATCTGTCACGCATTTTCGGGTTGTCAGGTGGTCTATACGACAGTATATATTATAAGTCTATGATACGTACACATTTTTACACACAGATGTAAACCAATTTCGGTTTCGTTTGACAGCTCGAGATTGTTGCTCTATTCCGTTATTTATCTTTATAATAAAAACTTAAACTTACCGTATCTTGTTTTTTCTTTAGACAGGAGCTGAATATACATTCAGCACACTTTTTCCCACAATTTTCTTTTTAAATGTCTATGATAATATTATATTATTCTGCCTTAGAAGTATCATTAATTACTGGTCTGTTTTGTATTTCATGAATTAACATCGTTACATCGATATCTGGCGCCATGGTAATTAAATAGATCGCGTACGTTACGTCACTACAAATGCAGATTGCAGACTAAAAGTGTGTGCCGTCTGCGTTAGCGCGTGTTGACAAACGTTCTATTTTTTTCGCACAATTTTTGTGCGGCGCGGCGCGAAGCGGCGCGATGCAGTCTGCCAAAATTATACGTGTTATTTTGTGTGCGCCGGACTTTTTGCGCGTCGTGTACGTTACTGCCACGTTACTTATATGCAGTATTGCATAGGTTCTATTTTCACAGATTAAAAAGTGCGTCACGGATAATCTGTCGTCTGCGATCTCCCTTAAGCCTAGGTAAACGTACCTGTAGACCGGATTGTCGTCTCTATACTCGTTAGGCGGGCACGAGTCGCACGGCATGACCACGTCGCCGCCCACGATGGAAGCGACGCAGTTAGGGTCCCCAACACGGAAGATGAACTCCTGGAAATAAACAAAATATAATTAAAACTAGACTTAGAAAATGATGAAATAGAAAATTATGATGAAGTAAATGAAATCTTTCCAAAAACGGCAAATAAAGACCTAATCATGGACGTACAAAAAAAGGCGGACGGAGTCTCACCATAGCTCACCATACACAAAACTGTCGTTCAGAGTCGGCCAGCTGGCTGTATATACACGGTCCGCACGCACACATATTCTTGCGCTAGTCCGTACCATTTGACAGGCGTCAGAATGTGTGCGTGGCAGACTCAGAAGAAAAATGAAGACACAGTTTTGCATATGACAAGACTCCGTCCGCCTTTTTTTCTACGTTCATGGAATTAATAATATGAAAAATGTAAAATGTAATTTGATGTCCTATGTCAACTATTAGTTCATATTGGTGTCTACTATTAGTGATGTTCATTTTTTGTGATGTCATCTATTAGCTCTTTTGACTTTTGAGTAAGTTTACAAAAAGACCAATAATATTTTATATTATTGATTTGTCAGAGAATAATTATAATAGTTTTATTTTGTAAGAGTTACTGAAGATACGGAAGAAGTTATCAAACCTTTATTTTTATAAATATTATATATTTTATAACATTTAATTGTTTCATGTTTCCTTATAGTGTCTGCCATTAGGTCTTTTCCCTTATGTAACATTTTTGATTTTTATGCCCGCTGTACACTCTCGCCGAGAGTCTCGTGCGAGAGCCCCTTGCCCGAGTGGGATCATGTACCTACATTCTCGCTTATTTCAATCGCAGTTAAGGTGCAGTGGTTGTTGCAACTACGTACAATGGGTTTTTTAAATAACGTTTTTTGTAAAGTAAATGTCATTATTTAAGTATAAAAAAGTACCGTTTTAAAATTGAGAAAATTTCCTATACGCAAAGGTATATCAGTACACAATTTGAAAAATTCTGCTCGATAGAAAAAAATCTCAAAGATGACTATTATAACTCTGTTTTTCTTAATTAAATCATTTTACGGCTAAATTACACACTTTCTATAAAAAACAAAAATTGTAGTACATTTGTCATAACTCATAACCTAACCGAAACGATTTGATATATTTGATTTGTGTAATACTAAAAACAAAAGGTTTTTTCTCCTATTTTCTATTATCAAGGCACGCGGCGAGCGCGTAACCGCCACTGTACAAGGCGCGCTGATATGAATATTATTATAATGTCCTTTACGTCGATATTCGTACTGACAGACATCGACCTGCTAATTTTCGGGACTACTGGGCCTTAAGAACTCAGACAAGATGGACGAAAACGACCATTCACCATTCACCATGCATCGAAAGATATCATTGTAATCCAAAGATTTATAATCCTATTTAATTTTATTTCTCACAGATAATGACTCATAATGTCGTTTAATATTGTTATTTTTCTGTTCTACACTGTCCAACGGCGGGACTAGTACTGAAAGACGCGAGAGTGTACAGTAGTGCGCTCGTTTTCCTCGCGAGACCCTTTGTCTCGGGCGCAAAATACCGACAACGGACCGAGAGGGTCCGAGACAGGCGAGACGAGGCGAGCGCACCCATTTACACTCTCGCACTCGGGCCGCCTCGCTGTGTCTCGGCGAGAGTGTACAGCCGGCTTTAGAATTGTGTTATCGCTATCTCGGTTTTTATTGGGTCGTATTAGTAGAATATTAACCATTAAACATGAAAAGTACAGTTACAATTAAAACATGAGATTTCGAAAGTCAATATTCATAAAAATATAAATGAGTCTAGTTTTACATTTGGGATCATAAATTCTTGTCTAGCAAATACTCAATATATCGACCACGTGGAACTTTTACTTGAATTAAAAGAAAACGTCCCAATCAATGATATTCAACTAAATACAGATCTGTTACGTTCATACTATTTTCCGGCTTAAATTGCTTCCGAACAATTTTCAAATTCAATTGTCAAATTTGACAGATAAGTGAAACAAAAGATACGAAATGACATTTACATAAAAGAGACAGACTATACAAAAGACGGGTCAATTAGCCCGTATTTAATGGCTTCACAACGCGCGCGGTAGTAACATATCTGCTTTGAGTTTTTTTATATAATATCATTGGTCCCAATAGCTTTGTCCACATTGTGCCTTCAACAAGGGCATGCCTTATAGCGCTGTCAACAGTGAACGTGTGGCATGCCCGTGACGCGCGTCATAATCCACCCGCGTTGAAAGAAAAGTGTCATAGTGCGCGCTACGATTTCAACGCATTGACAGCGCTATAAGGCATGCCCTTGATGAACAGAAAAAGGCACAATGTGGACAAAGCTTGACATCATTTAATCCAAATTTCATTTAATCCAAATTTCAATCAATCCAAATTTCAATCAATCCAAATTTCAATCAATCCAAATTTCAATCAATCCAAATTTCAATCAATCCAAATTTCAATCAATCCAAATTTCAATCAATCCAAATTTCAATCAATCCAAATGTCATTCAATCCAAATTTCATTCAATCCAAATTTCATTCAATCCAAATTTCATTCAATCCAAATTTCATTCAATCCAAATTTCATTCAATCCAAATTTCATTCAATCCAAATTTCATTCAATCCAAATTTCATTCAATCCAAATTTCATTCAATCCAAATTTCATTCAATCCAAATTTCATTCAATCCAAATTTCATTCAATCCAAATTTCATTTAATCCAAATTTCATTTAATCCAAATTTTCATTTAATCCAAATTTCATTTAATCCAAATATCCTGATGCAGATTTAACTTAATACCACTTCATCTCCACCTTTTAAACAAAAAGTAAACTTTAAACTAGGAAACAGTTTCATGTACAGTGATCAATCCCACAGTTACTTAAAGTTCACTTCACAGTTCTCAAAAACTGATACCTACTGTTTAAATTGAGTTTAAAATTTTCAGTGCACATACCTTTAACTTTGATCAATGGTTCCCTCCACAGCAACTTTGATCAATGGTTCACTTCACAGCAAAGATGTTGTTCACTCCGCAGCAGTTTCATGAAAACTGAAAATAAAAATGATATTGTTAATTGTTATTGAATCGACACTCTGAAATTAACTATAAACGGGATAAACTGCAATAAAATGAGATCTTATCATTATATTAGAATAAACCATTTCGATTTATTTATAACACTTATTACCTACTGGTTTGGTTATTTTTCCAAGCAAACTATGCTTGATGAATGTCCAACAGGAGGAATTTTATTGAATAAATAATTATTTTAGTTAAGCGCCTAAGTAATTCTATACCAAACATTTACTAACTAACAGGACAAACCCTTGTCGGGTTTAATGGTGCTGCCATTCTGTTTTATAACATTTTGTTAGGTATCCTATGCTCAATAAATAAATAATAAAATAAATAAAATAATACATAATACATTAGTTACGAAGTTTGAATAATTTACCGTTTGCACTAAAAATATTATGTCAAAAGCTTGCACATCACCAAAACAACTAGGATTATGAAGATTCTTTTTGGCGTTTTAAAATCTTGTAATAAAAATACTATTTATCAACTTCCATGTAGGCTCTTTGCTATTTATAAAAATGAAAGTTCTATAATTTTAGTAGTGTAATAATGAATTGTGTGTAACAGCTATAAGCAGTCCAAATGTGAACTACCTACCTACAATGTAGTGTGTGGTGTACACTGTCGAAGAGTAGCCTCGACCAAGTGAAATGTATAATGATGTTAAAATGTAATGTTGAATTCACTGTCGAAGAGTTGCCTCGACCAAGTGAAATGTATAATGATGTTAAAATGTAATGTTGAATTCACTGTCGAAGAGTTGCCTCGACCAAGTGAAATGTATAATGATGTTAAAATGTAATGTTGAATTCACTGTCGAAGAGTTGCCTCGACCAAGTGAAATGTATAATGATGTTAAAATGTAATGTTGAATTCACTGTCGAAGAGTTGCCTCGACCAAGTGAAATGTATAATGACGTTAAAATGTAATGTTGAATTCACTGTCGAAGAGTAGCCTCGACCACGTGAAATGTATAATGATGTTAAAATGTAATGTTGAATTCACTGTCGAAGAGTTGCCTCGACCAAGTGAAATGTATAATGATGTTAAAATGTAATGTTGAATTCACTGTCGAAGAGTTGCCTCGACCAAGTGAAATGTATAATGACGTTAAAATGTAATGTTGAATTCACTGTCGAAGAGTAGCCTCGACCAAGTGAAATGTATAATGATGTTAAAATGTAATGTTGAATTCACTGTCGAAGAGTAGCCTCGACCAAGTGAAATGTATAATGACGTTAAAATGTAATGTTGTATTCACTGTCGAAGAGTAGCCTCGACCAAGTGAAATGTATAATGTTAAAATGAAATGTTGAATTCACTGTCGAAGAGTAGCCTCGACCAAGTGAAATGTATAATAATGTTAAAATGTAATGTTGAATTCACTGTCGAAGAGTAGCCTCGACCAAGTGAAAGGTATTAGGTATGTGTGTGGAGACTGGAGCGTGATTGTTACGTGTACTGTGTACAGGTGAGCTATTATGACCTTATATCCAGCCAGTTTACGCCCAAAATGTACCGTTTTCGGGCGTAGACTGGCTGGAAATAAGAGGTCATAATAACCCACCTGGAGTTCTTTCTACTCCGCAACGTATTTTTTGAATACCTCGTAAAGTTATATAAAATTCTTGTACAAAGCACGGATACTCTTATTACTCATTTTTCTTTTTAATATATTTTACAATTAACCATATACGTACAATGTACATCTTCATTATCATTATAATTTATAACTCTCGAATGTACAAAATAATTGTTCATAATATTAAAATGTCACATTAGAAAGAAGACTTTGCATACTTATTTATCAAATCTAAAATTAGAGAAAACAAAGTGTTTCATTAAGGTAAAAATCGTTTCATAAATATAATTAATAATGATCGAATCAATTTCATTAAATACACTTTAGAAAGAAACATCAACTACCTACACAAAAGAAAAATAGATTGTACGAAGATGCTGCACTTCAAAATTCAACATCAAACATTCTACAGTACTCTTCGATCACTAATATACAAGATACACAATCCGCGGCAAAAAACGACCTCACCAAAAGAGCACCAAACTCAACATTCTGGTGCACTTTTGATTTAGTAGTGCTCGAACGCTCCGCCGGGAAACATGCCTCAGTGCGCGTTTAATAATTGTAGAAATCATACGTCTAAAACCAAAAAAAAGGATGGAATTTCATATTTCCGGTAAGTATTAATTTTATCCTAATATATTTCTTACAATTGTATTGTAAATATTGGTATTTCTTTAAGAAATCACCAAAAGACAGTTTTAAAATTAAGTTGTAAATAAATCAACACCAGGTATAAACCATCTCAATTGCGATTACTCATACTAAAGGTACTTATCGTAGTTTATCATGCCCACTTGAAATGTTCGGGTTATAAGCTATGTTTCTGTTCCATTTGATGGAGTCGCTATTACTATTATTTTTTTATTGAGGATTTTTTCAGGTCTTTTAGTTTGCATTGATAGTTTAACGTATTTATATAAGACTCTGATTGAATCTGATACTGTTTCTTTTCTTTTTATCCAAAGTCACTATAACTTTGCATTTGAAATACTTCAGATGAATTGAAATCACAATATCATCCAGATAAATGGATTTTTCAGTATAAATAGCGAAGAATTTCAAACCAAATTCGGATTAACCCGATACAATAGCGAAAAAATCTTGAAAATCGGTCCACAAACGGCAAAGTGATCGTTTACGATAAACAGACGAACATAATATTATATTCTCCAGGAGGAGATTATAATATTATGTTCCCATCTTCGATCAAATATAGTTCCCATTAAGGATTTTTTAAGTCGGTTAAAAAGTATGGGCGTTGGGTGATGTGAGTTGTCCTTTGTGGCCTATCGGAAAATGTATGTACACTTATGTATATTTTGGTTAATGATAAAATTAGACATAACATTAGAACAACATAATATTACAAGTAAAAAATAATTACTCCTCACCTTATACATTAAACTTCAGAAAAATAAAAAAATGGACTATTAAAATTATTACAAATTACAATCAACAAAAAAAATTTGAACAGTTCGACTCCACTCGTACTTCACTTCGCCCTGTTCCAGCGGCGAATTTCGGTCGTAAAATTGGATTTTTTTTTTGGCACTATACAAATTTGAACTTAAATCATATACGCGGATGGTTGAATTTAGTATGAAGCGTGCATCGGTCGTAAAAATTTTATTGCTTTGTAAACTCAAATGTACATTGTTTTATATAAAGATCTTTAATAATTACTGTGATTAAGGTTGATTTTAGATAAATGTATACTTTTTTAAACTCTATTACTCGGCGACAGATTTTCGAGAGGTTTTGTATGAGACTGTGTATCTTGTATATTAGTGATCGAAGACAGTACTCCAAAATTAATAATGCGCATGAGTGACCGTGAATAATGATCGTATTACAAAAGCTACAGGAATATCACGACTAACTTTGACTAATACATGTATCTTAAACGCAATGCAATTAGAAAATGCAATATCATCTACCTTCGCTCGGGAAATACGACCGTTGTCGAAAAATTACGAAAATGTCCATGCGCATTATCACTTTTGGAGCACTGTACATCAACTTTCAAAACACAGCTATTATTACAATATATCTTTGTATGGCGATTGCACCTTAATTCATGATACTTTCAACTATTAACATACTTTTGAAAAATATTTTAAAATTACCCTACTTATATTCTTTTCGTATTTATTTTATGTGAATTTTAAAATCGTTATTGTATGCCGTCATTAGAATACTGATAACTCGTTTGTACGATTACTTTTCAGATTTCTTAGAAATAAAGATTTATATCTCGCTTAATAATTTAATAATGAGTAATATACAGTGAGCGTACCTGGATTTTTCTCCCTCTTCTGAGATAAGAAACTCCATATTTGTTATATCTACTTTTATTATACAATTTGCACACTTTCGGGCAGAGCTTCCTCTAACAATTGTTCCTCCGTCAAAATCCACACCATACTAAGCTCTTGGGGTATTTATACCCAATTTTTACCCGTCAACCCCCACTCCAAATCAGGTGATCGTAGAAGGGATTGCACGTTGTCAGTGTGGCCAGTATTAAATATTAAAACTACCATCAAATTAAGTCAAAAATAGTTAATTTATAATAATTTAGTATTCTAAAAACAATAAACTAGGTTCTAAATTACATAAATCATAACATAAATACAAATAAAAAAATGAATGTATATCCCTCAAGCCCCGTAAGGCCCGACAACAAAAGATTTCCTGGAATTGGTGATTTATATTAGGAAGGATTATATACAAAGATAATAAGTTAGAGTTATAAAATGGTTTGTCCTAGTTTGAAAAGCAGTTTGATCTAGGCAAGGACAAAACATTTGAAAGCGATAACGTCTTTAAACACAATGGAGATCTTTCAAGCCCCATACGAGCACCGGCGACAACAATAGAATACAATAGCACTTCCAAGAAAACCCCGATCGAATGATTAAAGCAATAAACCTTTCCCAAACTTCCGCGAGTATTTCAAAACTGAAATTAGCCAAGTCAGTTCAGCCGTTCTCGAGTGTTAGGTTAGGTTAGGTTAGGGCGTCCACAAATTACGTGAGGTGATTTTTGAATTTTTTGAAAGGTACACCGTACATCCATATCCAAGAAATGGATTATTTGATCAAATAATCATTTTTGATTGGATCCTATAATATATGATCCTATAAATGATCCAATATAAATGATAATGTAATACCCCCCTTAGAATAAATATTCAGTAATAGTTATAACAGGAAAATAGAACATATTTGTATATAATGGCATAGGTACATCTGCTTTTAACAATCATGACCCCGGCAAGCAAATTGCAACGTGCAACAAAAAGCGAAATAAATCCGTTTTTTGTTGCACGTTGCAACAAAAAGCGCGCGCGGCCACGTCCGCTTCTCTCTCCCGTTCGGCAGCCCCTTTCTGCGAGGCGCAGGTTCGGCCCTAGGAATATTGTTCTCATCTCTGGGCAGGGGCGCCAAAATACCAACTGCTCCCTCTGGATCGTATCCAACGAAGGGCCGCTCGAATTGTTGACTGCCATAGTGTCTCAAACAGCTTGGATCCCTTGCGACATTACTCAGTGCCATCGTAATGATTACTTGAGAGGCCCACCATGTTTCTTATTATTGCTTGCAGTTTGCCATCTCTTTCGTATTTATTTTTGTAAAGGCGGAAAAAGACAACATGATATTAATTCCTCGATCGTGGGAATCGCAGACACAGTAGATATTCAATTGTACATATGCGACTGTAAAAATAACTGTTAAAATTACGTACTTACTTTTGAACTGCTTTATGCTTCATCATGCGAAATCATCTCGTGTTATTAGCTTTTATTTTGTTTTTAGTTTTTACATTACCGGTAAATTGGGGTTAATTGAGATTTTTGGCGTTATTTGGGACAACCCAGGATTTAGGACATAAATGTGTATAACTTTCTTTTTCTAATCTGTAGAAATATTTTTTTGTGTCATGGCAATAGTATGATAGTTTCTGATAAAATAACACTTGTCTATGTCAGTCTATGACACAGTACCATAGTATCCCTTAGTAGTCTGTGCACAGTACATCGTTGCAACTCTACAAATATATACTAGTAATCTGTGGTTGCAACTGAACGAACTTCACATGTCATAATTTTAGTTTAAAAATTTTGGTGGTAAAACTTCTCATATACACTGAAATTCTAAAAGGTAAGCGAACTATTTACTACGTATTTCAAATATATATATTTCAGTGTGGATTCTTTTGCTAAATATCGATACGTTATCGTACATTTTGTTTGACTTCTGCAGACAAATTTGGATGGGGTTATTTTGGACGGCAACGTAGGGTTATTTGGGTCACGCGTCCCGAATAACGAAGAAGTAAATGAAGATTACTTTTACTTTGATTATTGAGTCTGACTTGTTGTTAAGAAATAAAGCAATAATAGCTAAACAGGTAGTGATTAAGAGCAGACTGAATCAGAGTTTATTTTTGTTAAAATATTATTTTTATTAAGAGATTTGTTTTGTTCTGATTGTTCTTTTAATAAATGTTTTTAATGATTCTATATAATGAGTAGGATATACAAATATTGGTTAATAGGAACCCTGGAAGGAGTTAAGAGCAGACTGATTAGTACCTAGGCAGGTTATTATATTGATAGAAATTAAGATATAGCTACGTTTGATAAACGATTTATGTAACTAAGTACAAATAAAACCAAATCTTTTTCTAGGATGTTTTTGTTATATTTTTTATGGAAAGGTTAAATGTTCATTTGTTTAAATGATGCTACTATGCATTTTGATCTGTTTTTAATAGAAAATTTGTTCAAAAGTAATCTATGGAACTTTAATAAATCTAATTTTTCTTAAAAGTGCTTTTATTTTCGAAAAATCCTAAATTTAATGGTAGATTCAATTCAAATCCATATTTTATTTTATGTTTTTGCGTCCCAAATAGCGCAATATATGTTTAATTCAGTTATTTAGCTAAAAACCATGATTTAACTATGAAATCTGAAAGCTATCCAAAATAGCCCCATTTAAGCGATATTTGGGACTTGGTTTATTTTATTTTTTTTACTGGCCACTTTAATATAAATGTCAAAAAACTGACATGATATGCAAAAAACACGCGCTCAGGAATCCATTTGTAATTTTTGCAAGAATCTACCCGAACAAATAAATGAAATATAAACCAAAATAGTGTAAAATGTGTCCTTAATAGCCCCACTTTACGGTATGTTATTTCATCTCCATTTTATTTATTATCACTTTTTTCGCTATTTAAAAAACATGTTACTCCGTTCTGATAGTTCACCTCTGCACCGACTATCTATACTCTTATGGTTTTTATTCGCTTGGTCGCGCGGAGCAGGGTGTCACTATCAGAGGAGTCCCATAGGATATATTTTAAAAGTGGACAATGGGTATTCCAGGGTTCGACCTTTGAATCGAGAATCGAGGCTGAAGAGGTGACTCCTAGCCCCTGGATCCTGGCTAGGAGAGGCTGGCGTCCCGGACACTACCCAGAGCCATTCAAGTTCATCGCAGGCTGGACTTCCTCTTGGTTCCTGACTTCGCCGGTGCCCTGTTTTCCCCGCTAAACCAGGAGAGTAAAGGAACTTAAACCAAAACCAGATCAGGCACATAGTACCCCGACCTTTCTTCTTTTTGTTAACAATAAATTGTAAAATATTCTGTTGACGTTTTGTTTTATTTATTTAGACCAAAAGAACAAAACGCCACACCCACAATATGTCCAAAATAAAATATTCTAATTTTAAAATTAACTTAATAAATGTCCAAATAGCGCCATCTTTTGTCATATAATAAAACTAAAATAATAGAGAGCCTGTCGAACTAAAATAATGCCCTATTTACTGCCGCGATATTTTTATTTGGTGGGAATTGGGATTAGGGATAGCTCTGCACTGTAATAATCATGTTTACAATACTTATTACTATTTCTATGTAATTTTATTTTTTATTAAATGTATTATATTATAATAATATATCAAACGTCTTACATAATTAGCATAATTTAAAATTGCATAAAAATTCTCATACTTATCCGTATTAAACATTGTATAATACGGACGTCGGATAGGTATTCAGAGCATGTTTAAATATTACGAATGAATAATAATAATAATATTTATGGACACTTCACACCACGTCAGTCTGGCGCCGTGCTAAGTGCCTACAGGACAGTTAAAACAGCTTACACCTGTGCCAGACAACGGAAATAATAAGTATAGGTACATTTTAATACTTTTATAACATTTATACATAAAATATATTTAAGATTTTTGAAATATTATTATGTATTATATATTATGAAATATTTAATACACATCCAAGACCGAAGAAGGAACATTGAAAACTTTTTGTTCCGTCGGCGGAACTCGAACCCAGGACCCCCGGGATGAGCGCTGACCACGCGTTAACCAACTGAGCTACGGAAGCATCGGCAATAAAAACGACATCTGCTGTCACTGTCACGTATAAGAACTACAATGCGAATTAATTTTCATCGATATTTTCATGGAAATAAGATATTTTCCCTCATCAAAATGTAGCCTATGTCCTTTCTCAGGCTCTAGAATATCTGTGTACAAAATTTCATTGCAATCGGTTCAGTAGTTTTGGCGTGAAAGGGAGACAGACAGACAGACAGAGGGAGATACTTTCGCATTTATAATATTATAGTATGGATGACGCCCGCAACTCCGTTGCGCCAAAACTCGTTTATCGCGCGGGAACCGTAAATTTTTCCGGGGCAAAAAGTATCCTATGTCTTTTCCCGGGACTCGAAGTATCTCCATGCCAAATTTCAGTAAAATCGGTTCACCGGTTTGAGCGTGAAGAGGTAACAGACAGACAGACAGACACACTTTCGCATTTATAATATTAGTATGGATAAAAAAAAGAACAGACATCTGTGAATTTCTTCAGTCAAAATTAAGGTTAAAGTTAAAGCTAAAGGACGCCATATTTAACTACATATAACCATAACTTTAACTTTAACCACGCCTCTGGTGCAACCCACCCTAAAGGGTTATTGAACCCTTTAGGGACGATTTAATAGAACTTCTCCAGTCAGGGAACTCCCATTGAAAATAAACCAACATATTACTATCAACTTTATCTAATAAAACACTTACAAATACTATAAACTTATATTACAACATTATCTACAGTCAATCACAATTCACACGTTATGCGAGCGTCTAGCCGACGGTCTATCGAAGACTTGTTTCATGCCTCCCCTGAAGTTGTTGAGTCTGGCCGCGGCTCCCTCGTTGCTCCAAGCAGAATCGAACTCTGTAGTATCTTGGTCGACCAGGTGAGTGTATTTCGTGCGACCAGACCTACCGAATTTCTTGACTTGCATCACCTGGAAAAATTAAATTTAAAAAATAATGAAGAAATACTATATATATACATACTATTATTACAATTTACAAACAGCTATAGTTATTGTTTTCTAGCATATAAACTTTGATCCCCTAAAAAAAAAGTTTTTAAAAGTTTCGGTTTGTTAAAAGTTAATTTAAGTTATGGTATCAAAAATTTAACACAATAATGATGGCAATAATTTTTAATTTCAATGTTTTAAGTTAATTTACAGTTAATTTTACATTTCGGATGAAAATTCCATTTTCTGAATTATTTACGTCATAAGAAATATTTTGTATTCTCATACATGCATTGTTTTTACGTTTTATTTGACAGAAGTCCTTAAAAAAATATTATTTTCTTTAAATTGTTGTCATTTTTGTTAGTAATTTCTACATGCGACATATTTTAAATATAAATATATCACTTAACAATGGCGTAAGTGTCACTTCCGACAAGCAATCATTGATTTTGTACAAGCAACAATGTCGGTTCTGGCACTTCCGACAAATCAGCATTACTCGTACTCCGTTAAAAAAGTCCGTTAAAAAAGTACGGTCAGAAGTGACTTTTCTCATATATATTCGTAAAATACGGGATACTCCTAATAATATACTAAACGTAAATAACTTATAGAGCACAACCCTGAAATTTCATGATTCTACTTGAAATAAGTAAAAAGTTATTCACAATTTAGACTTTGAATCGGTCTCCTGTAAAGTTGCTGTTTTTCACATCCGACATTGTTAATAGTCATGGGCGACATACAAACAATTTCGTAAGGATGTGACTACACATATTGAAACAGTCATAACGAGGGGCGCGCCATGTTATCGTAGTTGATCTCTACATGCTTAAAAAATATGCACATACCTTTGGTAGAACAGTCTTATCAAAGTGATCATCCAATGTGGCTCCGGAGAAGTCCTGTTTGAATACTTCATCCTCTTTGTCCAAGTAGAAGGCACCTCTGAAAATTACAAACAAATAGTTAATAGTTATAGTTTAAATCAAATTTAAGTTCATACTTTCTTTGATTTGGAAGTATAACAAGTAAGAGTACAAACTCTTACTTGCATTAAAAATATTATAATAGAAAATTTATCTTATAGATATGATATTGAATGTACTGTCACGTCTTGGTGGAAATTCATGTTCAATTGAATAATTATACAGTTTCCTTGCACTTATTCCACTTTATTAAGGAATAAGTGCAAGGAAAGTGTATAATTATTAAGACCTTTACTATTGCGAGTGTGTTTGGTCCTTGCCAGCCTTGTAAATGTCACATGACATTTACATTTTTAATTGTAAACTAGCTGACACGGCAAACATTGTTTAGTCATATAAAAAATTATTTATTGTATCAATATAAAAAGTAGATAAAACCTATCAGCTGTTTTTTGTGCCTATTTGAACACTAAATCTGACGTAACCATGACGTTTGAAAGTTGCCATATTGGCGCTGATAGCAGTAGTGGGAGTACTTGTCACTAATACTAGTTTCTACAACCAATAGCGATTAAGCGGCCATTTGCAAGTTACGTCAGATTTAGTTCTCTTCCACCGCATTGGGGCGCTGATTCCGCTTCAAACAGGCACAATAAACAGCTGGGTATCATTAGTCCAGCGTACTTGTATAATGGAGGTCAGTGGTTAGCTGTGAATTGTGATCAGTCTGATGGGTTTGACTAAATTACTTAGGTCCACCATCTGCGTATGATTCAACTTCTCTGATAGTCATAACATACTTTGAACCACGAAATTTCACTTCAGTAAAGATAGTACAGTGCTCCCAAAGTGATAATGCGCATAGAAATTTTCGTCATTGTTCGGCAAAGATCGTTTTTCCCGAGCGTCGGAAGATAACCTTTTATTGTGCATGTCCAAATCATGTCATGCCATGGCAACGCCAACTGTTTAAGCAACTTGTTGGTGTTGCCATGGCATGACATGATTTGGACATGCGCAATAAAAGGTTTTGTGGCGCATGCGACAAAAATTGAGACAATTAATATGATATTTACTTCTATTTCTTTCGCACGAGGTGCAGCAAAATGCAAAAGCATTATTTGGGGCTCTTACGTTTCATAGATGCGGGTGTTTCCGTGATTACGACAATTTGCGAAGATTTTCATGCGCATTATTAATCTGGGAGTACTTACTGTAATAAATAATAATATTCTTACCTGTGATAATACTTCTGTAGGAACTTGTATTTGCCCTTGACGGATTTGTTGGTGACCACCTTGGGGTTGAGTCGCGCCTCCACCCTGCGTTCCTCCTCCGTCATATTCCTCAGACGTTCTATAGCCAGCAACTCCTTTTCGGCACTGAAAAATACAAACAAATTTGATTACTGGTTACTAGTTAGTAGTAACTAGTAACCAGTAAAAGTGTAAAGTTTTTATATGGTTTTAGTAGTAATAATATTTCATTTGGCACTGTTCAAGTGGAGCTATGTAGCCACTAGCCGTAAGGTCTTTCATGTCAATTGTTGTGTA
The DNA here is from genome assembly GCA_937595015.1 of Polyommatus icarus. NCBI lineage: Eukaryota > Metazoa > Arthropoda > Insecta > Lepidoptera > Lycaenidae > Polyommatus > Polyommatus icarus. The sequence goes on along the minus strand of OW569339.1, from coordinate 6,547,367 downwards.
AAAAAGTTGTCATAGGCTGCGTTGCACCAGAGGCGTGGTTAAAGTTAAAGTTAAATATGGCGTCCAAACACCCCATATGCTCATACGACATCTGTCAATTTTTCCGGTTAAAGTTGAAGTCAAAGTTAGTTCGTGCAACCCACTCATAATATGTCACGATATAGCTGTCATATAGCTATTTAACACGACAATTGAGAAAGACCGGCTACATAGCTCCTTCTGGTTAAATGTGTTTCCTAGCGGCCATTAAGAGTACCTACCCGTTAAGAATTCACATTTTTTTTGTCATCTACGTCTTTAGGACGTAAGAATTTTCGTGAAACATATCTCTTATAACAAAAGTTTGTTATAAGTCGAGATACCATGACCCTCAATAGGGTGACAGACACGCGAGTAAGTACGAGGACTTTTGGTTCGACGATCTTAATCGCCTGTGTGTCAGCAAAGAGCCGCGAACCGCGAGCCTGGGGGCATGGTAATCCAGTATGAAAGATTCTCGTGTGTCACCGACGCGAGCCGAGTAAGTTCGCGAACTTAAAACCCGCGTGCTTTAAGCACGTACGACGTACGTCTGTCACCCTTTATGCATACAAAACACACATTTGACAACTTGTCAAATGTGTGTTTTGTACCATAAAGTTAATATACCTATCGGATAGGTATATTACCTTTATGGTTTTGTATTGACGCTGCCGCTTCGCAGTCGCGTGGTCGCGTAGGTTTGTGCAAAGCATTAATAGACTGATAGGAAACACGAAGTGTAGGAGGCGGTTGGTTAAAACAGGCATAAGTATAATATACTTACGCCTCTCTCTCCTCCTTGTCTCGTTTGATCCGCTTCATCTCCCTGAGTTTCCACGCCTCGTACTCCAACTCATCGTTCTCGTCATCAGTACACACGTCGTTTATATTCGCCTCTTTTTGGTCCGACTGAAATTCAATAAATGGATGATCATATAAATAACAATAATATCTATGGACGCTTCACACCACGTCAGTCTGGCCCCGTGCGAAGTACCTGAAGGACTTGTGTTACAGGTACCAGACAACGGAAATATGTATTATATTATATTATTGAAATATCATTCACGACCTGGCCGCCTAATGCGCGGGGGCGCATTAGGCGGCCAGATCGTGCGGCCAAGTCGCTGCGACCACCCCGCGCACTTTGCGGCCACGTCTGCGACCATACTCGTATGAGTAGTGATTTGATGAGTAAACTTTGAATATTATTTTGTTTTCTGTATACAAAAAACGTTATACGCGTTACGCGTTATACGTGTAAACGTTATTACGCGACCAGTGCGCGCACACTGAGTAATTTCATACAAATTCCCGTATCTCGTTGGCCGCGTGTGTGTCGCGATGTTTTTCGTTGGCCGCGGGACCAGAGCGTGGCCGCTGGCCGCTGGTCGCGTAATGCGCGCACCTACATATATCATAGAAGAATTAGTTGGCCGCAGCGACCTGGCCGCCTAATGCGCGGGGGTCTTAGAGCGGCCAACGAAAAACATCGCGACACACACGCGGCCAACGAGATAAGGGAATTTGTATGAAATTACTCAGTGTGCGCGCACTGGTCGCCGCGGCCACACGTTTTTAGGGTTCCGTACCCAAAGGGTAAAAACGGGACCCTATTCATGAGACTTCGATGTCTGTCTGTCCGTCTGTCTGTCTCCAGGCTGTATCTCAAGAACCGCTATAGCTAGAGTTCTGAAATTTTCACAGATTATGTATTTCCGGTGCCGCTACAACAACAAATACTAAAATAAAAATAAAATTATTTTTAAGGGGGGCTCCCATACAACAAACGTGATTTTTTGGCCTTTTTTGCTCGTAATTAATGATAAAAAGAGGTAGACAATTGAAACTTTCACGAAAGTCTCAATATTATTGTAATTTAATAATTAATAATATTTAAAAATAAAATAAAAAATTAAGGACAGTAACCCATACAAAAAACACAAATCTTTGGCCTATTTTTGCTCTATAACGGTACGGAACCCTTCGTGCGCGAGTCCGACTCGCACTTGGCTGATTATTTGTATACAGAAAACAAAATATTCAAAGTTTACTCATCAAATCACTACTCATACGAGTGTGGTCGCAGACGTGGCCGCCTAATGCGGCCCTTATACACATCCAGACCCGGGATCATTGAAAACTTTTTGTTCCGTCGGCGGGATTCGAACCCGCGAACCCTACTTGCGCTGCCAGTTGCCACACACTCAACCAATTGAGCTACAGAGATCGTCAAAATGATCTTATAAAATATATGTTTTTATTCTTATTCACCCGCGTAATATGAATTTTAACGGTAACCATTTAGTTTTGCAAAAAATTTGCTGGTGGACCCTATCATATGAATCACTATCCTAAACTTGGACTTAATGAAGTTTGGACAAATAAACCCAATTTCATAATAGCTTATCTATGATTATGGTAAATGGTTATCAGTTCTCAGTTACCCATGATCTAACTCTATAGCTGTGTGGGAGACTGTGAGTAAATTACATAGATATAAGTCCAAACTCGTGAGGTTAGCGTTAGGTCCAAACAAAAAATATCATCATCAAAATTTAAAGAGCTGGGGAGGCCTTTCTGGCAAACGACACATACACAAAAAAAAATTAATAGAAACAGAAAACATGCCTAAAAACATGCTCATAAATTGTAAACTCTAATTATTATTATTATCATGTGTCATCTTTATTTATCTCTAGAATACTCTAGATCAGTGTTTCCCAAACTTGTCGGGACCGCGACCCATCTACAAGAAAGCTTAAAGTTCGCGGCCCACCTTGTGTAATGAAGACAAAAAAGCAGCGGTACGTTGCTGCCGCAGCATTTACGCGTTAATTCTTATCGTAATTCACCACGTTTACGTTTACGTTCGAATGCCCCGCCCCTGTCCCGCACGCACCCACCACGACGAACGAACGAGTTAAATGGCAATCGAACGAGTAGGACAATCGACCTATAGTTACAGGGCCCACCCAAAATCTACTCGCGACCCACCAGTGTGTCGCGACCCACACTTTGGGAAATACTGCTCTAGATAGGAGTGTTGGTATCATAATAACTAAATTGTAAATATTATAATGTCTAGATTGTATGTTTAATAAAGATTTAGTTTGTTGTGCCAAATGAATTTTAAAAGTACATACATATATATTTTTATCGTGTTAACCATCCACTACATGGTTGGGCGTACATTTCGTATTGTAAATGAACTGGACTTATTGTGTGATACCGACCACAAGACCGCAACCACAAGCGAACTAGTGGCCGACCACATCGCAACCACAACGTTGCGTCGGTGCAATGACATACACGCTCTTTCCCCCTCCCCCATTCATCTTCAACCACATCGCAACAACTGGCGACAACGCAACCACGTCGACATTTTGTCGGTACCAACTACCACTGCTTGACGGCATTTTGTCGTTGCGAAGTGGTGTGGTTGTGGTACATGTGGGTTGGCCCTTAGCTGCATACTGATTGAGCGAGCAGCCTCGTGAGGTAAATCCTCGGTCGGTCAAGACGTGCCTCGCTCGAGGCCAACGTACGCGCTGCCTCGCCCGAGCGTGCCGCGGCCCGAGCCTCACGAGGCTGCTCGCTTGGTCAGTACGCGGCTATTCCCATTTTGATGAAAGCATACCTGAGTACTCCTCTGCTCCGATCTGATAGTTTCCTCAACGAGTTTCAGAGCTTCCCGCCTTCTCTCCTCCTTTTCTTTCCTAGCTTCAGACTCTTCTTTCTTCTGTTGCTTCATCTTGCGTTCTCTCTCTGCTACTGTCATTCTTTCTGAAGCTCGGACGAAAACTGGCTTCACCCGAGGCCCTGAAATAATATTAATTAAAAAAATTGAATATGCCATTGCTAAATGAAATAACAAAATATTTGACATAAATTATGGTAAAACATATTTGGGGACAAGCCAGCTGTGTTCATTTATGTTATTAGTTATTACTTATCCCACCATAAACATACCTGTTAAAAATAGGGTCAAGTTAGTATTGGATAATTATTTGCCTTAAAAAAGAGTTGAAATCCAATCCAAAGCCAACTTTAGATGCACTTCAAAATCGATCATAATCTGATGATTATGATCGATTTTGCCTGATCCTTAATACTTCTAATTTGAACTTGGCAGGTTGATTTAATCACATAAATACCAAATACTTAAATTTAATTATACAATTATAGCCTAGTAAACGAATGCTCGAAATGGGGGTGTGCTTGGAAAAGTCGAAAGCAGAAATTATGACTACGCCACTTTGTTTGGACTAGTTAGGAGATAAACATACTAAAAGTCCTGACCCCTCCGAGGTGCGCCGGAGGGGAGGGGGGGAAAAGAAGGACCCAATTTTTGGTTTTTAGACTAATTTACGAAAACGGTGCTTCGTACGAAATTTTATTGTACTACATGAGAAAATCTAATAAAATTTTCTACAACTTTGTCCTTTACACTTTGTATCTATCTCCAATCGTTGCCTAGCTATGAGCTTCTAAAATTGGTCGATTTTCAAATACACACATCAATACTACCTAAGGATATTTGTATTTTCTGAAATATCAGGAATTTTTGAAAACAGTAAATAAATAAATAATAGCTTATTATATGGTCTTTAATAAAACATAAAAAACTTTTCTGGATTTTTTGTCTTTATATGGCCATGTTCTATGGCCATTGATTTTTCAATGGCCATAGAACTTTCGTATGTAACCAACAAATCATTACTTCGTTTTATAAAACTGAAAATTTCAAGAATGAAATTTTCAGAAATTAGAAAATGAGAAAAAATCTTCAACATTTTTATTGCCAATGGTCAAGTTAATAATAATTAATCCTAATCTATGGTTAGTGCAGACTATTTTTACCTAAATATACATTTTTTGAGTCTTTCTGCGGTATGAGGCTCAAAATTCTTTGTAATTGCAAGTAATCATTTTTCCTGCTATCTAAGTTACTAAAAAAACTTTCAAATGCCTGTTCTAGTCACAATAGACCGAATTTATACCAGAACAGCCTGTAGACCAGTTCAAAACCAGAATAATGTGGTTAAATCAGCCAAAAATTAAGCCGATTCGATCAGTAAAAAGGCTCCAGGAGAGCAACCAGTCTCTAGAAACCGACCAAACCGTGCAGAAAGGTTCCCACTAAGATGGTCCATATGATATCAAAACATTTTGTTTTTTAGCATCCCGATCTGGAAAATGCGGAAGGTTGCTTTTTCGTGACTTTTGGTTGGCTTTGGTTGGGGTTTGGGACTCGATGAAGTGCATCTTATCTTGGCATTGGATTGGATTTCAACTCTTTTTTAAGGCGAATAATTATCGAATAGGAACTTGGCCCAATTTTTAACAGGTATGTTTTTGGTGGGATTTCAATACTTTTTTTTTCGAGAAATCGTACGGTCTTTTTTTGTGCCACGCCCGCATATTTTATTGTAATCTAAGCAGTCATTCTGCGTTTCAGAATAACTTTTATATCGCCAGATTTCGAAAATAATTTACTAACAATATTTTCGATAGATGGCGCTAGTGATATTTGTTAAAATATGAATAGAAGCCAAATTTTTAAGTAAACAGTATTTATTTAATAAGGCATATTAGTGTGCATTTTACATGACAATATTTTGTACCACCCTCTCCTCCTCCCATATGTATTCACTGGTGTACATAAGAATTTTTAGCTTAAATTCGTAGATGAGCCGACTCACGCTTGACCGATTTCTTAAATTTCTCAATTTTTTGTTAATCTACATATAACACACAACCTGTGTGCCAAATTTCATAACGCTAGGACAATTGGAAGTGGCCTAGAGGTTTTTAACAAACGGTCAGTGAGTCAGTGCCAAAATTAGCTATTTTTACAAGGACATATTTCAGGATCTACCGAAGCTATATGTATGAAATTTGGTATACTGCGTAAGTACTCTTTGCACTTGCAATAGTCACTGAACTACAGAGGGGTCAAAAGTGCGTCGAAACCGTTCGTGTAAATAGTGCACGGGATGCGCGCGGCCTGCTGGAACTTGGCCAGCGCACGCCGTGCGCTTTGATCAGTAAAATAATAAGCAGCTTATAAGTTAATAAGTGTATTGCATACAACAAAGTTCGTCCAAGCTATTTTTCAGTGGGTGCAAGAGACTTTAAAAAAGTATAATGTAACAACATGATATGGTGGAAATAATGGAATACAAATTCCATAATAACTACATTATTTACCTGTATCTTCCTCACTGTCAGTATACTCGGTGTCTGACGATCCACTCTCCTCTTTATCACCATCCAGCATTTCCTCATCATCAACTCTACCAAGCACTTCCTTTTCAGCCTCCCTGTAAATGATTAGTCATAAGATTATTTAGCAGCATTAAAAAAAAACTTTTTCTGTTAAACGGCTCAAACGATACCACATTTTCATTCTAAAACAAACATTAAAAAGTCACCAATGGTCGTATATCCTCGATTCGAGGGCACATCTTTAACCATCTCCCCTAGTATTGAGATACTTGGCGTCAACATATCGAGCGAAGTCCAGTTCCGATATCATCTAGAGCCGCTATCCCCAACCCGCGGCCCGCGGGCCGCATACGGCCCTCCGGGACTTTATTTGTGGCCCGCGTGTTGTTAAACAATTTTGAAATTCACGCCGACTGGCAAAAAAACGTAGGTCTACGTGATAGTCGTTAATTTTTTTCCACTTTTAAATCGTTAATTTTGAAGAATGTTATTTTTTAACCCTAATAAATTTTTGTTGCGGCCCGCGGCACCAAGACCAAAACACGTTTATGGCCCGCATGAAAAAAAGGTTGGGGACCACTGATCTAAAGGGTAAGGCCAAATTAGCCTCGAAGAAGCTTGGTGTTCTTAACGGAGCGAGACAGTACTTCGGTCCAGACCAACGCCTACAACTCTACAAGGCGCAGGTTCGGCCTCATATGGAATATTGTTCACGTCTCTGGGCAGGGGCGCCAAAATACCAACTGCTCCCTCTGGATCGTATCCAACGAAGGGCCGCTCGAATTGTTGACTGCCATAGTGTTTCAAACAGCTTGGACCCCTTGGAATTACGCCGAGATGTAGCTTCACTCTGCATCCTCTATAGTGATACAACCAATAGGGTTGTATCACGGGGAGTGTTCTGAGGAATTGTTCGGAATCATACCACCTGCAACTTTTCGTCATTTCCCACGCGAAAAACATACCATCCTCATCACCTTGATGAGTGGCAGTCTTTCACAGTGCGTTTTTCGCGTAACTTTCTGCCGCGCACTGTAAAACTCAGGAACGAACTGTCACCAGCAGTTTTTCCGGACCTATACGACCTGCAAACCTTCAAGAAAAGAGCCTATTCCCTCTTAAATGTTGCGAGTGTCCATGGGCGACGGTAGCTGCTTACCATCACGTGAACTGTTTGCTCGTTTGCCCCCTTATTCAATAAAAAAAAATTAATAAAAATTAAATTTATTTTAATTAACTAACTCTGCTGGCTCAGCGACCCAAAGAAGATCTTGGCCTCCGAAATGAGCTTCCGCCATTGAGCTCTGTCCAACAGTCCAACAGGACAACGTCCTTGTCGCGTAGCGACATCTATTAGGCCTCTTTAGAACCTTTACGCCTAATACATTGCGTCGCTTATCGATAATTTATAATTTGGAATGAGGTTAGTAGCGTCATCTTTAGGGTAATGGTGCAACTATTATAACTCTTTGTTGGAATATCTGTTATTTTTACCAGATTTTTCACATTTCACAGGCGAAAATCACAACATTATGTATTTGTCTAAATTGTAAAATTTATCTTTTGTGATAGACCACGTGTTTAGCTAACTTCCTATTTTGTAAAGTGGATCTTTATTTATATTATTAACTTTTTAATATTAATTCTTTCACCGTGGTCAAATTACTTTCATGGTTTTCTTTGTTGTTATCACAAAATTGGCCCTGACCTAGTTTTAAATGTCAGTGTCATAAGTTCAATAACCTTTTGCTTTTTAACTGTATTTTGATATTTTCTAAATTCTTTTTTAATTATTGTTTTTTAATGTTTGTGATGGACCCTGCAACCACATGCTCGAAGTCTTCGGGTGAAGAACACCTGGCCATCGACGCTGCACCTGTTACCGGGATCACGGAGGCTTGAGGAGCTGGAGTCCCGCAAGTCGCTGCCTGTCTCCAGATAAGTGTCGTGTCCCTAAACACGAGAGCTAAAGACTGAGAAATAGACCGAGGCTAAGTTTCGTACCCGCGTTCCCCGCTCCCCGCTGACTAACTAGTTATTATTTAAATAAATTTGTTATTTGTTAATTCTCTTTTATTTATCTCTCTTTTATTGTCCCAGTGCCGGCCTGGTGACATCCTGTTGGATGGTCCTTGTCATTTGATATATGTCATTTGAACATTTAATATGTTTAATTTAAATAATAACTTTCCAACCTAGCCTACAAACAACCTAAAAAATGCTTAAATCACGAAAACAACAATAAACAGCACTGCCAAGACATCTGACTTTATCTAAGTTGATGACAGATTTAAGAGACACAAGAAAACTCACCTTGCAGCTAATTTGGCTTTAACAGCCTGTCTCCTTCTCTCAATTTCCTCCTCATCCAATTCATCTTCACTCTCGGAGCTGTGTCGTGCCTCCTCTGCGCTGGACTCTGATTCCACCTCAGGTTCTGCATCAATGATCTCCGGCTTGTGTTCCGACCTGCGTGGCGGTGAATGTGCAGCCACACGTAATCGACGTAGACGAGGGTCGTCCACCTGAAACATTAAATTTTCTTTATTACTGAATGAACTAGTAGTTTAAAATGGGCATTGTCCAAAAAAAATCACATGTACTTTTTATTTTTTTTTTCGTTAAAATAGGGTATTTTAAGAATATAAATTAAATAATTTTGAAATCCATTGGCTAGTTTTTTCTCAATAAATTTTTAAAGTTTCGCTCTGACGTCATCATCGGCGCCCAATTGACCTCTGTAGTATGTTTTTTTTCCTTTCAATTTTATTTATAATGGCTGGTTCGTCTAATGCAAGTTATCATTATGTGAAAGCTGATACGAGAAACTTACCAAAAGTTCGAAACGTAATGTTGATCGAATTTATTGCTAATTTAACGCCATTGAAGGTCAAACTAAGGTTAAACTTATTTGTTCAAAAATATAAGTAACTAATGGGTATTTTTTTCGTTTATATACAGAAAAACGATCACTGACCTTATTCCTCGAAATGTTTTTGTAATGAGCAAAATTAAAAAAAAATGGACAATCCCCATTCACAAAATTAATGGTATAATATTTAATCACAAATAGTTTGTGTTTTATCAAGCAACATAGTTAAGACCTAGAAAAAGAAATATTATGTTTACAAAATCTACATTAAGGTTTAAGTGCTGACGATTATATTACAAAATAAAATGGAAACAAATATTATAATGACCACCAAAAAATGCTCTGATACCCTAAACTTGTTTACCAAAAAAAGATACTTAGGGCCCCCTAAGTATCTTTTTAGTCAGTCCACAAATTACGTAAGGTGTTTAGGGGGGGAGGGGGTCGAGTAAAATCTCATCTAATCTCACGTTGGGGAGAGGGGGGGTCTCAGCAAATCTCACATAATTTTTTTCTCAACAAAATAATACCTATGATAATACTATTTTGGTCCATTTCATCCAGATTGTAAGTATTCTTAAGATTTAATCGTAAGCGTAATCGTTATACAATTAAGATCATTCACAAATTCGTTCGAAAGAAAATCTACTGACACAAACCAAACGTTTACGTAAGAAACCCACATCTTGAAAAATCTCACGTGAGATTTAAGGGGGGGGGAGGTTGAATAAAATCTCACGAAATCTCACCATGGGGGGAGGGGGGGTCAAAAATTTGAAAAAAACACCTCACGTAATTTGTAGATGCCCCCTTACCACCAAAAAAAAGAAAGTCTAAAATAGCAATACTACCAGCTATTTTAGTCACGGCTACACTTCGAATTGTAATCGAACACCAAATATAGTAAATGATCACCAAATATAGTAATTATGATCACCAAGTATAGTATATGATCACCAAATATAGTAAGTGATCACGAAATATAGTAAATGATCTCCAAATATAGCAAATGATCACCAAATATAGTAAATGATCACCAAATATAGTAAATTATCACCAAATATAATATAATATGATCACCAAAAATAGTAAATGTAAAATGATCACCAAAGCAAGCAAATACGAGGCTGATGCGGGGGTGGCGCTGACACAGCTCGGTTGCGTGAGTGCCTTTCTCCCTCAGCCTAAAGATAATTATTATTTATTTACTTTTTATCTCATTATCTCATTTTGGAATTAAAATGTAGTTCAAATTAAGTTTTTATTATTTATTATTTTCCAGTTAGCAATAATTTTTTGGTTCATTTTTCTTTAATAGGATGGCAGAATGAAATTATACTTTGGTTATAATTTTACAGTAAAATACTCATTATTAATACTCAAAGATTAAAATGCTAATATTATGATGTTGGTGATTGTTTACTACTATTGGTTTAACAATTATTTATTTGGAGTCATTTTGCACAAATAGGAAAGCGAGATGTTAAATCTTTGGTGATTATTAGGGATTGCAAAAAACGGATTTTGAAAAAAATCCGGATTTTCGGATTTTTTCATCCTCAAATCCGGATTATCCGGATAATCCGGATTTATTGTAATTTTTTAAATATTTTTGATAAACAGCTTAAAATGTGAGTTATTTTCTTATTAATTCTTTATTTAACATTAATTTTAAAAGTGCAAAATAAAACGTCTTAAAAATTATAAGTAAGTGATTTTCACATGGGTGTAAAAAAGGAAGAGATCAAAATAACAGTATCTGGTACTTTAAATATTATTATTAAGAACTTAAAAATACCTTGATTTTTAACATTTTAAAATGTTCTAAGTTCTAAGCAATCTCCGTTTTATCGACGACTTGATCATTTTTGCGCCTTTATAGGCGCAAAAATGATCAAGTCGTCGTCGGCTGTTATCAGCCGTCATTCGCACATTATCAAATTATGTTCCAAGACCTGCAAGGCTAGAGGTAAAACTAACAAAAAATAGGTCAAAGACACAAACAATGATCAACAATACGAGACGTAGGGTCGAGTTAAACGAGCAAGGAATTCACTATGTCAACGAGTACCTGTATTTGGTCCAATAAGTTTCTTATGACAACAGAAAGGCAGAAAAACTGGGGGGCTAAAATGGTCGCTTTGGAGAATCATATTAGGAATCATAATATGATTAATTTTTAAAAAATCTGAAAATTGTCATTCTGCTTGCAATCATAATTCGTATTAATTTGACATTCGTCAGTTTGACTGTTTTGACGATTCAGTTTCTGAATTGATTTTAGAGGAATTGCAAAATGCGATCATTTTAGCCCACCTTGTCCATGATAAATATGACGAGCGAAATACATATATCAACGAGTCTGCGCTTCATTGAGATTGGTAATCTCAATGAAGCGCAGACTCGTTGATATATGTATTTCGCTCGTCATAACCAACGATGCGCAAATTCGATCATTCACCGATTTACGATTTACAAAAGTTCCAACTCAGGGTCTGCCAAAGAGCAATAGAGCTCAAATCTCAATAAAAAAAAAACATAATGTGCTCCCAAACTAGAATCACAGACGTAGGAATCAAGACGGCCAAGCTATAGTGGCATTGGGCTGGTCACGTTATCCGCGTACATCTAGGCTGGATATCGACTGAGTGGGTATCTAGGCCTAAGAAAAGATAGCGCTATGCTCTATAGGTATTTTTTTCCTCCGAAGGCAGATCACTGTAATTCTGACAATTACGATTTACGACGATCCTTGAGGATTTATTGTGACTCTTTGTACCGTCCCCAACCCAGTGCTGCTCATAACGACGTGATTGGGATTGGCACCACACATTTTCTTTTTAGTAAATAAGGAGATTTTTTGCTCTGTAGTAAAGAAGGTGTGTCACAGAATCTGCAGGTCGTAATGCTATTAACACCAGCTATTCTGTAAAGGTGCTTGTTGAGCTTACATTGTCCAGTTAGGCTTCTGGCAAGGATTCTATTTTTTTTTCTTACTAGCCAACTCGTCAGCGGTTACGTTACCAATGAGGAACCAACGATTGCGAAGATTTTAGGCTAGAACATGGTTATAAACTCCCCACTGGAGGCATATCAGCTGGGCTGGTAAACGGTGACGCTGGAGCAAGATAAGTGAAAGCTTCTTTGCGCAGTAGTTGGATAGTATATTTATATTTAAACTATTGCACAAAATAATGACATAAAATAATTATTAAAGCTTTAATTTTTTTTATTAAATAAGGGGGCAAACGAGCAAACGGGTCACCTGATGGTAAGCAACTACCGTCGCCCATGGACACTTGCAACATCAGAAGAGCTGCAGAGATGTTGAAGGTTTACAGGTCGTATAGGTCCGGAAATACTGCTGGTGACAATCCGTTCCAGAGTTTTACAGTGCGCGGCAGAAAGTTACGCGAAAAACGCACTGTGGTAGACTGCCACTCATCAAAGTGATGAGGATGGTATGTTTTTCGCGTAAATCAACATTTCGTTATATTATAATTTACTATATCCCTTTATTTAATTAGAAAGAATCACAAACCAGAATTGGTTACGTAAACAATTATTATTTATAATTATAACCTCAATGTAAACAAAAACAACATATTTTATAGAAAAAAATATTGTGTTCGATACAAAAATGTTCTAAAATAATTGTATTATCATTGCATTTATATTGTCATATCGAAAACATAATAATTTAAAGTAAAATGAGAGCTAGGTTATAAGAAATGTGGTTTTTTCTTTTAAATAAAATGAATAAATATAAAGAAATGTAATTACAGCCACCAAATAACTATACAATGGAATGTTACACATACGAAATTCTGACTTTGATACGTGTAGACCACCCAAAGTTGTGCCTTTAAACAAATGTGAATTTGTATGTCAGATATTACACGATACATTTAAATAGATTTTATATTGCGTTAAAGCTTTCTTTTCATTATTTTAACTACTATTCGAAAAAACCGAAAATCCGGATTTTGAAAAATAAAAATCCGGATTTTCCAAAGGCTCGAAAAATCCGGATAATCCGGATTTTTCGGATTTCGAAGTATCCGGATTGCAATCCCTAGTGATTATTTTACATTAAAATGCTAGTAAAATGTTGGTGATCATTTACTATTTTCAGTTTTACAATGATTTATTTGGAGCCGTTTTACATAAATAGGATAGCGAGATGATAAATCTTTGGTTATCATTTTACATTAAAATGGTGGTCTGTATTTTGCTGATCGTGTACTATTTTTGTCTGTGAAATGTTACTATTTCTGGTGATCACTTAATTATAAGCCAAATAAAATTAGAACTCACTTCATTTTCTGATTCGCTATGTTGCTCCTCTTTTCTTCCTATAACCGGAGCAATTTGATGCCTTTTTTCTGGTCTCTGCTGTTCTATGAAATCTTCAGTGTCTGATTCCTCAGAAGATGATACTCCTTGGGCATAATCTGGTTTCTTTCCCGATATATATCTTTGGACTTTCACTTTTTTCATAGAAATTTCACCTGAAAATCAAAAATTGAAGCCTGTATTGTATGCATTTTAGAAAATTAATTAACCAAAACAATTATTGTTTGTCACTAATACAAATAAAAAGATCTACAATACTTATGATAAAGTTTAACAATGCTTTGTCTTTGGCGACTTAACATATCAGAGTAGGATAACACATTGAATAACTAAAGTGAATAATGTGAATACCTTACCAATGATAAATAGATCAGTGTGCAACTGCTTTTGTAGGTTAGTATATATAATAGATTTGCAATTGTTTTACCTTTCTCATTTCTTACTGGTACCGCTCCTGCTGTACTTTGTATACCAGTGGGCTGTGCTGGTAAAACATTCACGTTGAAATTTTGTCTAAACTCCATTGTCGCCTTTATTTTGTACTCGTAAACATTCAATCGCAAACTATGAAAGGATTCAAGTATTCAATTCAAACTGTACAAATACTGTTATTGAATATAGGTAATATAAATTTTTTATGTAAAAAACTAAATAATTATTTTGTAAACTTTAATTTCTTCTTCTTCTTTAAAAATGGCCTCCCTTGAGGAATAGCCAAAAGAGATACTATTGTAGATGGTGAAAACCATAGACTTATAATATATACTGTCGCATCTACCTATATCCTTAATCTGTGGATTTGGGCGTATCACCGGTAAAGTGAAACATCGATCTTATTATATTTATAAATAAGATTCAAATTCCTTAAAAAATCTAAAAATAAGGTACTTCTAGTTTTTCCAGTTTCCTATTTTCAATTTCAATTTAAACTAGTAATCTGTGTTTCAATCATAAAGGTAATATACCTATCGGAATAGAGAAACAATCCCGAGCTGTCAAGCTTAACCAAAATTTGATTTACATCTGTGTATACAATTATGTTTACGTGTGCGTGTCAGTGATGTACAAACATCTTGTAATTCGACAAAATATCGATCATGGAATAATAATTGTAAGATTGTAAACATAATGCCGGCTGTACATTCTCGCCGAGACACAGCGAGGCGGCCTGAGTGCGAGAGTGTAAATGGGTGCGCTCGCCTCGTCTCGCCTGTCTCGGACCCTCTCGGTCCGTTGTCGGTATTTTGCGCCCGAGACAAAGGGTCTCGCGAGGAAAACGAGCGCACTACTGTACACTCTCGCGTCTTTCAGTACTAGTCCCGCCGTTGGACAGTGTAGAACAGAAAAATAACAATAATAAACGACATTATCAGTCATTATCTCTGAGAAATAAAATTAATTATGATTATAAATCTTTGGATTACAATGATATTTTTCGATGCATGGTGAATGGTGAATGAACGTTTTCGTCCATCTTGTCTGAGTTCTTAACTGCGATTGAACTAAGCGAGAATGTACATGATCGCACTCGGGCAAGGGGCTCTCGCACGAGACTCTCGCCCGAGAGCTCTCGGCGAGAGTGTACAGTGGACATTATAATATATGGGATTTATTTTTTTACTGTATAATAACATAGCCGTGTTCGTTCGTCCTTTAAATTAATATTTATAGGTACATAATAAACAGATTGTTTGTAAATATTTTAAATGTTGCAACACTGTCTAACTGGGACGATTATAAACTTGGAGAAATAATAATTATTTAAAATTTGTTTTTAAATACATACGTTCCATGCACTTAATAAAAATCTCAAGAATTTGTGATTTGAAGGGAATGGCGTAAGTGTTATTTGGACTAACGGTGGGATGGGTAAAAACTGTGAAACTCGCGTCAGATTTTCGTATTGATCGAAAAACCATAGAAAAAGCGTAAGACGGTTGGAGAGTAGTGTTTTGTGTCGAACTCGAACAAAATGTACAGTCGGGGAAATGAGTTGTTTAGCAGAAATGTACAGTCGGGGAAATGAGTTCTTTAGCAGACGCGCTGATTAAGGCCGTGTTTCCACCTGCAAGACAACTGTCGCGAGAAGTGTCTGACAGTCTGACAGCAACTTTTTTTCGATTATCGATATTTTTTAATCGATTGTAAGGGTTTCGATTAATTAATTAAAACGGTCGTTTTTTTTAATCGATTTTCATAAAGAATGGGTTAAAAAAATGCACACCGTTAAAAGTTTTCACTTCTGCCGGCACTCCCGGAGTTCAATCCGTCTTTATTTATAATGTCCGACACAGTAAGTTGCCAATGTCAGAGAACTAAAGAAAGCTCTAAACTAATACCGTATCTACCTATATTATTATAGTGTAGGTACCTACTTATATAATCATACTATAAATTTAATATTATAATTAATAAACAAACATGAAAATACTTACGCCATTCCTTATGCCCGCTGTACACTCTCGCCGAGAGCTCTCGGGCGAGAGTCTCGTGCGAGAGCCCCTTACCCGAGTGCGATCATGTACATTCTCGCTTAGTTCAATCGCAGTTAAGAACTCAGACAAGATGGACGAAAACGACCATTCACCATTCACCATGCATCGAAAGATATCATTGTAATCCAAAGATTTATAATCATATTTAATTTTATTTCTCACAGATAATGACTGATAATGTCGTTTATTATTGTTATTTTTCTGTTCTACACTGTCCAACGGCGAAACTAGTACTGAAAGACGCGAGAGTGTACAGTAGTGCGCTCGTTTTCCTCGCGAGACCCTTTGTCTCGGGCGCAATATACCGACAACGGACCGAGAGGGTCCGAGACAGGCGAGACGAGGCGAGCGCACCCATTTACACTCTCGCACTCGGGCCGCCTCGCTGTGTCTCGGCGAGAATGTACAGCCGGCATTATGTTTACAATCTTACAATTATTATTCCATGATCGATATTTTGTCGAATTACAAGATGTTTGTACATCACTGACACGCACACGTAAACATAATTGTATACACAGATGTAAATCAAATTTTGGTTAAGCTTGACAGCTCGGGATTGTTTCTCTATTCCGATAGGTATATTACCTTTATGATTGAAACACAGATTACTAGTTTAAATTGAAATTGAAAATAGGAAACTGGAAAAACTAGAAGTACCTTATTTTTAGATTTTTTAAGGAATTTGAACACAGCGTACACGATCAGCAAAATACAGACCGACATATAGTATATACACTGTCGACTGACACTCTCGCGTCTTTCACTACAGCTAGTCCCGCCGTTGTTGGACAGTGTAGAACAGAAAAATAACAATAATAAACGTCATTATCAGTCATCATATATGAGAAATAAAATTAAATATGATTATAAATCTTTGGATTACAATGATATCTTTCGATGCATGGTGAATCGTGAATGGTCGTTTTCCTCCATCTTCTCTGAGTTCTTATCTGCGATTGAACTAAGCAATAATGAACATGATCGCACTCGGGCAAGGGGCTCTCGCACGAGACTCGCCCGAGAGCTCTCGGCGAGAGTGTACAGCGGGCATTATAAAATGGGATAAAATAAAACTGCATAATATATATAATATAATAAAATTGTAATTTTGAAGTAAAATGTGACTTTTCTTCAAAATGCTTGCTGCATAATTAAGTACTCGTATGCATGATTTTTTCTTCTTAGTCCAGTTTGGACGGTTAATTATTTTAAGTCATGAATTTCTGGTATCCAGGTCAGCAGGAAATCTGAAAAATTGGCCAAGTGTAAGTCGGACTCGCGCATGAAGGGTGACCGGTTTCAACCGGGCATTTTCTAAAACCCGGTACGATACGACACGACATGTCATGACACGATTCGACACGACAGGTTACGTCACGTGACATCAGTACCTACACGACACGACACGACTTCACTAGACCCTATTAATTTTCAATTCACTCTCAATGAGCCTACTGAGCCCTTTTATTTGATGCCCATCTTGCAGAAGTGCTTTCAACTATTTCCCTATCTTGGATGAGCAGCCGTATTGGATGTAGAATGACATTACATCTGTGGAAATTTCAGAAGTCTATTACTATAGTGGTTCTTGTTATACAGCCTGAAGACAGACAGACGGACGGACGGATGGACAGACGGACAGGCAACGAAGTCTTAGTAGTAAAGCGGGCTGCGGGACCCCACTACTAGGACTTAATTTTTACCCTTTGGGTGCGGAACCTTAAAAATGATAAATTATGCATGATAGTATATAAACTAATTATAAACTACGGATGAGTATGTTATCATTTCAATATTCCTAGATAATTAGTATACTTAACTAAAAATATTTTCATATCGACACAACTTATCGATAACTTGATGCAGCCCTAGTGTAAAATAGATGAAAATTGTTTACACAAAATATCTTTAAATTGTGCACCATGGCTAGTCAAGTTATGTTTTCCATATAATTAAACATATACAGAAGTGAACACGGACGTAAAAATACCAATAACTCGTAGGGAATTGGCAAAAATAAACTCAAAACTAGGTCCTGTCGATGTAGAATAATTCACCTGTGAAATGAATATTTGTCCGGGTTTTTTCGATGTGTGGATCCAGAATCATTCCACAAACACTTAACCATGTTTCTAGAGCAGTATTTCTTAAAATTATTCATTATTTAACTTAAAATCACAATTTTTCTGAGAGCCCAAATTGACAACTATCGGCCCAGGGGCAGACAGACTGTCAAACAGATGAAAAAAAAGCTATGCAACCTCAAATCACGCTTCTCTTTCTACCACGCAGTGTTACTGATTGTGACATCTCGCTTGCTCAGGCCTTTGTTTCTCTATTCCGATAGGTATATTAACTTTATGGTTTCAATTATTTTCTTTCCTTGACCCTTGTAGACTTGTTGAAAATTAAAATAGGCAAAATATTGAGTTATTGAAACACAATAAATTGAAAGGATAAAGAGATAATTTATGAAATAAGTGCCATAAAATTTAAATTATTTAGTGTTAATTTATTTCTTTGATTATCTTCTTATATATAAAATTCTCGTGTCACAATGTTAGTCCACGAACTCCTCCGAAACGGCTTTACTGATTTTTACCAAATTTTATATGCATATTCAGTAGGTCTGAGAATCGGGTACTGCGTACTTTATATATTGATAAGTGCATTTGTTGAATAAAATATAATAGTAAATTATTACAACTCGAGACTGAGGGCGACCGTTGTTTGTGCGACGGGATAGCGATAGACGTTGCTATGGTAACATACTTATTTAGTCACTTAATTCGCAGACTTTATTCTTTAGTGTTTTTATTAGTTAAAATTCTACATTAACACAATTCCAGTAGAAACCTACTTATTTATCAGTTTCATAATACAAGCTATAAGTACTTATCTACAGTACACAACGTTATCATTACTTTGTTATTTATTATTTAACATTTTATCTTATACTTACTCAAGATATTTTCTGCTGTAGGTAGTTCAATTTCATCAATCGAGAGACGCACAATATTCAAATGGCAGCTGAAAAAAAATCCAACTCTGAACTATGGAGCTTAGAGAAACTATTGGAAAATTCCCTCTCTGGAGCGGACTTGCAAGAATTTAACAGAATATACTATGGGCGAAAGGATCACCATGAAATTGAAATTAAGAAAGCTACTCAAGATTTTGCACTTAAAAATAATTTTGAAGTAGCAGCTTATGATTTTCCAGCTCAGAAAGAAGAAACCAGAAGCCCTAGAATAGTGAAGGTAGGTGCTATTCAGCATTCCATCGCAGTCCCAACAACTAAACCAATCACGGAACAGAGAGATGCAATTTATAAGAAAATTGAAAAAATTATTAGGGCTGCTGGTGACGAGGGTGTTAATGTTGTATGCTTACAAGAGGCATGGAGTATGCCATTTGCTTTTTGTACAAGGGAGAAGCAGCCCTGGTGTGAATTTGCAGAATGTGCTGAAACTGGGCCCAGTGCTGTGTTTCTTAAGGAATTAGCAAAGAAACACAACATGGTGATTATTTCACCAATTCTGGAGAGAGACGAAAGCCATGGTGACACCATTTGGAACACCGCTGTTGTTATTGATGAGAATGGTAATTATCTGGGAAAACATAGAAAGAATCACATACCACGAGTTGGTGATTTCAACGAATCTACTTACTACTACGAAGGAAATACTGGACACCCTGTCTTCCAAACAAAGTTTGGTAAAATCGCTATAAACATTTGTTACGGCCGCCACCACCCACAAAATTGGTTGATGTTCGGGGTGAACCAGGCAGAAATCGTCTTTAACCCATCTGCAACTGTTTCTGGACTGAGTGAACATCTGTGGGGTGTTGAAGCCCGTAATGCAGCCATTGCGAATAGCTACTTTACTGTTGCTATCAACAGAGTGGGAACAGAAGAGTTTCCTAATGAATTTACTTCTGGGGATGGCAAGCCAGCTCATAAAATCTTTGGGCACTTCTATGGTTCCAGTTATGTTACAGCACCTGATGGAAGCAGGACCCCAGGCTTATCTAGAGTGAAAGATGGCCTACTGATAACTCAACTGGACCTAAATATGTGCAGGCAAATTAAGGATAAGTGGGGCTTTACTATGACACAACGCTTGGATCTATATGCTGACTCATTAAATATGGCTATTAAGCCTGATTACAAACCTCAAATAATAAAAAAATAATCTGTGAAGAGCTTAAAAATACTCAAGAAATGATATTTTTGACTTAAGCTATGTAATAAGAATAATATATATGCAGTGTAAATTATTTATAGGTGATGAAATAAAACAACAAATTTAAAAACATTGCATATCAATGAGAATAATACAGATGTGAGCTATACATAAATATAAAGTTTGTATTGGGGCACATCCAGTAATTTTATATCTTTGTTAGAGGAACTTATATTTTTTTAGGATTTTGTTACTTGTACACAAATAAATGTTATTAAAAATACACAAGTTTTATTATGTCCTGCATTTTGTGTTTGACATAAAAATTGCTGCATACACCCCAGATCTTGTAAAATTGAATATCACTAAGCACTATTTTTCTATGCAGTCTTTGCACGCATGGCAGCACGTTTCCCCGTCACGGCCTGGAAACCAGACTTAATACTGGCCACAGAGCACCGAGAGCCACATGTTTCACATTGCAAAAAGAATAAACGTGTGTCTTTCTGTAAGATTGTGTCGGGTGAGCGACATGTATGACATGTAACATACTCTTTGATATACCGACGCAAGACATTCTCTATTTGTTTCTGCTGGAACCGACCCTTAATGATTAGTTGACTGTTACCGTCAACTGACCCACTTGTACCCAACTCTGCTAGTAAGAAGTCAAGTAAATGTTTGGGTTGTCTGTGGAGCGTTTTGCATATTTCTGTGAAATTTGCAAATGATGTTTTCTTTGTACCGATTCTAACTACTTGTGGGGGTCTCATGATGAACTTCTGCTTTTTGCCGGACACCATGCTCGGGTTCTTTTCACGCATGATGTCGAATACGCGCTCCAGTAGCTCATCGTACGTGTAATCTCGGTCACTTCCCACCCAATCTCCGTGCACATCTTCTTCTCTCTCTTGGTCTTCGCCTTTCGCGTCATCATCTATTACTAGATCCTCGAATTTCTTCTTTTTCTTCTTCTTTGTCTTTGAGAAGTCTATGTCTAAGTCTAAATCGTCTATTGGCTCCTCTTCTTGGGCCTCTGGCTCCTCGGTGATCGGCTTGTCATCTTTTGTCTCGGGCAAAGCACTTTCTAATTCATCTAAGTTGAAGAAGGTCTTCTTTTTCTTTTTCTTCTTTTTGCCGAAGTTGTCTAAGTCGATGCTGTCGTCCTCGGGCAAGTCTACGTCACCGGACTCGGGAGGCGCTTCTACGTTAGTAGTCTCACCTTGCTCACCCGCTAGAGCGGCATCCATATCGAAACCAGTCTTCTTTTTCTTTTTCTTCTTTAAAGAAGGATCAAAGATCATATCGTCATCCATGATTTATTGAATTTGCAGCAGATTTTCACTAATAAAATTAAATTACAGTAAAACTTGGTTAGAATTCGATGATGGAAATTGGCAGGTGGTTTAGCAAATGTCAAAACGTTGCATCAGCCTGACACAGATTAAAAAAGTTACGGATCTTTTAAAAAAAATAAAAATAATTGTGAATTTTATAACAAAAATAGATGTAGTATTTACATTAATGCCTAGATTAAAGCGTATTTTAATTTATAATTCAAAATGTATGTATATAATATATAAATAAAAGTTTAAATCTTGTATTTTTTTTTGTTATAAAAAGAAGAAAAAATAGTTTTATAGTTTTTTATCTTCCAAATATTAATATGCAATAGATGAAAAACTCTATGCCTGTAATTTATCAAAAAAATATACAAATTCACTGTTTTGTTAAAAAACTCATAAAAATTGTATGAATAATTTATTTTAATCATTTAATTTAGTCCCAAGCCAATCTTCTCCTTCAAATATTTTTTATTTAGGCATAAGATAAATAATAATAATATTGATCTTTGCTAAATAATATTATGTTAGGTCAATGATATAATAAATAATAACTCTTGCATATAATTATACCAATGCATATAATGGGGCTTTTTAGGCGATAGTGCATAGGTAATGGCATTTTTTCGTCAAACTAGCTATCATAAATCATAATACATACCGAGGCCAAGAAACAGAGTTATGATATCAAAATACTCGAATATGTGGTCCACCCTTGTTTAAAGACTTCCTCAATACACCCGATAGGTCCTGTACAATATCTTTTTGTTGGTCTGGTCTGGTACAATGTTTCTTTGTAGTTGGCCAAATTTGACAAAAAAAATTGAATAATGAACTTCCATGGGCACTAAAATTATTGTAATCAGAAAGAATTAAAACTGAACACCGGAAAACTCTTCAAAAATAATACATTTTTATAGTGACTTTTGATTGTGCATGTTTTGTGCATATTTCGGCCATTTATCGTGCATATTTCGGCCATTTATCGTGCATATTTCGGCACTTTGATCGTGCATATAAATTATAATCGGATGTCTAGTCATCATCATCAGCCTGTTGCGGTGGATGTGTGTTTGGATCTCTTGTCTCGGTAGATTAGTAAGTTAGTAACTGAACATTAGCCTGATGATTGAGGTATGCCGTATGTACCTATTACCTACTATGGGGTTTCATTATACCAAAAGGAAATAACTAATATCAAAAATGAATTCAAATCTGTTAAATATAAAATGCAATACCATTTAAAACACAAGTTTATGTAATAATTTTATTTAAAATTTAAACATCAATAATAATTTCTTTCTGGGCTTTTGTTGATGGAACCATGTTGTCACTGAATTCTATAGTGTCCACATTTGTGCCGACTTGCGCACCAGCAAACAATAAACTCAATGCACCTTCCAACTCACTCACACTTACACAAACTTCAATTTCATCTTTTATTTCCTGTTGTAACGATGTGTATAAATATAAATTTTTCTCTGAGAACTGCTTGATTTGATTGTCAAAAACATCAACAAATACATTGGCTGTATCAATAATTGTTCTTGTGAATCGAGTCTCACCCAGATTCTTTTTCAAGAATTTGAGTAAAGAGCCTATATCCTTCTCTGTTAAACCATGTACCGCTAGGTGTAACACTTTCCTTCTTATCATTTCTTGTAATAGGGCTATCGTTTTTTCTGGATACTTTGTGGCTACATAAGTTTTTAGAACCATAGACAATGCTTTACTGAATTCCATTTTTCTGAGGTACTTTTCAAATTCTGCACTCTTAATTGTCTTTTTAGCAACAACCATATCTGCTGCCGCTACACTAGTACCTAAAGTTGTTTCAACATGATCAGGTGCAAATTTGAACAATCCTTTCTTGCCTTGAGATTTAAAGCTAGGCTGTTCTCTCTTCCTAATAGATATTACACCATCAATCATACCAACCGCTAATATTTCATCGTTCTGAGATATATCCATACTAAGCACTGCATTGGGAAAATCAATATTGTGTACGACTTTGAATGTGGATATATCGTAAATTTTCACATGCCTGTCCAAAGAGGCAGACATGAGTCTACTATTATTGCTGGCGAGTCTCAAAGTTGTCACGGTTTTATGATGTTGGGATATATTTGCTAGAAGTTTTCCACCATTGAATATATCCCATACTTTGATTTCGGTGCCACCGGCACTTAGGAATATACCTCCTGATGGCAAAAAGAGTGTAGATTCAACGGGACTCCCATGATCTACTGTGAGGACTGTTTCATTTGATCTGCAGTCATACAATTTGACTGCATGGTCGTATCCACCTGATAATATTATATCTGGAGATATAGGACTAGCAGTTCCTGTTCTTATATAGTCATTATGTTCAGCAAAACTAGCCAACTTAGCTTCTGTGGCAATGTCCCACATGCACACAGATTTGTCATCAGAAAAACTGACTACTTTCACTTGATCTTTTGTAAAACATACTCTATGTACCTGGAAATTAATATTTGTACGATGATTATTAATTTTTTTAATGTTATTTATATGAATAATCTCTAAGAGTGGGTTGCAAGAACTAACTTTGACTGTAACTTTAACCTTAACTTTTACCCCAATGCAAAATGTCAAATCTCTAGTTAAATAAGTTAAATAAGGGGTCCAAACACCCCGTATGCTCATACGACATCTGTCAATTTTTCTGATTAAAGTTAAAGCTAAAGGACGCCATATTTAACTTTAACCATAACTTTAACTTTAACCACACCTCTGGTGCAACCCACTCTAATGGCTGGTTTACACGTATTAAGTAGACTACTTATCTACTAAATTTTAACTTAATTTAAAGTGCCTGCCTGAAATGTGTCTAGTGACAAGCCCCGCCTGCCAACTTAACAGAAAATAGTCAAAATTCAAATTTCCTTGTTTAGTACTTAACTAAATTTTAACTTGCTACTTACTACTAAATTGTGTGTTTACACGCAATAGGTAACTTAAAATTTAGTTAACTACTTATCTACTTAATATGTGTAAACCAGCCCTAAGTAACATAATTTTTTACTTACGGGTGCTGTATGACCAGTGAAAACTCTCAATACATTTTTTGATTGTACATCAAACAGTTTAACCGCAGCCTCTTCACTGCCAGCAATAATAAGTCTTCCATCACTTCTAAATGTTGCCCCATAAGCAGCCTCAACAAACTTAGAAATATTTTTGGCAACAACTTTAGTTATAGGATCATATACCTGAAAACACAAACAAAAACAAATTATGGTCACTAATTATTATTTGTTGGGTTGGTTAGTTAATTGAAAAGTGAAATAAAGTTTGAATAAGTGACAAACCTGAACTCTAACAGAGCTTGTTGCTGCAAAATAATATGGCTCGATTGGGCTGAAATCGATGTAGTCTATAGCTCCAAATTCTTTTACCAGAACTGGTAACTGAAAAATAAAGTTTTGTTATTTAATAATCCACAATTCATGCGTTTTTTCGGTCTTTTTATCTAAACTTACCCCTAATTTCTTCCAATAAACTACGTCTTCTTTAACCGCTGATGCTGGCTTTTTATAAACTGCTTTATTTGTTTTCTTAAAAGGATATGATATATGAGCCATGTTGGTACTAAGTTATTGTTCAGAATGTGTACTTAATTGTGTAATTTTTATAGAAATAAAGCAAATTAAAGCATTGTTGACAAACCCAATGTGCATGCAACACAACACCGAACACGAGGTTTTGACAGCAAGATATTGACCGTCAACGGTTGACGTCAAGCGTCAAGTTGATGTCAGGTGGTTGACAGTTGACACAGATTTTTATTTATCGTGCCTTGCAGTTAAAAACAACGTACTTATTGTTTATCAAAATATAATAATTAATAGCAGGGCTTCATAACGTTATCGAATAACAGAAAAAATATCGTTACGTACCGTTATTTTCTTAATGGTAGCCAGATAACGTTATTTTTTATAACGATATCTAGTAAAATAACGTTATATTTACCGTTATTATTATAACGATATTTTTTCGTAACGTATAAACCCGCTATACCCAATCCGCGGCCCCCGGGCCGCATGCGGCCCACCGGGACTTTATTTAGGGCCCGCGTGATGCTAAACAATTTTGAAATTTACGCCCATTTTAAAATAACGTAAAGTCTACGTGATAGGGCGTTTGCACACTGCACGATAACGACACGACACGATACCACAGAATAGAGGGCCACCGCACATATTATACAATTTCAAGTTGGCCGACTATCGTAAAAACTGATTATCGTACTAATTCTAATATTCTGTCACTTAGTATTGAATACACCCAAAATATTCTCCTTTCTTTTCGCTTTCATTGGTTTTCTTAGTGCCACAATAAAAGCGTGCTTTTTACGCATTTTAACACGCAACTAGGCTAGCAACACCATTACCAAATAAATCTAAAAGTCTGCGGCTGGCAGCGTACACGATGAAGTTGTCCAATTAAATTGTGACACTACGCAATTTAGTTTGTACGATAGTCGGCCAACTTGAAACTGTATTATATGTGCGGTGTCCCTTATCTATTCTGTGGTATCGTGTCGTGTCGTTACCGTCGCAGTGTGAAAACACCCATTGTCGTTAAATTTTTTCCACTTTAAAATCGTTAATTTTGAATAATGTTATTTATTAACCCTAAAAAAAATTTGTTGCGGCCCGCGACACTAAGACCAAAACATGTTTGTGGCCCGCATGAAAAAAAGGTTGGGGACCACTGGTATAAACGAACAAATATCGTTATAATAATAACGGTAAATATAACGTTATTTTCTGGTATCAGGTATGCGATCGTGCACGGTGCACTAAATCTCACTCGCAGCACACTTTTTTTGCGAGATTTGTGTTTACCTACTTTTAGGAGTTTAATACATAGAGAAATAATAAAAATAATAGTTATTGTTTTGTCATGACTTTCTTGACGGACTATAACGTTATCAAAGAACATAATATATTTACCGTTATAAATCCTATATAACATTAACCGTTATGGGATGTTTTCTTTTTATCATCTCCACCAGACGGCGCGACGGTAGACACTCACTAATTTTCTATTGGTTCCCCACCGATTTGAAATTATCTGCAGGTTGGCATTACTGACTACATGTTGGTCGTGTTTCTAAAAAATATCAGTGTACTGTCAAGTGTAATATCAATCAAAATATCATACTCCTAAGCGATCATTGGCTTAAGCAATTAGGCCAGTATACTGGTAACAGCTTAGGAACACGCTTGCACTTGTCAAACTGAAAACATGATAACTGAAAGAGTTTTCTACTTCTACTTTTTATTGTCGGTGTGGTTTTTATTATTTTTCCCCAAATTGTGTTATTTAGATTTTTGATGTTCATTATTGGTAAAATATTAGCCACTAAATATCTGTTATCTTGCACAAGTGCAGGTAAGATGTTGTCAAAACCAAAATGTATTATTCCTGTGACATTTGGTGTGAACAACGGTAAATAGGGCTATTTCTTCCGCGATTTTTAACTAAAACATCGTTATAATAACTTTATTATCCTATTCATTGGAATATTATTGTGTCTTTTTCAAATTGAAATGTATCAAGTTTTACATGCTTTTGCCCAGTTATGTAGCAATTATTGATGGTATTCCCTGGTATTACCGATAGTTGTCTACCCATATGCCATCTAGTTACTAAAATGGAAGCTGTTTGACAATCAAATTAAAAAGCTAAGAAAATTCCTCATTAATATCAATTTTTAACGTTATTTTTAATATCGGGTAAATTTTCTAAAGCCGGCTGTACACTCTCGCCGAGACACAGCGAGGCGGCCCGAGTGCGAGAGTGTAAATGGGTGCGCTCGCCTCGTCTCGCCTGTCTCGGACCCTCTCGGTCCGTTGTCGGTATTTTGCGCCCGAGACAAAGGGTCTCGCGAGGAAAACGAGCGCACTACTGTACACTCTCGCGTCTTTTAGTACTAGTCCCGCCGTTGGACAGTGTAGAACAGAAAAATAGCAATATTAAACGACATTATGAGTCATTATCTGTGAGAAATAAAATTAAATATGATTATAAATCTTTGGATTACAATGATATCTTTCGATGCATGGTGAATGGTGAATGGTCGTTTTCCTCCATCTTGTCTGAGTTCTTTACTGCGATTGAACTAAGCGAGAATGTACATGATCGCACTCGGGCAAGGGGCTCTCGCACGAGACTCTCGCCCGAGAGCTCTCGGCGAGAGTGTACAGCGGACATTAATGTTATCTATGCCCTTGAAGCAGTAACGTTATGAAAAAATAACGTTATTTGAAGCCCTGATTAATAGGGAGTGCCTCCGCTGCCGGCGACGTTTTCCAAACTCCGAAGTTTGCCGAAGTCACGCGATGTTTGCCGAATGGGAAGTTTTCTATTTTAAATCTCCACCAGACGGCGCGACGGTAGACACTTCTAGATTTTCTATTGGTTCCCCACCCATCTGAAATTATCTGCAGGTTGGCATCACTGACAGTGTTTCAAAAAATATCAGTGTACTGTCAAGTGTGACGTTAATCAAAATATTTTAAATCTAAACCATCATTGGCCTAAGCGATTAGGCCAGTATACTGGTAACAGTTTAGGAACACGCAAATTGTCAAACTGAAAACTGACAACTGACACAGAGTTTTGGCGGGCATGTCACTTTCAAAACTTCTTCTACTTTTTATTGTTGGTGTGGTTTTTATTATTTTTTCCCAAATTGTGTTATTTGTGTTTTTGATTTTCATTATTGGTAAAATATTAGCCACTAAATATCCGTTATCTTGCACAAGTGCAGGTAAGATGTTGTCAAAATCAAAATGTATATTTCCTGTGACATTTGGTGTGAATATCAGTAAACAGGGCTATTTCTTCCGTAAGTTTTAACTAAAACATCGTTATAATAACTCTATTATCCTATTCATTGGAATATTATTGCGTCTTTTTCAAATTGAAATGTATCAAGTTTTATATTCTTTTGCCCAGTTTTGTAGCAAGTATTGATGGTATTCCCTGGTATTACCGATAGTTGTCTACCCGTACGCCATCTAGTTACTAAAATGGAAGCTGTTTGACAATCAAATTAAAAAGCTAAGAAAATCCCTCATAGGCTGTCGTCGCCTATTCGGTAAAAATCGCTTGTCAAATGACAGAATAATGATCAAAAACATCAGTCTTGAGCTAAAGGACTATGAAAAGTACAAAGAAGGTCATAAATAGTCATATTGTAAGGATGCTATATTTGAATCCTTCGATCGGGGATGCTTGGAAATGCTATTGTATTCTATTGTTGTCACGATCACCGGTACTCCTATGGGGCTTGATGGGTTAATGGTGGTGATCATGATGCTGATAAATGTGATCTGCATAGTAACATTTAAATACAATATCTTTGCTTCTTTAAACAACGCTGAAACTCTCTAACATGTATAAGGAATCTGAAGTTCTGTTCAGTACCTTCGGAAGTATACCACAGTCCACAGGGTATATAAGTGTGGTGCAAAATCTTACTTTTTGGTAGCTGAAAAAAAGTAGCTAAGGTAAAGCTAGAAAATGCATCACAAATAACTAAAATATCCACAGCTGAACAAATAGGTACCTAACCTTCACCTTTGGAAGTCAAATATATTTGAGATTATAATTATTTCTTTTTAAAATTTGTGTATCGGCATTGGAACCTAGTGCTTTACGAATTATCACATCACCGGCTCCCATTTTGAGTGCCAGCGCCGGCAGCCGTTGTTTTATATCTCGGCTGCCGGCAGTATACTTACCGCCAGTTCCCATTACTGTTATTTTTGGGAGCCGACGCCGGCAGCGGAGGCACTCCCTAATTAATATTATTAGTCCCAGAACAATAATCTTATATATAAAATTCTCGTGTCACAATGTTAGTCCACGAACTCCTCCGAAACGGCTTTACTGATTTTTACCAAATTTTATATGCATATTCAGTAGGTCTGAGAATCGGCTACTCGCTACTTTATATATTGATAAGTGCATCTGTTGAATAAATAATAGTAAATTATTACAACCTGAGACTCACGGCGGTCGGCGACCATTGTTTGTGCGACGGGATAGCGATCGACGTTGCCATGGTGACATACTTATTTGGTCACTTCAAAAAAATAATATGGCAAATATATTATAGCAAAGCAACGTTTGCCGGGACAGCTAGTAAATTATAAAATTGTGAAGTTTTGGTGTAAAGGTAATAATATGACAAAAGCTTAAGGCCCTATAGACCCAATTTAACATTACTTTGAATCAATAATAAACAAACAAATAGTGACTTTTAAAAGCCAAAAAAAAATACACATTGTTATTTACTTAATGTACTTTGACAATTTGTGGCTCAAAACATAATATTGAAAACTTCACTCGATCAAAATTAACTCCGAAGAGGAGGCTAAATTCGAATATTTTGTGATATTTTTCTTATTTTTCATGAAGCTTATGATAGTTTTACTTTCAAAAATCATATCTACGAAAAGCTCATAACTTAAAGAAGAATAATTTGTGGTTACATTTTGCATTTTGGTTTCATTATCAAAGAAAAAAGGTATTTTTCTCTTATTTCGCCCTATCAAGTACGCGGCGAGCGTCGTAACCGCCACTGTATAAGGCGCGCTGACATGAATCTTATTTTAATGTCCTTTACGTCGATATTCGTACTGACAGACATCGACCTGCTAATTTTCGGGTCTATAGGGCCTTAAACTATAATAACTGCTGGCTGCTGAGTGCGATTTGAAAAAATTATGGACTTGTAAGGTCCTTTACGCCAAAACTACTGAACCGATTGTAATGTACGGCTGCGGGCTGGCCTGCGGCACGGTCGCCGTGCCGTACAAAGTAGAAATATATGAAACGGGTGACATACGATCACGGCACGGTCGCCGTGCCATGAGAAAACTGTCTAAGTATATAGCTCATACAATTCTATTTTCTACTTTGCACGACACAGCGACTGTGCCGCAACCGTATGCATGTGGAAAGGGACTAATACTTTTAAAAATAATTAATTTTCATACGTCATAAACCAGTATCGCTAACGAGATAATATTTCGAGCATGCTGCATGCAAGACTAACCATGTAGAATGTATTTAAATTTAATAATACTTTAAGACCTGGACTCTGGAGCATAAAGGTAATATACTCTGGAGAGTGGAGATGTCTTTTGGGAAAAAATCTAAATAAAAAAACTAAGTGCCAGATTCCCATATCCCAGCTGTCAAGTGTTAAGGAGTTTTGGCGGGCATGTGAAAGAGTGCTGTTGTGTTTTGTATTATTTTCCTAAAATTGTGTTAGCTGGGTTTTTAATGTGTAATATTGGTAGAATATTAACCATTAGATATTCGTGTTCATGCACAAGTGTAGGAAAGTGATGTAATATCCAGAAACGTGCTATTTTGTGTTCCCTCCAAAACTCCATCGAAAGTTTCAGTAATGCGTCTACCACTTTATTGAATCGACCGACTTGACTCCTTGACTGTATTGACTTTTACTTAGACTTTAGACCTGACGACACATAAAAACGATGATGAAAAACATAACAATAGTACTACAAAAGACATGGCTGTATGGGCTTTGTTCCCTTTGCCTGTCCTGAATAGGACGAATCAAACCAAAAAAAAAAAATGTCAAGTGTCAAAGGATTTTATGTCAAAATTACTAGGTACTTAAAACTAATCTGTGGTCAAAATCAAGTCAAAATAATGTGTCAGACACCGAATTTTTAGAAATTATTTTGCAATAAAATTTACGTATTATAAAAACATAATAAAATTGATATTTCAAAGAAAAATGTTCAAACTAATTAACGGACGACATGGGCTTCGGAGTGGAGTTGTGAGGATGTTGATTGGAAAGAATGTTGAGGTTAGAAATACAAGACAAAACATTTTACTCTTCTCGGCTCCGGAATCAATTCGTTTTGCTTCCACCGAAGCTGAAATTGGCAAGGCGACGATACTCGACAAAATACCGGAACCGCCTCCGCTTCCGGATACGAAAACACTTGAAGATCTGTCAGAAACAGTTCAGTCTTTAGCAGCTAATGGAGAACCGACTTTCGCTAGCTTAGGCCTCGGAGGATGGGGCCCTGTCGGTATAATACAGAACTGCTTCGAATACCTGCATGTGACGATGGACATACCTTGGTGGGGTACAATTCTTATCGGAACGGTAGTTGTAAGAGTCCTCATGTTCCCCTTAGTTGTTCTGTCACAGAGAAACGCAGCCAACATGAACAACAATTTACCCGAAATGCAGATGCTACAGATGAAAATGACAGAAGCCAGACAAACTGGGAACCAATTGGAATCAGCCCGTTACGCACAGGAGATGATGTTTTTCATGAAAGAAAAGGGATTGAATCCTTTGAAAAACATGATTGTGCCTTTGGCTCAGGCTCCCCTGTTCATCTCTTTCTTCATAGGATTAAGAGGTATGGCAAATTGTCCAGTAGAGAGTATGACAACTGGAGGACTATGGTGGTTTACGGACCTGACAGTTCCAGACCAGTTCTTCTTGTTACCAATCATAACTAGTATTACGATGTGGGCTACAATTGAACTAGGAGTTGATGGTGCACGTATGAACGCAGGAAATATGCAGATGATGAAATACTTTTTACGAGCAGTTCCTCTTATCATGTTACCATTCACGATCAACTTCCCAGGAGCCATCCTTGTGTACTGGTGCTCCACAAACTTCATATCATTGTGCCAAGTCGGATTTCTAAAGATACCTGTGGTGAGAGATGCATTGAAAATTCCAAAGCTTGTAACTCACAATCCGGAGAATTTACCAATGAAAAAGAAAGGATTTGTGGAAGGAGCCAAGGAGTCATGGACTAACATGAAGCTGTCAAGAGATTTAGCAGATAGACAGAGGATAGATGAAATGATATTTACGAAAGCAGGTAAAGGACCCATACAGAAGACATTCAAATATGATCCAACAAAACTTAGAAACATAGAAGCAAAATCAAAATAGTTTATGATAGTTAAGGCTTAGTTTAGTAATTGTTAATTATGTAATAAAATTGTGAATACTTAATTTGGTAATATTTTATTTAATATTGCACATGCACATAGCAAAACTTTATTATAATGTAGGTCTATAGTCTATAGAATCTCAACTTGTACGAGTTTATTAGTAGTTTTTATTATAGTCTAAGATCCGGCCATAGAATGACCTTCACCCATCGTATTACGGGATGAAAATGATTTTTTTATAAAATTAAATATGTTAAAAAAATTATTTACAGGAGGTTGTCTGAAAAATTTGGTGCAAAGTGTAATTAATTAATAATTAAAAAATGTTTTTTTTAAACATTACATTCATTCAACCTTATGTCATTATATTCATAATAAAATTATCTTTATTTTGATATAAGGTTTATCGCGTAAGTGGATCGTTGAAAATTACTAGTATCGATTTACCTGTATATAGCTGCCTACCTGATAATTGCACCGGAAAAAAAAAGTCAACCCAGCGTTTGCATATTCTATGAGCTACATACTTTCGATTAGTATACAGTTTTTTTGCGTAAGGGAATGAATGTAATGTTTAAAAAAAAAAACATTTTTTAATTATTAATTAATTACACTTTGCACCAAATTTTTCAGACAACCTCCTGTAAATATTTTTTTTAACATGTTTAATTTTATAAAAAAATCATTTTCATCCCGTAATACGATGGGTGAAGGTCATTCTATGGCCGGATCTCCTACTATTAGTAAGGGGGTATATCTTTAATCCATGGTTAAAGCATTGATATTATTATATTATGTTGTTAGGGGGTTGAAACCACCAGTAAATTATTGTCGTAAAAGATACAAAACATGTGATACTTATTTGTTATAGATTTTTTATTAAAATATCATGCCTTTTTGGTTACAAAAAAAAACCGGAAAGTTATAATTATAGTGGGCAGTTATAGGCTAGACAGAACCAACTTAGTTCTCTTTATAAAATACAGATGGCGTTGTACATAATATTATGTGAGCTATGCGTCTAATTACTAATAGTAGGGGAGGTCGCGCTCAGTTAAAAAAGTAATTTCATACCGAGCGAAAATCGTCACAATAATAGTATTCTACTAATACATAACAGCTTTGATCGTCAGCCACTTCATAATGGGTGGAATAAAAATTGAGAGCATCTCAAAGTTGATGTTCGGAATCGTATTGAATTGACATTAAAACAATCCCAATTCGCACCCAATAAAGGTTCATAAATCTAGATTGTACGGTACGGTATATAGGTTGGGTAGGTGTTATTTTAGTTTTAGTATATAACAACAGATGGCGCTTTTAAAGTAAGATGTATATAATTCTTCTTCACAAGTATTGACTATCGAATTAATTACTTAAAATTCCTATGTGAGATTATTTTATGGTTAATTCAAACGAAAATCGCCGTCAGCTGAATGTTTGCAGGTGGAAATGTCGTCTATGCGACGCCCTAGGATACACTGAGCGCGAAGTAGGGCTATATTGGTCATAACCATAGACATAAATATTACTAGCGTAAGGACCGGGTCAACCGCGCGTTGCAATGATGCCGATTCGTCGGTGTCAAAACACTTCGTTTGACACCGACGTGACTTAGTCGTCTGTGGTCCGCAGAACAAATCGGGTGTGTCATCGTATGTGTATACATTGCCATAAAAATGCCTAGTTGTGCGGTAAAAGGCTGCAAAAATTACGTCAAAAAAGTTAAAAAAGCACATGGAATATCACACAACACAAACTGTTTGTCTAAGTAAAGAAATAATTAATTTATAATTTTACCACCGATGTCCGCCATGGCTACTGTTTTACCGAGTAATGGCGCAACGTCGGTAAAACAGCATTCACACGCGGCCGCTTCATAGCCTGTGTGACTTTGCATGGACGTCATTTTGCATGAATATTATTTTTCTTAGAAAATAGATTTATTTTAAGATTTGCCGTTAGGTATGTGCCATAATCTATGGTATGTGCTTTATAATAGATGTATGGATGAAATGAGGCCACCAGCTTTTTTTTTTCATAAAACCCCTTAGTTTGTAGCCAAAGTGGCTTATGGCTGGTTTACACGTATAAAGTTGCTAAAATACATTTTTACTTAATTTTAAGTTACAAATTTCATTTATTGGAATATTAAACAAATTTATATTAAACAAATTTCATATATTGGAATATCAATTTGTAACTAAACATAACCCTCCCTTTACAGTTGAGTAAGAATGAATAAATGCATTTATTTATTTACTTATTTTTGTATGTTAATCAAAAACCCTACGCCTAAATTAATATACTTACATTAATTGTCAATATTTAATATTAAAAAAGTGTGTTTATTGTACGTTCATACAAGGTTACATTGTACGCCTGCATATTGTGTCGCACTACGTAGTTCAATCGATTTTTCATAGATGACTCTCTATTTCCTTGTATGAAAAACCTATTAGCAGAATGTTCTAGTAGGCATATCCTTACATATAAATCGATGGTCATAACTTATATCGCTGGCTGACGGTTTTTCCACCATCGTATTAGCGACTGATGTTTATTTACAAAGTAGAAACATTCACCTGTATAAATTTTTTTTTTACATGTTCAGTAACGCGACTGACGTTGAATCCCCCGTCTGCAATACGGCTGACGGTGATTTTTTGGTTAAACATGACCTCAATAATCATCCATCAAAGTTTCATTCGGTATAAAATCACTTCACGCAACTATTTTTTTACAACTTTGAAATAATGATTTCTTAAGTTTTCGCGAGTATCACTCATGATATTATAAGTTTAAACACTTACGGATTTTGTCGCGGAGCACTTTTATTAATCCCGACGTTTCGGCTACTTTGCAGCGGCCGTGGTCACGGGCGGACTGAGGTGACAAAATCCGTAAGTGTTTAAACTTATAATATCAACTTTGAAATAATCTCAGTTAATATTCCACCACGCGTGCGGCGACTTACGCTGATTATATTGATTGATAAATATCAAGCTATCGCTGGACAAAAATTTGGTCGGTATGAAATGGCTTTGCATACGCTAGCACTACCTCCCCTACTATAATAAATTACTGAATAGCGTAAAAAATATGCCTCTTCATTACCAGAGGCGTACCTATTTATAGTTTTTTTATCTGGTGTATTTTTTTCTCAGTATGTCCACTTCACTTGATATTAATTAAAGTAACTATATTTACGTTAATATAAATTACTAGCTGTCCCAGCAAACGTTTCTTTGCCATATTAAGCATATAAAGTATTTTTTTTTAATTTGATCGCAGCGCTAACTGTCGGGACAGACTAAAATTAAAATTCGAATTCGAATATTATTTAAAATTTGACACTGCGATGGTAGCGCCGTCTGTCGTATCCATTGTAAAACATTCCAAAATCAACAACTACTAATAAATTAAAAATTAATTAAAAAAACATTGTCCAGCGGACAAAATTGTGAATCTAAACCATTCCCAGATCCCCTTGAACACACACAAAAAATTTCATCAAAATCGGTCCAGTCGTTTGAGAGAAGTTCAGTGACATACACACTCACAGAAGAATTATATAATATATTAAGATTAAGATAAAAAAGAATGTACGTAGGTAGTACCTACATATTTAACTGTATGACGATCAATTTCGTTTTCTAACGTTATTAGTCTTAAACCTATTAGAACGGATGCCAGAAGCAACTTATTATTTTCTCATTAAGACACATAAAACGGGAGGTGTTTAACTGAAACAATAATAACATTGTATTCCGTCGAAGCGACTGTTTGCAAGGAATAATAATGAGGGAAATAATTTCCTTTGAAATAAAGCGTTCGCAAAAGACGAGGATGTAACAATATCGGAAGTGCGACCGTTAATGTGTTTAGAGATGAATGTAAACTGTACTTATTTGATTAATAAAATGTATTTATTAATATTTATCATGTATTATTCAAGTAAGTAGGTACTAAACACGTGCGAACTGTAAAAAAATACCTACTTACCGAAACCTACTTATGTGTATTAGGTAATTTTTATTGCAGAAAAATGTGCGTTTCTCCCGCAATTAGGCTGTGTTTCCACTGAAACGGAGCGGAGCTTAAGCGGTGCCCGAATTGACCAATCACCATGCTCGAAATCTTCGCTCCGCTTCGCTGTCATTCCGATGGAATAGCACGATTGGTACATTCGGGCACCGCTAAGCTCCGCTCCGCTTCAGTGGAAACACAGCCTAAACTGTACGACGCGCGTGCAACTTGCAAGTCACATCCTAACTCTTTTTTTAACCGACTTCCAAAAAACGAGGAGGTTATAATTATGTTCGGCTGTGGAGTGTGGATATTTTTATTTTTTTTATTTTTGTATGTTCAACGATTACTCCGCCGTTTGTGAACCGATTTTCGAATTATTTTTGTTTTTTTTTTGTATTAGGTTTCACTCCAATTTGCCATTTGGTACCATGTTCACAAAAGTGGTGACCTGATGATGAGATCCATGAGCAGTGCTGTAAATAGGGCGGTGCCACCGGTGCCCAAGCACAGGGCGCAGACTCTGGGGGGGCGCAAGAATAGCCAGACCAGGGAGGCCTGTAGCCCTGTAAGCATTGCTCTGGGTACCTATATAATATCTAAAAAAAAACCGGCCAAGTGCGTGTCGGGCCACGCGCAATATAGGGTTCCGTAGTACCGCTAGTTCTTTTAATTTTTTTTTATGGTCAATGAATAAGGCTACTTCGGAGAGCTAAGGCTGCTTAAGAGTCTAATCGGAGAGCTAATGCTGCTTAGGAGACTAACCGGAGAGCTAAGGCTGCTTAGGGGACTAATCGGAGAGCTAAGGCTACTTTGGAGAGCTAAGGCTGCTTCGGAGAGCTAAGGCTGCTTAAGAGTCAAATCGGAGAGCTAAAGCTGCTTATGAGTCAAATCGGAGAGCTAAGGCTGCTTAAGAGTCTAATCGGAGAGCTAAGGCTGCTTAAGAGTCTAAACGGAGAGCTAAGGCTGCTTTGGAGATCTAAGGCTGCTTAAGAGTCTAATCGGAGAGCTAAGGTTGCCTCGTAGAGGTAAGGCTGCTTAAGAGTCTAATCGGGAGAGCTAATGTTGCCTCGGAGAGCTAAGGCTGCTTAAGAGTCAAATCGGAGAGCTCAAGCTGCTTAAGAGTCTAATCGAAGAGCTAAGGCTGCTTAAGAGTCTAATCGGAGAGCTAAGGCTGCTTTGGAGATCTAAGGCTGCTTAAGAGTCTAATCGGAGAGCTAAGGTTGCCTCGTAGAGGTAAGGCTGCTTAAGAGTCTAATCGGAGAGCTAATGCTGCTTAAGAGTCTATTCGGAGAGCTAAGGCTGCTTAAGAGTCTAATCGGAGAGCTAAGGCTGCTTAAGAGTCTAATCGGAGAGCTAAAGGTGCTTAAGAGTCAATTCGGAGAGCTAAGGCTGCTTAAGAGTCTAATCGGAGAGCTAAGGCTGCTTAAGATTCTAATCGGAGAGCTAAGGCTGCTTAGGAGTCTTTTCACGTATGATTACTTTTTCTAATTCAAATAAGTAAATGACTATGAATGAGTATAGTTCTTGTATCAGACTTATTTTATTAAACATTCGACCTCGGAATAATTGGCACAGAGCTGAAAATTGGTAGAGACGTTAAATACACCATTATAAATAAAACCTCAAAAGTTCCCGGCGAAGTTCCTTGAGCAAAAAATGTTATTCAAGGTCAAAGGTATGAAAATGAGATTTTCCCCGTTTTTTTCCAAACTGTAGATCAAAGAATTCTCTACAAAAAATATTCAGACAATTTTTGCCATGCCAAATTACAACTTTGCAGGTCCTATTGTCTCTGAGCAAAATCACGGACAGACAGACAGACGGACAGCCGGAAGGACAGACCGAAACTATAAGGAGCTTAGGCTGCTTCGGAGAGCTAAGGCTGCTTAAGAGTCTAATCGGAAAGCTAAAGCTGCTTAAGAGTCTAATCGGAGAGCTAAAGCTGGTTAAGAGTCTATTCGGAGAGCTAAGGCTGTTTAAGAGTCTAATCGAAGAGCTAACGTTGCTTCGGAGAGCTAAGGCTGCTTAAGAGTCTAATCGGAGAGCTAAAGCTGCTTAAGAGTCTAATCGGAGAACTAAGGCTGCTTAAGAGTCTAATCGGAGAGCTAAGGTTGCTTCGGAGAGCTATGGTTGCTTCGGAGAGCTAAGGCTGCTTAAGAGTCTAATCGGAGAGCTAAGGCTGCTTAGGAGTCTTTTCACGTATGATTACTTTTTCTAATTCAAATAAGTAAATGACTATGAATGAGTATAGTTCTTGTATCAGACTTATTTTATTAAACATTCGACTTCGGAATAATTGGCATTGAGCTGAAAATTGGTAGAGACGTTAAATACACCATTATAAATAAAACCTCAAAAGTTCCCGGCGAAGTTCCTTGTGCAAAAAATGTTATTCAAGGTCAAAGGTATGAAAATGAGGTTTTTCCCGTTTTTTTCTAAACTGTAGATCAAAGAATTCTCTACAAAAAATATTCAGACAATTTTTGCCATGCCAAATTACAACTTTGCAGGTCCTATTGTCTCTGAGCAAAATCACGGACAGACAGACAGACGGACAGACGGAAGGACAGACCGAAACTATAAGGGTTCGTTGTTGACTACGGAACCCTAAAAAACAAGGGCGCAGTCATAGGAGCTCGCACAGGGCGCAAAAAAGGCTATATACGGCACTGTCCATGAGCAATCGAGGGAACTCCTCGAAATTTATATGGAAACATAATATAGTGATTTTGGTTTTATGTGAAGTGTATACACTAAGAATATGCTACCAAAAAGTCAAATATTGAGTCAAGGTATACCATGGTTTCGAAGATGCTGAGTGAACTGTATTAAAATGCTGCCTGTTTTCCAATAAATAAATAAATAAATAACTCCGGACTCCTTATAGATACACGTTTATGCTACTATGCAATTCATATTCATCATCATCATCGTCATTATCATCATCATCATTACCACGTCCTGTTAAGGTCACCAATGTCTCATGGTACAGAATAGATAGATATTAATAGATATTACAAGGCATAGGTATGGATACAATAATAATAATAATTATTATGTAAGTAGTAAGTACCATAGTATAAGGAGGGGAAGTAAGTTATCTTCATACAAAGGCACCGCGCGCGGCTTGTATGTGTGCGCCATAGTATCATTTCGTCGCCGCACGCACACATATTAAAATCTCGGACCGTTTTCGGACCATACCAGTCGGGGCTACTTTACGCTGCACACCGCGCCAAACGAATAAAAATGTCCGATCATAATCGCAGGAGTATTAATAAATATTGCTGTGTGTTTTAATAGTAATGCAACAATTCCGGAATTGTCTTTGTTTAAATTACCAGTTAAACAGGAAAGGTAAGTACTACTCACTTATTCTAGCATAATATAATTTTTACTTGATGATCAGATACCTACTTACTTCTTTTTTATTGTATTAGTTTTCTATCACACAAACTTTCCAACTAGAACATAGTATAAAATATAAGAGAATGTTTTAGGTACTTAAGTGCTTTTGATCTGTCAACTAATTTGCAGCTATTGCTTTGTTTACTACAATTATGGCCTGTTTCACCGCTTCCTGATAAGGTGCCCGATAGGGTTATTTGACAGATTTTCCATACTCCATCTGTCAAATTAAGTGGTGGATAGCCTTATCAGGAAGCGGTGAAACAGGCCCTTAGTCAATTACTTATTTTTAATCATTATTAAAAATAAGTAATTGACTAATTGTAAATCATAACAACAGATTTGTTTATAGTAGGTACCTATAAGAGATAGGCGTTAGTTTTTAATGTTGTTTTAAGGGTATATTTAAATAATTTTATTTAGACATCGGATTATATGCACGATCTAAGTGCTGAAATATGCATGCAAATATGCACGAAAATTGGCCGAAATATGGACAATCAAGAGTCACTTGTTAGTTATTATTAATTAAAGTCGGAAGACCGCGACGTTGCCGCTGTTCATGCGGTTGCGAACTAAGCGCGGACAGCCGCTTGCCGCTCCCACATCATAACGCCGAGCCGCGCCGCCGCGCGCCTAAAATTGACAACCCTAAGACAGTAGGTAATTAAATCGCGGATTGGGCCGGAGTTACCCTACTTCCCCTCCTTTTACTATGGTAAGTACTGTATAACAACACCAATAGGCTGTTTATACACAGCGGTCGGCGCCGCAGAGGCGACCGCGGCGCAGCGCGTTGCGTTGTTATCGCAGTCGCCGGTGACCGCTTGGGGCTTGAAGCATTAAAATTGTGAAATTACCTATAGTGCTCTCAGCCTATCTTGTCTCTAGCGTTTATTCACCCTTTTTTTTTTTTGATATCGCAGGGGAAACCCATCATGGGTGCCCCGGGTTGGGTACCCCGGGGGTATGTGAGACTCTTACTCACTAAAACCACCTGAGGTTCGCCTTCAGCCGTATAACGGAGGGAAATCCCGGATCTATCTAACACAGGACTCCCTCCACGACTGGCCGGTCTATCTCGGACCGGACTTCCACCAAAGTAAGGGAACGCTTAGGCGAACTAAAGCGTTCCCCTCGGCGCCGGGGCTGACAAAGCCGGGCAGGTTCCCATCCAGACCCGGAGCCCCGTTAGACGAGAGATTGGAGGTTCGCGTAGCGACGCCTCCGCACTCCCGTCCTACGCCGGCGGAGCGGCAGAGAGGTGGGATCATCCTCTCTGTTCCGCTCTGCGGCCTCTTTCTGTGAAAGGATGGTTTCACAGAAAGAAACCGCCGCCTGCCAGGCCTCATCACTCTCGAGCATGCAGCGTACCATGCTCGGGAGTGACAGGTCTCCACCTAGCACTGCCACGAGATCGTGGCGCTGCACGGCCCAACGATCGCACACCTCAAGGGTATGCTGGGCCGTGTCCTCCGCAGCGCCACATTCTTGGCAGGCTGGCGTTGGCTCTCTCCTGGCAACCTTACACAGGTACTCACCGAAGCACAGCGTTTATTCACCCTACCGCTACCATATTTCAAAAAACCTTGACGTAATTTATCGTTTTCTATCAAATCGCGACGCGATTTCTATCAAATACGTAGTGTCGTAACTGAGAAATTAGGAATTTTTGAAGTTGCATTTCCTTAATTACGATATTGTCAGCAAATTCATGTTATTTTTATCACAATTATGATAAAAAAAATATAAAAGCCAAATAATTGAGTTCTTACGAAATCTTTATTGGACTGTTCCTATGTTTTGTTCTAGAACATTCTACAGATCAAGATTCAAGTTGGCAGAAGATTTCACGAATACGCGTAGGCCATAATAATAATTATTTTCACGAACTTCAAAGGAGTACTTAAACGAGATGGTGATATTTTGCACAAAAAACAAGATACTTAGTGTAAACAAAAACGTCACGTTTTTCACATTGCTTCGAAATTTCTCTCATATATCAATAAAATATAAAAAGCTCTACTTCATTAGGCATTTTCTCATACCCTCTCGAATAAAGGTCAGTTTTATAATATACTAGCTGTCCCGGCAAACGTTGCTTTGGCATAATATAAAGTATTTCGCCCATATTATTTTATTGAAGTGACTAAATAAGTAGGTCGCCATGGCAACGTCGATCGCTATTTCGTCGCACAATGGTCGCCGTCAGTCTCAGGTTGTAATAATTTACTATTATTTATTCAACAAATGCACTTATCAATATATAAAGTACCCAGTAGCCGATTCTCAGACCTACTGAATATGCATATAAAATTTGGTAAAAATCAGTAAAGCCGTTTCGGAGGAGTTCGTGGACTAACATTGTGACACGATAATTTTATATATAAGATTATCCTCTAAACAGGCAAAGGTCAAGTGACGGACGACGGACGTTGTTCGTAGAGTCCACATCCTGAGGATGCTCCGGTGTTGGAGCGAAACGCGCGTCGAGGTTTTCAACCTGCATGGTGGTGAGGGGCTTTGCACGGAGTTGCCAACATTATTGCTTGTGTGGTGGTGGTGTTTGCAAGTTCTTGCATGCGAGTGTACGCATAGGCAGTGTGGGAGGAGGGAGGTGCTGTACGCATGCCTATGCGTGCACTCACTCATTTACTTAAAGGTGGAAGTTTATTTCGCGGAATATTGCTAAACATAATAACAAACTAAATTTTTGGCAAAACAACGTTTGCCGGGACAGCTAGTACATATTATATTTTGTGAGTGTGAGTTGTGACTCTTAACAAATTGTAATAAAAATACGTAAAATATGCGCGATGGTTTACTTACTAGGTAAGTAACTAAAAAGAGTGAAATTATTATTTTTAACAAAAAATTAAAACTGACTTCCAAGGTAAAAACAATAATAACATTAATATGAACTAAAAATTATTAAATAATTTTTCCTATCTAATAGTGCCATTTTCCGAATACGGCACCTCATATATTTCTGTACTCAATCTTCATAATTTTGAAGTCGGTGCCAGTTCCAAAAGTTTCAAATAT
Organism: Polyommatus icarus; assembly: GCA_937595015.1. NCBI lineage: Eukaryota > Metazoa > Arthropoda > Insecta > Lepidoptera > Lycaenidae > Polyommatus > Polyommatus icarus. Next base: position 6,504,367 of record OW569339.1, on the reverse strand, counting down.
TCTGTCAGAGAACTGAAGATTCAGCCAATTCAGCTATCTGGTACATACTTCAAAATTGAAGATTGAGTACAGAAATAGTTGAGGTTTAAGGTGAACGCAGATTTGGCCGCACCGCACGCACCGCATTTCGAATTCTTTATATGAAGTTATAGGCATAGGCAAGCTCGCATACCTACCCGCGCCGCAGTCTTCGCAACTTCTACATTCTTTATATGAAGAATTCGAAATGCGGCGACTGCGGTGCGTGCGATGCGGCCAAATCTGCGTTCACCTGTAGCCGAATTCGGAAAAAGGCACTATTAGGTAGGAAAAATTATTTAATACTTTTTAGTTCATATTAATGTTATTATTGTTTTTACCTTGGAAGTCGGTTTTAATTTTTTGTTAAAAATAATAATTAAGTTTTAACATAAACACAGGTATCGCGCAGTACCTACCTACTTTCTGTTTCTTTTTGTTTTTACCTCGTACTGTGTAAAATGCTAATTTTACACGATGTATTGTGCAGCATTTTAATATTCAACAAATAATAAATATTCATATTACAGGGGTAGGTTGCAGAGAAATTGGGCGGTTTTTCACACGCGCCGTTGGATTTTCATCATTGGCCGAAACTATCATTCAAAAATATGGGCGCGCCGATCTGTAATGTCGAATTGTTCTATGTGTACTCGTACAGTCAACTGCCTGAAAACCATTATTTACAATATTATAAATATTATAGACAGAGTACACTACTTAAAACTTTTCGGCAATGTTCATTAGGAGTACTTATTATTTATTTATGAATTATAAAAAATGAAAATTCCAATAATTTACCGAACGTGAGTCGTGAATCGTGATCATGTGTGGAACAAAACTCATTGCATGGGTGCAATTTTTAAATGTTCGTCCCCTCCCCCTTGTCCCTGTGTCTGAGGTGCCGTTGCTCGGATTCCATGAGTTCCTCAAGTTCGGTCAAGTCGCGTTTCGTCTATGAAAGCAGGAGTCGCACCGTGTTTGCACACGACACAACCACGTTGCCGCTACTATCTATTTACTAGCACTGACAACTAAACCACATCGACATTTTGGCGTAAGGGAGATGTCACACGATGCGGTGCGACGGCGGTACGGCCCTTGACCGGTGCCGCTCCGGTGTCCTACATAATATAAAACGGATGGTTCATGGTATGGTATGGCACACGGCGCGTCCGGTGCCGCTTTGGCGCTGCGCCGCACGCGCACCGGATATGAGGTGGGGACGCGGGGAGCTCGAGTCCGTCGCTGCTATAGTACCGCACGTGTACCGCACTCACCGAGTCGCTAGTAGTCCGGTGAGACGGACACCGGAGCGGTGCAGCACCGCATCGTGTGGCATCACCGCGCAACGCAAGAAGACGCAGCGACTCTATTCGTCGCGTCGCGTCGTTACGACAGCTTGACCACATTAATTTGTCGCGGCGGTGTGGTGTGGTTGTGGTTACAAATGTGGAACAGCCCTAAGAGACAGTGGGTAATGTTTGGGCTTAATAATGTCATCGCTGAAATCCCTGCAGAGTTCGTATTGTAAGAACTCGATTACGTCTGAAGTCTAGACAGATTTAAAATTGTTTTTATTCAAATCAAATAAATTATGCTGTTTACTTACTATAGTTTCCACGATTTTCACTTTAACTAGTCTAATGATTTATGATTATGATGTACTTAATGTATAATGTTGTGTCTAAATTTTGTACCTTTCTGAATTATATACCGAACGAGTCCATACTATAGGTACAGACGTAAAATATTATAGCCTTGTAAATAACAAGATTTAATTTATTGATAGTTGATACCGACAGTATGAAGGACGTACAGACAGCAAAGCCCTAGTGAAAGTTTTAGAGCTTGTTTCACCACTTACTAGTACCTAAGTGTCGGATATGCTATCCACAATTTATTTGACTGATAGAGTACAGAGAATCGGGCAGATAAGTTGTGCCAATCCGGCACTTATCATTGAGTGGTGAAACAACCCCTTAAACTTTTAAATTACCAGCAGTATATTCTTTAAATATATTTAAATATTATGTTGCTTTTTCCCTCATTTATCTTAAAATCTCAAGTAAAATCGAGTTCAAGTTTCCGGCGGCGACTGTCAATTACGTCGGGCGGATTGGCGGCAATTTGCGCGGTAATTAAATTCGGATATGGTAATATTCCGGTAATTACCGGCCGGGCACAAAGGTTTTTTGGTCCGTGCTGATTACATGCGGCATATTGAGCTCAATCTGTGAGCGTATTTAGAGGGGGAAAGAAGAGGACACTGGCCAAACCCTGAACCTTCGTTAGATACCTGTAACCACAAAATATGCCATCGCCCAAGCAGTGTACTTTCATTACAGATATCTATACATAACGCCTATACGTATACACGAACAAAACGCCTAGGAGTTTTTCCATCTATTATTGTTATAGTCCGGAAACGAATTCCATTAATTAGGTGTCACAATAGATTCGTAAAATAATGGCTCGAGCTACATCAAGTAAACGTATGTTTTTAAACATTGACTATATAGCTACTTCATAAGCCGAGTTTAAAAAAAATCCAAAAAACTCCTCACGTAATTTGTGGACGCCTCTTACAAACATTAAAATCGGTTGAGCCGTTTTGGATGAGTTCGCGCACAAACACTGTGACACGAGAATTTTTTATATTAGATTATAATTCACAGCAGTTTAACACGTGCTCGGTGCACCTGTTTATTTAATGCGATTGTATTTTGACGAAGAGCGGCTAGGTTTGTGTAGGCGTGCGTAGGTATTACGTATATTATTTCGGTACCTATAATATTATTTTGACTTAGTTAAAACATGAGAAAGAGAATTGTTTTAGATATTCATAATCGTGGGTGCTTGGCACCCACTATTTACCTCTCGTGGGTGCTGAAGCACCCGAGCACCCACGGAGTCGGCGCCCCTGTTCATAAGTGAGAACAATTAGAATAGAACCCATAATGTTAAACTTAAATATTCTGTTACACCAGACACAAGAGGTAGGTATGACGTTATTTTAGGTCAGTCTTTCATAATTTATTGTCTCCGGGATCGCAATGTTTTAATTTTCCTCCATGAATTCGTAAATCCTAAAATAGTTTTGCTCCTGTTTGCGAGAACAATAATTCATAATTCTTTGCGTGCCTCGGGTTGGAGTACTGTAAAATAGAGTTTAAAATTGAGTGTAAAATCTAAAAATATTTTTGGCATCACGTATCTTTTATAAAATGGATTTTTAACTGCGGCGTGCTTTTGTGGGTCAGTTATATAGTTTATATACTCACGTTATATGCGTTTAGACTTTAAATTTTAAAAATGCGTTTAAACTTTGATGATGTCATACTATTACCACTAACTAATATCGACATTTAAAGAGGTTTTCAGTATCAGGAGACTTTAAATTTGTTTTAAAATTTTTATATTAAAAAAAGGCTTTACAATTATTATAAAACTCTTACGGCCGCATTCAGAGACATATTTTAATGATGATTAAACTTTAATTTAATAAAGATTTTGAAAGAAAATTTAAGGGGCTTTATAGGTATGTCAAAATCTTCAATTTATTACAGTTATCGTAAAGAATTGTTAATGCTTGTCTATGGGACATTATGGGTACGCCAGTAAAAATATAAGACTTAAATTATGTTTGTGTATATTATTCCTTTTAAAGGGCTGGACTTCCATCAACTAGGTATATATTTTTTAATGCGGACCGTACAATGGTCCAAATTAAGGCAGTTTATTTTATTAAGTTTTATTTTTAAGGACAACATCTGTCAGGTCCTTTAGTTTATAAGTAAGGAAAGACACACCAACTGCGAACTATTATGTAGGTATAGTATTATATTTCATACAACGGGACGAAAGGGTTAGCCTTGGCAGCTAAAACTTAAAAGGGACCATCCACAGTAGAAATATTAATTTTAACAATTCCGCGTAGCAGATTTATTTATGTACAGTTTAATATGTTAATATTATTGTCCATTTTGCGTAATGGACGGTAATTGAAAATGACAGGCCTCCTCTCGTTTTATAAATGGCGCGTGTTTTTGTTGTATGGTTATGAATCATACAACTTTGCCCATTACTGTTCATACGTTGTAAAAACGTTAATGTAATATCATATTTTAACGAATTATTACACGTTCCTACTTAGCTAGAGAGTTCGTATTTCGAGCACAGAATATATATTAGTTGGTTCGAGTTCGCCTAGGCCCTAGGCCCTAGTGGGTAGGCCTTTGGTTCGCACTCGAGAGTGCAGGCTCGATCCCGGGTGGAGGCATGTTACATGTACCAGTGAGACATTTCCAGATCTCGAGTTTATGTACTTATGTACTAGTAAAGGAAAACATGACCTGCTAATAATAGTCTTAACTCTTAAACAACTAGGGCAATAATAGAGGTCCACTTTTTCCAATAGGTACTAGAAGATCCGGCGAACTTCGTATCACTTAACTCCTAATATTCAAATATTCTATTCCACGAATATTTCAAGACCATAATTAGCTACATCGGTTCAGCCTTTCTCGATATATTGCCTAAATATTGATTTTAATTCATATAGATTGTAATATCAATATTCCATCAACGTGTGCTCTTTTTCGATACTCAGACTAAAGCAGCTTTTTTCAAATCCTCATTAAAATAAATAGTAAAAAGCACTTTCGAAACCTGAAATAAATAACCAGAATAAAACAAAGTTTATTAGTCGATCGACAGGGTTGCCACTTGAGGCACCTGGATCAATAAAGTAAATAAAAGTATTTTAGATCTGAAAACTTCAGCGCCGCTAAACTTCTAAAATATTTTATGCAGTTATTAAGGAATGACTTTTAAAGCCCTGTCAGGATACGTTACCTGATCGAAAATTAGTAAGCAGGTGAGAGAACGCGCGGCGCGATTTTGAAAATTATCATGAAATAGAGATGTTGAAAAGATATTTTACTTTTTTGTCTTAAAATAATAATAATTAATGGTCCAAACGAAATTTATATTACGCACATTTTTTCACTTTTGTGAAATTGAAGTTTCCATTGACATATTCTAATGTATAATGTCTCTGTTTTTTGGATAATAATAATAATCTTATTATATTATAGGATATCTCTCTATCTTACCAAATAGCTCTGTAGAGGCAGCCCTATCCAAAACTATCGCGGTCAGGCTCACGTACTATAATTTGTAGCTGACCCAGCAATAACGAAGATAATATCTATGTTCTATGGTATATTAGATTATAACACTAATTACCATTATGAGAACGCTAGGCCCATATAAATGTCTGACTTTGTGAGGGCTGCTGTGCAAGTAGATTGGAGATACAAAAAGTAATGAGATGGAATAATTTTACTAATGTTTACGCCCCTCTAATAGAACTCTAGAATTCAAGTAAGTAGTATAAAAAAAGGTATTTAGCTGCAGGCCACAGTAGAGATGCGAAAGAAACGCTGACAGGTTTTGCGGACAAATTGACACATTTCCTTTGTTATTCCATCAGTTTGACTATAACTCCCCCGTAAGAATAATCCTTTCTATGGTGATGCTGTGCTAAACCTGCTGATACGAATAGAACTGTCAAAGGCTAGAATGGGTCAATTATATTTTTTAAAGTTTTTTTAAATCTATTGCTGGCTAATGCGTTATGCCATGAAGACGTTATTTTAATTTGATTGTGAGTTTATCTACAAAAAGTTAATTCTGTTTGTTACTTTTTCATGCTTGGAAGTCTATACTAATCTTTGCGGGAAAAAATTAAACTATCATAGTCCATAATGGATGTTTATCGTCATGATAATAATTACTTTTGGCTGTAATGCAAGATATTTCTTGTTTTTTACCTACTAAAGGTACAATTCCGTGCATCGCGATCGATCGCGGTTGCGCACGACCTACGACTGTCGTCGGCCGCTCGCGACTATAGTCAGCGTATGAAAATGTATGGTACCGCTTGGTAATGTATGGTCGCGAGCGACCGACGACAGTCGTAGGTCGTGCGCGGCCGCGATCGATCGCGATACACGGAATTGTACCTTAAAAGCCTCATTGAGCGTTATTTTATGTAAAGCTATTGAAGTATTTGTTTGGAGGTGACAAAACTCCGTATTTAGTGAAAATTCAAAGTGTAAACTGTTGATTCAAAGTTATTTTTGCCTGTAAAACAACCTTAGTTCTCACTAAATAAGGACTATTTTCTTTGAAAAAGGAGGTTAAACAATTTTGAATGGACAGGGCGACCCAATCTCTCAGCAATTGACGGACTCGTGTTTCAAACGGTTCGTGGATTTTGTTGATATTTCGTGTTTCATAGCTATTTCTAATGGCTTGTGACTTTTGATGGCTAAAATGGCTTCAAACGCTTCTAACAGTACAATGGAATAGAGTTATTTTAGAGTTTTAAAAATACAAATAAATGTTACGTACACAAAAAATTTGATGCTCTGCTGTTGGTGGTATACCGTTTAATGCTATTAAACTTTGTGTTTTGTTTCATGGAAATATTAATTTATCAAACTAATTTATGAAAAAAAAGCTTAGCTAAATTCTTAGTTTGAGTTTTGACATGATTACTATTAATCCACAGTCAATTAAAAATTCTGATAATAAAAAAATATCTGATAAGAATTTCGAAAATTCAAATGTAACAAGAACATGCGCCCGAAATATTCAAAAGCGACTTCAATCTTCGCGTCTAACGCCGTAGTTTTAAAATGTAATTCTATTTTCTATTTCAACTCCTGCGATACAAATAGGGTCACCATGTGTTTCCGCCGGACACTTTCATTGTTTATTTGTTCGTAAACTGTTCCAGCTTTTAAACTATAATGCTACGGATTTACTCAATTCGTGCAATCTGAATTTGTGGGGAATGTTTTTTGTAGACATGTAAGTTACGAGAACTAGTACAAGTTCTAAATCTTTGTATATAGGACAAAAGTCTAAGTATCTTGAAAAAAAATGGAAGGGGAAGATGCGGTGTTCTTTTTTAGTTTGGTGGGACGTAGAGTGAGCACGTCATTGGTAGATCGATATTGTATGTATGTGCGTCTGTTAACCCCTCCAGTTTCTTCAAGTAATCTTTTAATTGCGCGCATTCCATACATACATGATACAGCTTTGATAGTAAAAGGTGTCCTAGCCAAACATTTGGTTTCCACAGATACAAATAAGAAATACGCCATTTGCCTTTGTCATAATGGATATTACGATACTTTTCTTGAACAAGTATGACAGTAAAGTTTTGAAATGGTATTTTTAGAATAAATTCGCTTTGACTATTCAATGCGACAGACGTGTTGAAAGTACTGGACTTAACTTTCAAAGAGCAGATCGGGTGGCAAAATTACAGGCGCCATTTTGAAATATCAGAGCTGTCAGTTCGGTCTTCGTCCAGAAAACGTTCGAATTTTGAAATGTTCCGCGTAAGAAACTTTTTTATTGCACGTGTAAACATATTTTAAATTATAACTGTAACACTAATTAACAAGCTATTGATAATTAAATATAGAATTTAATTTGCAATCAAGTCAGTGTACAAATATGTATTGAAATTCCATCGGTACAAATAAAGGTTAAATTTAGCATTGGGGTTTCCCAATAATTAATTTTAGTGGTCTCAAACGAAAGGGTTGTAATTAATATTCGCGGTTGTCTCGGGTTGCTGTTCAAACTACATATTGCGTAATACTATTGCTTCAATATACTATTATGACGTAATAGTTTAGACCTAAGAGGACTTATATGAGTATAACACACACAGTATTTAAACACAGAGAGCGTTAAAGCCAGTTTAATTTGTCCACACATATGTGGACTATAGAACGCTAAAAGGTACAATAATATTAAAACACAATAATTAACAATAGTGCTGTGCTGTTTTAACTAATAAAAGGTACATTTAAGTATTTATTTATCACGGACTAACTGAGTGTAAACATAAACATATTAATAAATAAAACCACACATCACTTAACTGCTCCTTTAGAGGCTGCTTATTGAGTAAATTTAAACCTGCACGATTTTGATATTAAAATTAAAAATCAAAATCAAATAATATTTATTATGAGTACATTTTTAACAAAATTCTTTCTAAACATCGAAACTATGGTGCCTACTACAGTATTAAACTAATAATTAATTACCATCGTCACTAAGAACGTGATAGCCAAGAGGGGTGATTGAAATTCTAGTAATTTAAATACTACTATTTCAATACCACAGTACAATTAAAATTAATCCATACTAATATTATAAATGCAAAAGTGTGTCTGTCTGTCTGTCTGTCTGTCTGTCTGTTACCTCTTCACGCCCAAACCGCTGAACCAATTTTGTTGAAATTTGGTATGGAGATACTTTGAGTCCCAGGAAAGGACATAGGATACTTTTATCTTGAAAAAATGTACGGTTCCTACGCGATAAATGAATTTTGTCGCAACGAAGTTGCGGGCCTCATCTAGAAAGTAATAATTTAAAGACTATCAAGTGGGCCGTATCTTAAGTTTGTATGTACATTTTGTCTGATGTATAACAAACAAACAGGAAAAAGAGAATCATCCACTTGCCAAGTTGAGAGTCGTTAAAAAGATATTATGTGTTTAAAAAATAGATGGGATAAATCAATTCTTTGGCACGGAAGCCAAACACCTGTTTGTGCCCAGAAATTGGGGATTAATTAACTTTGAGTGTGTAAATAAATCATAAAAGGAAAAAGTTTTTATAGCAGACTAGCTGTCCCGGCAAACCTTTCTTTGTCATATTATATAAAGTATATCGCCCGTATTATTTTATTGAATTAGTGACTAAATAAGTATATCACCATGGCAACGTCCATCGCTATCCCGTGACACGCGTCGCATAAACAATGGTCGCTCTTTATAGACAAATAATTTGCAATAAAATAAAATTGCGACTATAATTAAAGATCTAAGCTATCCTATCTCTCAAGTTGGAAAAAATAGCACACATTTAAAAAAAGAAACATTGAAATCGGTTAAGTAGTTTAGGAATCCATCGCGGACAAACATCGTGACAGGAGATTTATATATAGCAGATAATAATGATACTATGACGCCTGCATGACGAACTATGACGAACATGACGTCATGACGAACTATGACGCCTGCAACTCCCTTGCACCAAAATTATTTTCCCGCAAGAAATATTATCCGTCTCTCAAAGTAAACTTATAAGTTTACTTTGAGAGACGGATAATATTTTCAGATCAGCCGATCAGATTTAAATTTCGGTATAAATACCGAAATTTAAATCTGATCGACCTTTTAAGCGTTAAGAGGTAATGGTTAGACAAACAGCCACACTTTCGCATTTACAAATATATTAGTCCGTGCAAGGATTATTATCACTATTATGTTAAGTATGTTAGTCTATAAGGTATATTAAAATTTAGTTTATTATTATTTTAGCAATATTCCGCGAAATACACTTCCACCTTAATCGTCAAGTCACTTGACTTGACGGACGTTGTTCGTAGAGTCCACATCCTGAGGATGCTCCGGTGTTGGAGCGAAACGCGCGTCGAGTGTGTAGTGGTGTTCAACCTTCATTTACTTAAAGGTGGAAGTGTATTTCGCGGAATATTGCTAAAATAATAATAAACTAAATTTTAAGCTATGGATTTCCGCAAAGTAACGCCTGATTCCATTAAATATATAAGGTATATATTATAATGTGGGCCAAAATTCCTGATTTAAATAAATAAATAAAAAATTAAAAAAAAAGACGTCAGGACTTTAAGTATGTTTTGTCCTTAACCATCCTGAATAAGTTCCTGCAGAAATTGTTTAAGGTTCCCGCTCACGCATTCTACAACTACTTTGTTGACTGAGCTATACGTAGTTAAGGTCGTCCCCCGAGCAAACGACCTTGGCCATACATTTACCGCGTTGCCGAGATCGCGCCAAACCCCTATTATTTTTACTTATCTTGGTTCAAAATTGTCCTAAAAAAAATTTAAAACGGCGAATATGTAGTTTATGATATTGTCGATCTATTGGCGTGAGTTTCAAATAAAAGTAATTTGTAAATCCTAAGGAGATGCTGAATGTATGCTTGAATTTAACAAATTGGTATTACTTTGGAAGCTGATATCATGAGTATAAGAAACAAAAATAGAAAATTTAAAACGACAAAAGGAATGTTGATATACTGAAGATTATTGCTGTATTTTTATTATAACTTTGTAGCTTTCAGATTATGAGTTTATAAGTTTTTAAATACGGTCAATTACGGAATCTCCGGACGGAACGCCCTTAAGGTCGTCCCCCGAGCAAACGACCTTGGCCATACATTTGCCGCGTTGCCGAGATCGCGCCAAAACCCTATTATTTTTACTTATCTTGGTTCAAAATTGTCTAAAAAAAATTTAAAACGGCGAATATGTAGTTTATAATATTGTCGATCTATTGGCGTGAGTTTCAAATAAAAGTAATTTGTAAATCCTGAGGAGATGCTGAATGTATGCTTGAATTTTAACAAATTGGTATTACTTTGGAAGCTGATATCATGAGTATAAGAAACAAAAATAGAAAATTTAAAACGACAAAAGGAATGTTGATATACTGAAGATTATTGCTGTATTTTTATTATAACTTTGTAGCTTTCAGATTATGAGTTTATAAGGTTTTAAATACGGTCAATTACGGAATCTCCGGGCGGAACGCCCTTAACTAGTAACGTATGCTACGACGCTCGTAACCCTCTACGTAGTTCTACGAAGCGTAGCGCTAAAAATTAGGATCTACGTTTTGTGCTACGATTTTACTAAATTTGTAGCTATTTGTCTAAATTCTGAATCATAACTCATAAGCTATAATAAGAGTTTGTCAGGCTTCTATGGCCCATAAAATATCTTACATACATTTTAACCTAACCTTTAACAAACACTTCATATCTAAAATGAAAACTAAACATTTATACAACTTTTAAACAATTAAGAAATATTTTGTCCTAAAGATGGTAAAATAGTATTTTAAGGACCTAAATTGCTTAGGGCTATTGCTCATAATAATATACGTTTCGTAATTAGAATGAAATTGTAATTATGATAAGGGGAGAATGCCTACGGAATAATTTTCTCGTTCAAGTAGAAACAGTGTATCACAGAACACGAAAATAATTCAATCAGAGAACAACATCTGTCTGAACCGGCCAAGCGTGAGCCGATCCTGACAGGTTCTGTATCAGCCGGAAAAAAATTGCTTTATAAGATCTTGGGTTGCTAAGTACAGTGGTTCTAACAGTAGTAACCTTTTGATGCGGGCAAGATATATTTTGGGAGGCCGCCTGATGACGAATTTTGTTGAGAGAAGGAAGATTTTGATAGTTAAACTTCTATTTCTAAAAAATTGTTTTTTATAAATATTTGAGTATCAAAAGTAGTCAATCCTTAAAATATTCTCGTGGTTGAGAGGCGCGAGGCCGTGGCGGTGTGGGCCACCGCCACGCCACGTCCGCGTCGCCCACGCCTTACGCCTCTGTGTAACAGCTACAAAATACATCTTTTATTTTATCCATATCTATTATCTGTCAATCATACCTGATGGCTAAACGGGAAGAGGGACAGCTGAGTCCAAAAATAGCATTTTATAAACATTGTATAGTACTGTATCTATCTTCTTATATTTAAAAATGGATTTGCAAATGTGTTAGTCGCGCTAAAACTCGAAAACGGCTGAACGGATTGGGCTGATTTTAGTCTTGAAATATTCGTAGAAGTCCAGGGAAGGTTTTAAAGTGACAAGAAGTTCACCGGGACAGCTAGTCTTATATATAGAAATAGATTTTCAAATGTGTTAGTCCCGCTAAAACTCGAAAACGGCTGAACGGATTGGGCTGATTTTAGTCTTGAAATATTCGTAGAAGTCCAGGGAAGGTTTTAAAATGACACGAAGTTCACCGGGACAGCTAGTCTTATATATAGAAATGGATTTTCAAATGTGTTAGTCGCGCTAAAACTCGAAAACGGCTGAACGGATTGGGCTAATTTTAGTCTTAAAATATTCGTAGAAGCCCAGGAAAGGTTTTAAAGTCACACGAAGTTCACCGGGACAGCTAGTCTTTCAAATAAAACTTGTTCATCATATATATAAGAGCGATACTGAATTGTTTTGCAGCTACTTACTTCCCCCCGTTTTTCCACATTTTCCTCTAATTCTTTGCTCCTATCAGTTTTACCTATAGCCTTCTTCGATAAATGGACTATCCAACAAAAAAATAATTTTTCAAATCGGACTAGTAGGTTCTGAGATTAGCGCGTTCAAACAAACAAACAAACAAACTCTGCAGAGTTATAATATTAGTATAGATGGATTTTCAAATGTGTTAGTCGCGCTAAAACTCGAATACGATTGAATGTATTGGGCTGATTTTAGTCTTAAAATATTCGTAGAAGTCCAGGGAAGGTTTTAAAGTGACCTGTGACACGAAGTTCACCGGGACAGCTTGTATCTTATATACATATAAAAATGGATTAACAAATGTGTTAGTCGCGCTAAAACTCAAAAATGGCTGACCGGATTGGGCTGATTTTAGTCTTAAAATATTCGTAGAAGTCTAGGGAAGGTTTCAAAATGACCTGTGACACGAAGTTCACCGGGACAGCTAGTCTTATCTTATACATAAAAATGGATTTTCAAACGTGTTAGTCGTGCTAAAACTCGAAAACGGCTGAACGGATTGGGCTGATTTTAGTCTTAAAATATTCGTAGAAGTCCAGGGAAGGTTTTAAAGTGACTGCTGACACGAAGTTCACCGGGACAGCTAGTCTTCTCTTATATATACTCGTAAAAATGGATTATCAAATGTGTTAGTCGCGCTAAAACTTGAAAACGGCTGAACGGATTGGGCTGATTTTAGTCTTAAAATATTCGAAGAAGTCCAGGGAAGGTTTTAAAGTGACACGAAGTTCACCGGGACAGCTAGTATATATATAAAAATGGATTTTCAAATGTGTTAGTCGCGCTAAAACTCGAAAACGGCTGAACGGATTAGACTGATTTTAGTCTTAAAATATTCGTAGAAGTCCAGGGAAGGTTTTAAAGTGACACAAAGTTCACCGGGACAGCTAGTCTTTCAAATAAAACTTGTTCATCATAGATACAAGAGCGATACTGAATTGTTTTGCAGCTACTTAAATTTATATGAACACTGATTTATGCATTCGCCAGATTCGCGCACTCGATTATTTTATTTTATTTTTATTTATTAAGAAAAACTTACAGTTACATTAACAAGTAGTTTTAAAATAATACAGGAAGGCCAATTACAAGTTTTCACATCATTAAGATGGTCTTCTTAGAACGTCAAGTTTTTTTTTTCAAATTTTACCCACTATGGTACGGGACCCTAAAAGGTGGAATGAATTCAAACAGTTTTTCATTTGCATATCTAAATATATCAGGACACCCTGTACAATGAGACTTGTACAAGAAAAATAAAGCAAAGCAACAAACGGCACAATTATTTAATGAATTTGCAATTCGCATGCCGACGATGTTTGGAAAAAAATGTATTTATACGGAGCTGTTAAAACGAAATAAATACTCGTATTTCAAATTGATAATTTAATACTGTGCATAAACAGTTTTGACAATGTTGATGTTATATTATGTCATGTGTGTATTTTTTTAAAGGGCAAATGGCCCACCACTGCAACTCCTGTGTCGCCAGGATCAAAAGGTAACTTATCAGTAAGCGCTGACCTACATTATACAAGTACGCTGAACATAAGATACCCAGCTGTTTTTTGTGCCTATTTGAAGCGGAATCAGCGCCCCCAATGCGGGGGAAGAGAACTAAATCTGACGTAACTTGCAAATGGCCGCTCAATCGCTATTGGTTGTAGAAGCCAAAGAGAATATGATCACTACGGCGGTAGAAACTAGTATTAGTTCCAAGTACTCCCACTATTGCTATCAGCACCAATATGGCGACTTTTAAACGTCATGTCTACGTCAGATTTAGTTCTCTTCCATCATTGGGGCGCTGATTCTGCTTCAAATAGGCACAAAAACAGCTGTCATCACCTGTGTTTCAGCAAAGAGCCGCGAACCGCGCGCCGCGAGACGTGAGCCTGGGGACACGGTAATCCAGTGTTGAGCGATTCTCGTGTGTCACCGACGTGAGCCGAGTAAGCTCGCGAACTTAAAACCCGCGAGCTTTAATTTCGTACGTCTATCAGGCACTTGATAAATAGAATATTTTATAAACTTCACTAAATACACTTCTAAATACTTATTAGCCTCTACATATAAATATATTATGCGTCCGCCCGAACGCGCGGTTTGGCCACTACACTGCGAGATTACATGCAATTTTATGTAAATGACAGCGCAACCGCGCTGCTATTTAAATAAATCGTTACATAATATTGCTTGTAAGCTCACGGTGTAGCGGTCAAATCGCTCGCGCGGGCGAATCCAGCCGGTCAGCCAGTCCAGCCTTAGGCTGCGTCTCCACCAAAGTTGAGCGGAGCTGTGTTGCGAGGAATGTGTTTTTGAGAACCAATAGAATCGCCGCGCTGAGCGATGTCATGGCAAAGTCATGTCAATGAAGCGATTCTATTGGTTTTCAAAAACACATTCCTCGCAACACAGCTCCGCTCAGCTCTGGTTGAAAGGCAGCCTTATGGACTTTTGTAACATGAGCTAGAAACTATTTAAGTTCATATGTTTTTTGCAGTCTCAAACCGGAATAAAAATCACCTATAATACCAGCTCTATAAATTTAAGGGTGGACAGGGTCGTTTAGTAATCGCATTCCTGTCTCTCATTATTGGTGTCCGCCGACCCTTACCTTCGTCCAGTCTCCTTTATTTGTACAGGGTGATTGCAAACTTTGGCCAATCTAAAAGGTATTAAGTTAAATACTTTAAAACACGGTAGAAACTACTTAAAAAGGGACGGCTTAAACAACAATTGTTGAAAAAGCAATTTTTGAAGAGAAAGTAAGTATATTTAAACTGAGAAGTAATCTACAATTTTATTATTTAAATGATGATGTAAAAAAATGTACAAAATAATTTGTGTGCAATTAGTGTACTTTGGTAAATTAACCAAATATACAGGCTATTATAATTTTTTGTTTTAAATAATATGTTAGGTACGTTCAGAATATAATGTACTTACCTTTTGTTTGTTTAAAAAATATTTCTTTCCTGAAGTATACCTAACATAACACATTAGTGAATATATTTTTTAGGACATACCTGCTAGTATTGTGGTAAATATATTATACAGAAATTGAAATTAAACGTAGTAATAGAACGAACTTTTTAAACTCACATATAAACGGCTGGGAACTAGCCATGTAAAATGCAACGAAAAAGCGATTGCACTTTTTCCATTAAAGTAAGTAGCTATCTTGCGGTAATAACATAAAAATATTGCTCCCACTGCCACCGAAAAGAGCGCAGAAACCCACTTCCAATTCCACTTTAATAAAGTCAGAATTAGTCCGCTTTTTTCAATCTCAAACGAGCCTCATTGGGAGTTTTTCGGCATGAAAAGTCAGTTTCGTGGTCAAAAGGAATGATTTCATTTTGCCATCCCTCACTCTGATAGGGTTGCCGCTAAGAGCCTCTGCCGTGCAGAGTACTTGTGGTCGAATATAAGTAAACTGTATCTCTGTATCTTTTAATAATATGACCTTTCCGATCGCTTGCGAGGTTCAGTGGTTCAGAGCTCGGCTCTTGACTCATGGGTTCGATTCCCGCGTAGGAAACATGCTATTTCCAAATTTGGTTAGGACAATGCAGGCTGATCACCTGATTGTATGACAAGTAAGATGATCCATGCGTCGGATGGGCATGTAAAAAGTCGGTCCTGCGCCTGATCTCTCGCCAGTCGTGTCGCTCTTCCGTCCTACTGGGTTATGTGAGTAAAAGGAATAGAGAGTGCTCTTGTGTACTACGCACACACTTGGACACTATAAAATTACTCCTGCGTAACTGGCCTTGGTTTCAAAAAAATCGGCCACCGTCACCGAAACCGGTGTGGGAGTTATTATTATTATTTCCAATCGGAAGAGCAATCGCTCTTAAGTAGCTTTTTTACGAAAGCGATTAGAAAAATAGATGAGACAAATACAGATAAAAAATTCTTACAGTGTTGCCACATCGTGGTAACTGGTAGCATCACGATGTATCTTATTCTATTGCAACAAGCGACGCAATGCACTGGAGCTCCGCTTGCCTCTGAACAAGGCTTTTGCATGCCATGAGGATGAAATATTTTACTAATCATTACTTATATCAAATACTGCGTGCCTGGGACAGATATTTTAAAAATGTCCGTAATCCATATGGTTGCCAAAGCGCATATTCTAGCAATATAATCGGCCTAGTCTATAGGAATGGGACCTGTTCATTTTAATACGTCTGGGAACATCAACTGTGTGCGGATTTGTCGATATTTTCCTTCACCGTACGAGCGTCCGTATTGTGTACTTGAAACTTAAAAATGTCTCATTGGTACACCTCCTCCCGGGATCGAACCTGCACCCTCTCGAGTGCGAACCAAAGGTCCACTAAGCCACGGACGCTCGCTGGGCTCTACACGACCACATTTTACCCGTGTTTTTGGCAACCTTAGCACTCTCAGCACTTGGTATTAATTAAATGCAAGCCCCTGAGTCCATTTTACGAGACCGAGAATGAAACTCGTTTCGTTTATCCGCTTCCACTCATAAGCAATTACTTGGCTCGCAGTACGGGCAAAGAAATTTGCCTCGGGACTACCAAGCGATATGTTTGGAGTAATATGAGGCTATTTAAGGGTTGCCACTGAACTACCAGGGCTACCACCATTGTTAGTTCGAAAAAAAGAAAAATGAAATTCGGTACAATATATTAATTTTTTTAAACTTCCATTCGTACTAATTAACCCCCGACAAAAAAGAAGGGGTGTTTTTATGAATGTGTGTCTGTTTAGTGTTTAATTGTTACTTATTCATGCTTAAAACGGGAGAAAGTAATAGAAATACTTAGAGTTCCGCTTGATCAACGAATTTTGACGTAAAGACGTTGTGGATAACATCTAAATTCTAAACTATACCTACTTTAGTTATGTTAAAATATTTTTTGATAGGGCTTTCGAATATAAAACCTCAGTAACACTGTTTTATATCACTTTTTGTCACTTAAATTTGGGTCACAATATATGTGGCTATATCGCATATATAGGTGTCGCAAAATAGAAGCCACAAAAAGCAAAACCATGTGATACATTTTAATCAACGTTAGTCTAGACGCTAGGCTGTAATCATGTGTTTTTCGCTATTTCTAGCCTTTTGTGTGAAAAGATGTCGTTTTTCACCGCCGACTTATAACTATAACTTATTTTTATTTTATTAAAAATTAGATGACGCCCGAAACTCTGCTGCACCAAAATTCGTTTATCGCGCGGGAACCGTACATTTTCCTAGATCAAAAAGAATCCTATGTCCTTTCCCGGGGCTCAAAATACATAATATATCCTTTATCAAAATCGGTTCAGGGGTTTGGCCGGGAAGAGGTAACAGACAGACAGAGAGACACATTTTCACATAATTATGTTACATATAATATTAAGTATGGATAGTATTTATAATATTAGTATGGATTTCTTTAATATTATAAAACGTTTTTTTTTATCACAATAATACGAGTCGTCCCTCTATCCCATTTCTGTCGCTCTTGTTACAATTAGGTTTCTTATAATAATAATAAAATTAATCAGGGCAAGCGAAGCGAGCCCTAGTACCTATATCCCACAACCTGAGCACTTTTGTGGTACACTTTACGGAAAAACTATCACACCTATTGTTTTGTGTTTTAACATAGTAATATTTATGTTTATGTAGATATTGTGTTATCATCGGTCAAGGTTTGGTTACTATTAAAACATTAAAAAACCTGGCTTAAAGATTATTACTACGCGAGCCCTCACAAAGCTCGGCTTTTAGGCTGTGTTTCCACTGAAGCGGAGTGGAGCGGAGCGGAGCTTAGCGGTGCCCGAATTGACCAATCACTATGCTCGAAATCTCCGCTCCGCTTCAATGGAAACAGCACGAGCGAGGTGGAGCGGAGCTGAGCGGATATTCATAGAAACGCAGCCGAGCGAGGCGAAGCGGTGCGGACGACAACGGGTGCAGAGCGGAGGACAGCGGAGCGGGGCGGTGCGTTGCGGAGCGGGATAGTGCGCGACTCGCGTACAGTAAAGTATGCTCCGCTCCGCTCCGCTCGACTCCGCTGCGCTCCGCTCGACACCGCTCCGCTTCAGTGGAAACACTGAGCACTTTTCACCGCTCCTCTCCGCTCCTCTCCGCTTCAGTGGAAACGCAGCCTTAGCTTTAGTCCGTGCGGAACTAGTTGGCCGCGCCTTGTATGTGAGCGGTGGGACGGAGAGGCGGAGGCGCTTGATTTTGACAGTTCTGGCTAGTTTGGACAAAACGCACACGAGATTGCAATATCAAGATAAGTCTGCCGATAAAAATAATCTAAGGAAATACTATTTAAAGTGCCTATGCACTTTAAATAGCATTTCCTTAGGTTAAAAACCTATGTTTTTAAAAAACGGAAAGCCGATGTCAATAATTTAAAATATAAAACTGATGAATTGTCTTTAATTTATTCTTTTCAATAATTAAATAATATTATTGTTCACAATATCGCGAGATTTGTCGTCACTGTCTAATTTCATATTATGCGTTGCGAGCAGCAAGCAACCCGCCCCCTCACCCCCGTCCCTACCTAAGGCGCGGCCAACTAGTTCCGCGCGGACTATAGTTAGTAGTTAGTACACTTCGTTACTCAGAATTAAATGAAAAAGTATTATAATTTTAATGTTGTTCGAACTTTCAAAGAAAGAACATTATGTAGTTTCTTTCAGACAATTATCTAGAAAGTAAAGTTCTAACAATAGTCGATCAGAACAGAGAATAAAGAATAATGGTCTAAAGTTTTCCACAGCTGTACAATAATTAAGAATAGTAGGAATCGGAATATAGTAGATTATATTATACTCGTATAGTTGAAATATTTGAGTCTAGAATGATGGAAAGTACGTAAATTATCTACCGTGAAAATGTCCATCCATAATCATACTAATGTTATTTATAAATGCAAAAGTCTATCTGTCTGTCTTGAATCGATTTTGTTGCAATTTGGTATGGAGATACTTTGAGTCCCGGGAAAAGAGTACCACAATACACATAAGTGACGACACTTTGATATGGAGGCTAGACGATGGAAGAAATTCTTGACTAACCCAAATAATCAAACATCGCCCTTCTCTCTTCACACTCACGCCCGTTTTTCATATGCCAGGTGAAAAAGGACGACGCGGATTCATCGTCAAATTAGTTTTTTCTCTTAACTCGATCTTTTTTCAATAACTCGATAAATATATAACATTTTAATAATCCTCTAGGTCGGCTTCTCAATTATAGAATTTTATACAATAATATGTTAAAATCTTAAATTAGTTCAATGCACGGTTAGGGCAATAAATGAAAAAATCGTGAAAATTAGATGCATCATTGTGATTTTTTTCCATCGAGAAAATTTTAAGATATCATGTTTTTGCTCAGATGGAATTCTTGGAAATATAATATAGTATGAAGTGGGTATCTAATTTTAGAAAATGAAACAATTCGGGGCTTATTTTCAAGTAAAAAAATGAATTATAAAATCGAAAATGTTGGGTTAGTCGCCCCCTTAAGCAAGAAAACTTTAACAAAGTTCAATAAATACTCTATTCTTCAGACGAGCGTATAATAAAATGTTCTACTCGTTTCTATATTTGTTTAGACTCTTTGCGACATCGCACTAAACTTTGGTGTCGAAACTTGGTGCATTTTAGAAAAGAAACCGAGTGCGCACTTCGCCAGAATTGAGTTTCCCGGATACAATTTCCTAAGAGTGAGTTGCACCAACTTAGTTTAACTATAACGAAATGTCAAATAAACTGTCAAATCTCTGGTTTAGTCATGGACTGCTCCATTTTATCAATGGTTAAAATGACGCCATATTTTACGATAACCGTAACCGCTTAATTTTGGTCGGTTATCGTTGATGTTAAAATTGACATAGGGCTCACAGTGTTGTTGTAACAATAATTATTTTTCTCACCTCCGGACGGAAAACGTCAACTTTCTTCCCGCTGCGTTTACCGATGTTGCCGTTTTCCGCCTCCGTCGATGAGAAAAATAGTATACGTACCACGGGCAGTAAATAAGAAAGCCTCATATCACATGTTTGTTTAACAATTACATGTGATCTGAGACATTTCTTATTTTACTGCCCTAGGTGCATAATGTACTATTTTTATACTATCAAACCCATTAACTGATAACAAAAAATTATAGTGCAAGTGACATTTGTTAAGTTCTGTGATCATTGTTACAGTTATTGCTAAAATAACCTTAACTGTAGCTATAACAATGCCTGTGGTGCAACCCACTCTAAGAATCGCGTGTAAAAGCATTCGTTTCGCATGCGGGCATCACTTTAGTATTATTCCACGATCAGAGAAATAGATGCAGGCAGTTCTAGTCCGTAATGTGGTAGTTTACTGGCTAGTTTCGCGTCACATAAAATAAGGATCGATGAACGCTACCGACTGTTTTTGGTCACGAGCTCAGGGATTGTAGACAAGCGAACTTGTAGTGCAAGAAATCTTGTTAAATTTATTTCAAAGTTATACGTAAGATTTAGTAAAGAAACTTAGGAAGTTAGAAGTACAGCAAATGCAATAAAGTGCACCTTGTTAGGACTGCGGAGATTAATATTGTTTTACGTTAAAGACTTAAGACTACGTTTGTTATTTTTTCTTGTTGAAATAAAAAAAAATATTTAGTTGAAAAAATATATAAATATTGCTCAACTTACAATTATTATTTATATGGACGTGGCACACAACGCGTTGCGCAGCTCTACTTTTATCGTAGGAACCGTACATTTTTCGGGGTATAAACAATCTTTTATCCTTTATCGTTTCGTGGTAAAAAAGTAATTCGACCAATTTTAAAAGTATCTTCAATGTAAAAACACAAAGCTACGAACAAAACATCTGTAACGATGGGGCGGTATCTAAAAGTGATTTAGACACGACAACACGGGCGTTTGTTTCACCACAATGCCAATGGCTGGACTCGCCATAAATTACACAACTACTGCCCTTACAACTCACTGTTGCTATCAAAAACTAATGGGGTGTGTTGTAACGTGCTAGTCGCTTGCAAAGAACGAGGACTGGTAAGTATTTTTATTTAGACTTTATATTGACAATGGTTAGAAATTTCAAACTATAAGTGCTTAGGTGGGTAGGTAGGTATTTATTTAAATCCATGCAGAAATCCGTCTATCGAAAAACTATCAACCGTCAATGTGAAAAATTGACATGGTTTTAAATCATATTATTGAAAAGCATATATCTAATCTAATATATATAAATCTCCTGTCACGATGTTTGTCCGCGATGGATTCCTAAACTACTTAACCGATTTTAATATTGTTTTTTAAATGTGTGCTTTTTTCCAACTTGAGATAGATCTCAAAGATCTAAGATCTAAATCTTTAATTATAGTCGCAATTTTATTTTTTATAATAAAATTGCGACTATAGTTAAATATCTATTAAGATATATTTTACACAATTATCTGTTAACTCCAAAAGATTTCAACAGATGTCGATACTTTTCGACTGGATTGAGTAAGTAACGGCTACTGGGTACTTTATATATTGATAGGTGCATTTGTTGAATAAATAATAGTAAATTATTACAACCTGAGACTGACGGCGACCATTGTTTATGCGACGGGATAGCGATCGACGTTGCCATGGTAACATACATATTTAGTCACTTCAATAAAATAATATGATTAATATGACAAAAACGTCATAATATAATATTATGATTTATGGCAAAGCAACGTTTGCCCGGACAGCTAGTATAATTATAAAGTTAGTAGTTAATAAAAGTTCATAATAAAATTTCTCTTGTTAGAATACCAGCATATATAAAATATATTTCTATTTGTACGAGTTAAAAAGAGACTTATAACGTGATATTTTGCTACGCACTAAAATAAGATATATTTTGATTTTTTTTTAAATCAATGAGTTATTTAGTAACAACGTTTGAGCAATCAATAAGATTGATTATTATTTTTAAAACTAGCAAGTTACATGGCTATTCAAACGATCAATAAATAATATACAAAATTACAAAAATCTAATTATTTTTTGGCACAATTGAAACGAATTACTACTCTATTAATGTTAGTTAAATCAATTAATAATATTTACATCAATGGAAACAAACTAAGATTAACAAACATTGTAATCGTCATCTGAAATCGATAGGGGATAATTATTACGTAAAGTTAATTTTAATCCCTAACCTCTCTTATTACTAGTAATAATATTTACTCATCGTATAACTTTTTAAAGTTTGCTGTCTTTCTATAATGCTTTAATTATTACCGAAAATAAGTAGTATAAAAAATTTGAACTGCTCCCGACTTAACGTTTTTTTATCATTAAAATGTTTGCATCATCTGGGGGCACGGCAGTGCCCCAGCCAAGCTTTTTAGCAAAGGCACGGCCGTACCATACTTTTCTCGAAGCGGTTCGCGGCTATTTCACACCCTCCTTATCTTCGATTCGAATTCTAGAAGCTTTGTTAACACAAAGCTTCTAGAATTTCGATGACTAGGAGCAAGTATTAAAACTAGCTTAACCTCCAAATTACATTATATTCTGATTAATAGTTTACTAGTTACGGATGGTCAAAGTTGTTACGTTTTGTCACTGACTGACAGATCATCAAAATTCTAAGGTACTTGTAGCAGACTTAGAACCTTGAAATTTGGTACCCGGATAGGTCTTTATTCACAATGAAAGGAAAAGTTATGAAACCTACCAAGTTCGAGTCGGACTGGCGTAAATAGGGTTCTGTACCGTAAATTTGTATGGAAGCCCCCCTTAAATAAAAAGTTTATTTAATTTTTATAATTATTATTAAAGTTGAAATACAATTGAGTATTTTCTGAAATTTTCAAAAACCTTACTGTTACCATTATGATGATATAGCAAAAAAAGCAAAAAATCGTGTTTGTCATTCAACTATCTAGCTATTGCGGTTCTCGAGATCTAGCCTGGTGACAGACAGACAGTGAAGTCTTAAGACTTTGTTAATATGGTAGAATAGTTTTAACGTGAAAAGAAAAAAACCTTTAAAAAAGAAATGAAATCCCACCAAAACATTAAATGTAAAAGGGCCAAGCAAAATATTGCATAGCTATGCAATACTTCTGTCGTAAAAAGTTTTCAGATCACATTCAAGCCAAGCCTTCAACTTATTTTGTAATTGAAATCAACATTCAGTGAATGTATCAATAGTTTTCTTTATTTTAAAATTATTGTAGTGGCTTGGCAATGAGCACTAGAGAAATAATCAGCGACTAATTGGATTTATATGGGTACCTGCATCGACCAGATGCGTTGTTATGATAAACTAAAAAAAAACACTTTACGCTTGCCGTCTGTGTAAGTAGGAACTCCTCCAAATATGCAGTTTTATATATTTTGTTTCTTAATAATTATGTGCTCATTGCCGAGCCACCATAATAATTTTAAAATAAAGAAAACTATTGATACATTCACTGAATGTTGATTTCAATTACAAAATAAGTTGAAGGCTTGGCTTGAATGTGATCTGAAAACTTTTTACGACAGAAGTATTCAAATTCAAATTCAAATTCAAATGTCTTTATTGCTAGAATGTTGTACATAAACAGGTCTTATAATTAACTACTTATAGTTCTAACATTCTGCCATAACAATGGCGTGCAATTAAATTAACATCATTATCTTAAGGAATTTTAAATACATAATTTGTCAATTGAAGAAATATATATAAAATTGAATAAGTATACAATAATAATAATTAGATTACATAGAAAATATTTAGTCAGTTTTTTTTGTTATTATTTAGGTATGTCATAAGAGATTTTAATTAATTTTATTACAATATTATATTATACATTGCATTATTATTCTTTAAATGTCATATATTCGTTTAATGTGTAAAAACAATTGTTTAGTAGCCATTTAGTAATTTATCTTTTAAAGTTACTTGCATTTAATGATTTAAAATTATCTGGTAATTTATTGAAAATCTTGATGGCGTTACTGTACACATTTTACCTATATACATCCATGTGGCACTGTGGCATGTATAGTTTATATTCGTATCTTGGTGTAGCACTTCTATTGTTGACATCAGCATTTTTTGGGAAATTGTGCGAATGTTGCTTGACAAAAACACAAATGTCTCTTATGTGCAAGCATGCCAAAGGGAGAATCTGTAATTTTTGAAAAATTGGTTTGCAACTGTCTAATGGGGAAGCTCCACAGATTGCCCTTATACACTTCTTCTGAACTCTAAACGCTTTATCAATTTCAATAGAGCTTCCCCTATGAAAGTACCGACGAAACGTACCCGTGGTATGCACAACGTGCTGCTTCGGTCGAGACTTTAAGACGTAATATTTTAATTGCGTATAATATATATAAACTTGTCTTGTTGCATAGCTATGCAATATTTTGCTTGGCTCCTTTTACATTTAATGTTTTGGTGGGATTTAATTGAAAAGATATAATATATTTTTACTTTGTTACAACATGAGTGTATTTTCATGACTTTACTTAGTATTTAAGCAATAAAAGTGTGTGAGGATAAGCTTAGTAAGTAAGAAAAGTATAAAAAGACTGACACTAACAGCTGATAACATTTTTCTGTGATCTAGAAGTTGGTATTGAAACCCATTTAAATGGAAGTCCTGTTGTCTATTCTACGTAATAGTATCTCTAACGATGGAGACTAATAAATTGTGGCCTGTGACACTATCTAGTGCGATTATACGACCACCTATGGCTCAGTATTTATGTTCGTAGGTAACGTACGCCGTGCTTGTTACGAGTGCAGACGCCATTTTGTCCGTAGTTTCTGTTTAGTCATTTTTATAAATTCTTTGTTTATTGATTAAGTTTTCGATTTGTCGTGTAATAACTAATAACAAGTATTTTACAAGTAGTTACAAAGTATTTTACAATACTATATGGCTAAAGGGAAACAAAAAATTATGCGTGTGAAGCCAGCAATTATTCTTCTTTCGCTCGCTGCTATAGTCAATACGTGTAGAGTTTTTTTATAAAATAAGGGGGCAAACGGATCACCTGATGGAAAGCAACTGCCGTCGCTCATGGACATTGGACACTCGCAACATCAGAAGAGCTGCAGGTGCGTTGCCGGCCTTATTATATTGTTGATTGATTGATTTAATATAAGTTTATAAGCCTTATATTAGTTCTCAAAGTAGTTTTATTTAGTGCAGAAATTCAGGGTCTTTATTTTTTATGTAAGTTCAATGATGTAATAAATACTGTCCCCGGATGGTTGAAAGTGGAAACAGATAAAAATTTACATGCCATTGCCTGGAAAAGCTGTTAGTGATTTTATATGACTGAGTAAAGTCGCGTCGATTTGCTTTAAATGTTTAAATTGTAATATAATGTAACTGATAATGTAGGTATTTAAAATTCACTTTATATTTTGATCCGTAAGTTTAAAAAAAAACAAAATTGTGTCACGTTTGAATATTTTAGATTTTTTCTTTATTTAAATTATGCATTATTGTTTCTTAGTCCAGGAGCTACTAATATAATACGAATGTACTCGTATGTATGAGTGTATACGTGCTTTTGTGACTGTCACAACTTTTAACAGTAACTTTTTCGTTTTCTTGACATCCAATGCAATTCTAAAATTCAATATCATTCGTAAAATAAATCTATTATCCGTTTAGAATATAGATTCTGTAGGGTGTTTGAAATTCTGTCGGCGTTCTGGCGCTCGGATTGGGCCGTGTGACATGTGCTTTATTGTATTTCCACTTTACGCTGGGAGGCGATGTAGGCGTTTTAAAATAGATGAAGAAAATCTCGCAGCGACTGTATCTTTTTACTGATGTAGGTATTCCAGCGGCGTTGAAGACTTTGGTTCAATAACTAGGAGTTATAACTTCTAAAATCTAGAAATGCAGCATCTAGACACATTTTGTCCCAATAAAGTTTAACAGTCCTTAATCCAATGGTAGTCATATTGTGTAGGTAAGCCAAATTTGATCAAAAACGGACGTGTATTTTCAGCACCTATTCGATGCAAACAAAAATCTAATCGTATTGTTTGCGTTAGAAAAGCAAAGAATTGTGCACATATTTGTTAGTCACATTACCTATTAGTAATTAGTCATAATATTTAGTATTTATACTATTTAAGTATTTACATACATGATTTGATTATCACTAAAATTAGGAACGCGCTTTTAAATTTAGAACAATTCAAATAAAAAAATTCGAAAGTGCGTTTCTTTAAAACAATTAAAAATCAACGGTCACCTGCACTATGTAGATCAACGCCATAGGATTTAAGTTCGGAGGAAGTGTGACACGGAGAGTCAGTGAAGTTCACTACCCCTCAAGGGCGGACGAAATCAAGCTCGAGCGTCATGAATTTTTCTATACAAAAGTAAAAAAAGTTAGTCTTTCAGCGCTGCTACTTTCACTGAGAACTTTGTATAGGGAACTTATTCACACCCTTAAATATAATCACTTATTTACACATTGTACTACGAGTAATTCAGCAAACTTCGCGATCTACTCCTATTGATTAACGACAGATGTTGAAACTTTTTAAAACATGAGGAATGGGGTTACCCCACTCCCGTGTCATCGAACAACCCGGGCCTGACACATACGGATGTGACGTCATTTGTCTGGTTTAGGGCGCAGGTGGTACCTTCATAACAGATATCACTTGAGAAGTCTCGCGATTTATCCCTTGTTGTAGGGTTATGTATGCCATTATGCTAACGGCTCTTCGCTTGTGGTATCTTTATAAAATTTTTCTTCGACAAGCAGGCTATGGTACGTTTTAAAAACCGTTAAAACAAGTCTTAGGGTAAAATACGAGTCATTAGAATTTTTCAATACAGGGACACTTTACACTTGGATCGTAAAAATAAAAGTTTGTGGTTTTTATACGACGTAAATAATAATGGAACTAATATTGAGGGGCATTCACGCTACTACCTATAAAAATAGAGTAATTTTTATCAGGTTGCGGCTAGGTTGCGGTGTATAAAAATACATCTTTTTGTCGTCATGGTCATCACGTGCGCCTTGGGTTTTCAAATGAAAAGAGAAAATTAAGAAACATGCCAATGTTTTTAATAATATTTTTTATGATACACATTGTGTAAGTTATTATAAACGTGCTATTGTATGAATAACAATCTATTAGGTTTTTTTGTACATTCTTAATAACCTTTTATCTCATTTAAAGGTTTTTTTTGGCCTGTCCTACTACTGGTATTGTAAAAGTGCTGAAAAACTAGCTGTTTTTGGACGTTATTAGATGAAATAATACTGATCTACTTGATATATATTCAAAAGATGAGAGTATGTATTATTCAATACGAAAGTTAATTTGCAGCTGACATAGTAGCCCAGTAGGGTTAGTTCAGCCTTGTATGGGAATCTGAAATTAATTATAGTTATCAGATTTTTTTTGCACCTGTGTATGGGGGGGGGGGGGGGGGGGTCATACGTTATTTCCTTAAATATTGATTTTACAATAAAAAGTATAAGGACAAAAGTTGTAGAAAATCAAATTTTCGACAAATTGGACCCTTATCATTAGCTTAAAAAATAAAAAATAAAGGAGTTATAGCTAAAAAAAGATTGGACCTTCAAACCAATATGGCGGCAAACGCACACGTCGTGGCTGGTCGAGTTTTTGAATTAAAGCTATTTGTGATCTCCTCTAAACACTGGTGCAAAAAAATTCTGACTTTAATTAATTTAAAGAAAAATCTAACCCTACTGGGCTATACTGTGTCTTCTGAATACTTATAAATGAAGTGTGACTTCTGAATACTTCAAGAACCTACTTGTTGCCGTTAGTTGTATGGAATGATTAAGGGAACGTAACGCAATTTGGGGGCCTTGTACAATGCTACGGTGCGTTGCACAAGGGCTGATATTTAAACAACGCGTTAATTTTTTTTTAGTTTTAATATAGAGGAATTAGACTTTTCAAAATCAGCTACCCTTTTTGCTTAGGAAATCCCTGGATTGTGAAGTACGTTCCAATTATTTTTGTCGCTGAAGTAGGCAAATGGCAAGCCTTTAGTTTGAAATCTCTCGACTTTATGACCTCTGTGGCTCAGTGGTGAGCGCGTTGGTAGCTCAAGCCGGGGGTCGCGGGTTCGAATCCCGCCGACGGAACAAAAAGTTTTCAATGTTCCCGGGTCTGGATGTGTATTAAATATGTGTATGATAGAATAAAAATCTTAAATATATGTATAGTATAAAAGTATTCAATATATTTCCGTGTCTGGTACCTGTAACACATGTCCTTTAGGTACTTAGCATGGGGCCAGACTGACTTGGTGTGAAGCGTCCATAGATTAAATTATTTATGTATGATGATTTAAATTAAACAAATGCCATACCATTTTTGCTACCCATCACTGGTATGATCCAAACTCAAGAACATGTGCAACCTGTGGAATCTATTTCTCATCCTAAACGATAATTTTGTTAGCGCACAATCATTACGAGCATGGCATGACAAGCCCAACTCGGCTCAATTGGCTCGATGAGGACAATCTTAAATATCTAAATATTTGGATTACGTTTTACCTAAACAATGTAATTACAGACACACAGATAAAGAAACAGACGGTCATCCTTTTACATCTTATCTTATCTTATATATAAAATTCTCGTGTCACAATGTTTGTCCACGAACTCCTCCGAAACGGCTTTACTGATTTTTACCAAATTTTATATGCATATTCAGTAGGTCCGAGAATCGGCTACTGGGTACTTTATATATTGATAAGTGCATTTGTTGAATAAATAATAGTAAATTATTACAACCTGATACTGACGGCGACCATTGTTTGTGCGACATTAGTCGTTCATTATTATTTGATTATTATGATTTCTCTTTCATATTAACCAATACCGAGAGATACTACATGATTTTTATCCAATACCTCTCAGTGTTAAGAATTCTCAGGAAAATGAAATATAAAAATTATAATGTTGCTTAGACCTTAATATGGTCCATTCTACTTAAATATCCATGTCCTTAGCCTTGATGCACTTACACAGCTTCAGATAGTCCCAATTCGGTACAGATCGATTCGATATTAAATTGAATATTAAACAAATCGAATCAGGTCAAGTCGAGCAATTTCCTTATATTCAAATCTCTTTTCCCAAACGTACTTCACGTATGGAAAATTTAATAAAAATCCTCGGCATCTTGCTCCGTCCCTGCCTCTTTATTTTACAATCACCAGTAGCTATATTTTATTTTAAAATGTAATATTTTATTCTAGATGTAAAGTTGATACATTTGTGATTTCAAGTCGTTATTAAAGTAAGAAATATTGATATTATTTAAATAAGCATTGAGAGCTTACTTAATTCATTTGATTTTGTATTCTAAACAACTTTTACCCACGATATTTCTTAAGTTGCCTAAGCCCTAAACTCACTCACGTATTTGCATACGTACGGTCTACTAGTCGTCAATGAAGACTGAAAAGTTATGGAATTTAAATCAATACCAATTTATTAAACACAAGTAAAAAATTATTGAATGTTCAGTGAAACCTTACTACCTATAGTTACTTGTACTATTATCTATTCTGTGCTATAGTATAGTTGCCATACCTCTATTTGCACAATATATGCTAGAACATAATATAATGCAAAAATTTTAGGTGGTGTAAAATTAGTTTCATTTCCAGAATGTTCCAGTTTTTGTTTGCTTTGAATTACAAAAAATGTAAACAGCCTATTTACATTTCATATAATTAAAATCACCTCCAAGTATCATTGTAACTGTGGAGGGATGTCGAAGGTCGTTTTGGCCGACTTCTGAAGAAAATGGAGCACTTGAAAATTTTCAAGACGATACCTCTTATCGCTTTCAATTGTAAACTTATTACATTATTCTTGGAATTTGTTTGTTATTTAGCGAAAACATGGTGATATCAAAAATTACAATTGCCATAAAGAACATTTTGGCGAAAATGAGTTTTAAACTAGCTATAAACCTACATACAGTACATACTACATAACTCATTTTCGCAAGGTCGGGTATGTCATACCCGCAGACCTTTCTCGGTGCTCAAAAGTATCATAAAGTCCTTTTTTTATGAAATAAGAGGGCAAACGAGCAAACGGGTCACCTGATGGAAAGCAACTTCCGTCGCCCATGGACACTCGCAGCATCAGACGAGCTGCAGGTGCGTTGCCGGCCTTTTAAGAGGGAAAAGGGTAATAGGGGAGGGTAGGGATGGGAAGTGAAGGGAATAGGGGAGGGTAGGGAAGGGATTGGGCCTCCGGTAAACTCACTCACTCGGCGAAACACAGCGCAAGCGCTGTTGCCTGTTTCACGCCGGTTTTCTGTGAGAACTGAGAACGTGTTATTTCTCCGGTCAAGCCGGCCCATTCGTGCCGAAGCATGGCTCTCCCACTTGTAAATCCTTACATAATATGATACTTTTTATCCCGAAAAAATTTACGATTCCCTCGCAAAAACTAATTTTGGCGCTACGTGATCATCTACTATTATTATAAGCTCTATTAATGATGATCGATTCTATAGGCGTCAAGAAGTTCTGTAATACCAAGTCGTTAAGGGTTAGTTGCGGTTAACACTTTAAGTGCGGCTGGATTATTGTTACCAATAAATTAAACTTGGCCAACTTGGACAAATTATAGTCATTTGTGGGGTTATATTACGATCAATTTGTGGGATGAGCATGATCGACAACAGTGAATTTAGGTTTCTATTACAATGTCGGGTAAATTCAATTAAGCAGACAATATACACAAATATCAGAAGGATATTAAAATTATAGCCACATTATATTAAAATGTGAATATGTGTCTGTTAATTGTCTATTACCTATTTACGATTAAATTTCTGAACATACTTTGATGAAATTGGGTATGGAAATACTCAAGTCCCGAGGACGTTGGATAGTATATAAATTATAAACGTATTTCGGTCAGCTGTATGAAAAAATTGTGATAACAACATTTTTAGACGACGAATGATAGTTTTATTTAGTTTACTTGACCAAAATAATTAAAATGGCGCGTCTCTCTTTGCAATATATTAAACTCTCAAACGGATGAATCAATTTTGACCAAGTTTTTATTTAATCTATTAACAAATAGTTATAAATTAGGCAATTTCACTTCCAAAAGTGGCTATTAAAACATTTTTAGTGTGTACAATCTCGTGGAAAAGTGGCCGAGTAAAATGTTCTAATAAAAGTGTTTCGTTTCTGTGGCTCCGTAATGCGAAAAGTTTTATCATAACATCCTTATGTTATGTGAAATTGCGAACGTTATGTGACCTCGTTATCCTTCATCGTCATCCGTTCAGTGGTTTAGCTTGGCTCTTGACTTCTTAGGTTCCACGTTAAATCAACAGAATTAAGTATGTGTCGGTTACTTCTTCTGGCTTACCACTGATCCGATTTAGATGAAAAGTATAAAGATACTTTAAGGTCTCGGAAAGGACTTAGGATATTTTTTTCGTGGCAAATTGTACGGTGTCCACGCAATGAACAAATTTATGCACAACGGAGGAAACATCTAGTCTAGCTATAATATACTCAAAACATAACCTTTTGGTTGCTTAAAAAAACCTTAGAATAAAAATAAAATTTGTGCAAGTTGTCCTATTACAGACGAGTTCATTTCTTTAAACGAAGTCCACAGCTGCACTTATTAAAATAGAAGTTTAGAATTGCAGATGTAGTCAGTCGGACTTTGGACCGGTGTCTTTTGACTTGGCATCGGGAAACTTCTTAAATAAATTAACTTATTGTATATTTTATGATATTTCTTCTTTATGAACTTTGTCGTTGCAATGGTAAAGTTTATTTGTATTCTTCGGCTGAAAGTTGCTGAGTTTTATGATATTTTATTACACGGCTAGTTTCTTTTATACTTTTTATTAAAAAAAGTCAGGCTACTTAATGCCTGCTATGTTTTACACGCGGTTATTTCTAATGCACAAATAGTTTTTGTAGATTTTTCTTCTTTCACCTTTATTCCCTTGTTTTTTTTAATATTTTCAAGTTTATATTAGGATAACAAAACGAGAATTTAATCTCGTTCATAAAATAATATAATGTTAATAAATATGCGTCCACTAAAATAACTCCCGCACTGGTTTTGGTGACGGTGGCCGCGGTTTCATTAAAGCTAGGCCAGTTACGCAGGAGTAATTTTAGTGCCCAATTACGTGTGCAGTGCATAGCAGCTTTTTTAACCGACTTCCAAAAAACGAGGAGGTTATATGTTCGGCTGTGGATATACCTATATTTTTTTTTTTTGTATGTTCAACGATTACTCCGCCGTTTGTGAACCGATTTTCGACATTTTTGTTTTGTTGTATTAGGTTTCACTCCAATTTGGTACCATGTTCACAAAAGTGGTGACCTGATGATGGGATCCATGAGTAATCGAGGGAACTCCTCGAAATTTATATGGAAACATATAGTGATTTTGGTTTCATAAGATGCATCCTAAGCATATGCTACCAAAACGCAAGATTTTGCACCAAGGTATACTATGGTTCCGAAGATACTAAGAGAACTCCGGATTCCTTATAGATACAAGTTTGGGAGTTTAGGCGCTGTTTTAAGAACTGAAAGCATATGCTACTATGCAAATTGCATTCATCATCATTATCATCATCATTACCAAGTCAGGGTCACCAATGTCACCAAATTCAACCTTATCTCCAGAGCATAAGGCACACATTAACTGACATTACTTCTGAGAAGTTAAAGTTGCTTCGACCATGTAACATTCTGTCTCACTTCGCCGAGATATTCTGGAAAACAACCTAATTTCAACCTTTTGCATCGCGTTTAGTCGCGAGAGCCGCGGCTCGGCGGCGCGGCGCGGGCCGGGTACCTACCGTACTATGTAAATCCGGCTGTACACTCTCGCCGAGACACAGCGAGGCGGCCCGAGTGCGAGAGTGTAAATGGGTGCGCTCGCCTCGTCTCGCCTGTCTCGGACCCTCTCGGTCCGTTGTCGGTATATTGCGCCCGAGACAAAGGGTCTCGCGAGGAAAACGAGCGCACTACTGTACACTCTCGCGTCTTTCAGTACTAGTTTCGCCGTTGGACAGTGTAGAACAGAAAAATAACAATAATAAACGACATTATCAGTCATTATCTCTGAGAAATAAAATTAAATATGATTATAAATCTTTGGATTACAATGATATCTTTCGATGCATGGTGAATGGTGAATGGTCGTTTTCGTCCATCTTCTCTGAGTTCTTAACTGCGATTGAACTAAGCGAGAATGTACATGATCGCACTCAGGCAAGGGGCTCTCGCACGAGACTCTCGCCCGAGAGCTCTCGGCGAGATTGTACAGTGGGCATAACACTATACAGTGCGAGGCGTCCGCGTGTGCGACAAGTCGAGCGAGTGCCAGCCTATTGAAACTAGTCCGGTGACCGGCTACTTAGCACGTCACACGTGTTCACTTCGATTTTTAATTAATATATTGTTTAAAATTATCTGCAGGCTGCAGCTGATATTATATTATGTAAGTGTGACTGTAATAAGATACCTACGTAGTATAATATACAGGTGTATTATTCTACGTATAGTACGCGATGGCTTACTAGGTAACTAAAAAGAGTGAAATTATTATTTTTAACAAAAAATTAAAACCGACTTCCAAGGTAAAAACAATAATAGCATCCTTATAATATGAACTAAAAAGTATTAAATAATAATTATTCCTATCTAATGGTGCCTTTTTCCGAATTCGGCTAAAACTCAACTATTTCTGTACTCAATCTTCATAATTTTGAAGTCGGTGCCAGTTCCAAAAGTTTCAAATATTCTGTCAGAGAACTGAAGATTCATCTGGTACCGACTTAAAAATGATGAAGATTGAGTACAGAAATAGTTGAGTTTTAGCCGAATTCGGAAAAAGGCACCATTAGATAGGAATAATTATTATTTAATACTTTTTAGTTCATATTATAAGGATGCTATTATTGTTTTTACCTTGGAAGTCGGTTTTAATTTTTTGTTATTTCCCTTACTCTCATGAGTCATGACTCATGAGTCATGACCCAGTCGGACGGACGACCGACACGACTGACGAGTGACGAGAGATCAAAACGTTATGTGTACTACAATGTTATAAATCTCTTGCAAGAGAGTATTGAATATCGATTACGACCAAGAATAAATTCAATTAACAACCGTTCAAAGTTGTAGGAAGTTTTTTGAACGCAAGGCGGCGGGAGGTTAAGAGTCTGAAGCAAAACCCTGCGGCGGATTGTAATTAGCCTATAACTTTGACTTGTGGGGTCTTTTGTACCGCCAGAGTGTACAAGTACACCTGCTTCTACTCGAAGTAAAGGTTGTTTGACGTACATGTTGCAGCCGGGTCTTATCCGTATTACGTTACGCCTAGTTTAAAAGTAGAGCTGATTTGAAATGCGGTGGAACGAATCACGTTTCTTTATAATCCCGCCAGTCCCGCGGAATCCCGCAAAATTTTCGACCGGGGTTAGTCCCGCAAAATGCATGCGGGAGCTCGGTATTTTGGGATCCCGGTATGCCGTATTGCATTCCCTATGCATAATAATATTATGTAAGGTGTATATTTTAGGGTATGTATGACTCTCCTTTACAGAATTCAATGTGAAAGTAGCACCACTGAAAGCGTAACTTTTTTTTACGTATTATGTGGGCCAATTTTGGACACGGGGACAAATGCGTATTACAAATCGCAAAGAATAAAAATACTCCTTCAGCGCTGCTACTATAGTTTTATCTGTTTTCAAAATGTGTGTTCTGTACTTGTGTGGCATGATAATATATTTTATGAGAGCCCAAAGCCTCTAAAAAAATTCATACACGATAAACATACGTTAAAATAGGTAAACCAATAGAAAATAGGTAAACCAATACTAGGATAAAGTAATATAGGTGATCGCCCCGTCGAGAGCCGTACGTTAGCGTAAGTACGTGCTGAAGATCGAAATTATCATATTGTAAATCGCACTTCAAATGTATAAGAATTGAATTTATATTTGCGGATACTTTGTACCAGATGCTCGTGAAGTGTTATTACTGGTCTGGTTTCGAGTGTGATGCTCAAAACTTTGTAAATTACATAGAAAGTAGATTTAATAAAGTTAAGTAGAGGTTTTGCTGTTCTAGGTCTTATAGTAATGTTACATCAGATAATATTAAATTATTCGATCGAGGATTAAATTATTCAGCTTATAATTAATAATATTATCTAAGCATCTATACTGTATAGTCTATAATATAGTCCATGCCTTCGTCCTGAGCACATGCAGGACTTATAAAGTAACCAGATAGGAAGGGCGTTCCCTCCGGAGATTCCGTAATTTACCGTATTTAAAGCCTTATACACTCATAAAGCTACAAAGTTATAATAAAAATACAGCAATAATCTTCAGTATATCAACATTCCTTTGCCCGTTTTAAATTTTCTATTTTTGTTTATTATGCTCATGATATCAGCTTCCAAAGTAATACTAATTTATTAAAATTCAAGCATACATTCAGCATCTCCTTAGGATTTACAAATTACTTTTATTTGAAACTCACGCCAATAGATTGACAATATCATAAACTACATATTCCCCGTTTTAATTTTTTTAGGACAATTTTGAACTAAGATAAGTAAAAATAATAGGGGTTTGGCGCGATCTCGGCAACGCGGCAAATGTATGGCCAAGGTCGTTTGCTCGGAGGACGCGCTTAATTAGAAATGACAAAACGCTTATTAAGACCTCCAGTCATTTTTGTAAGACTATAACTACCCATAAATGCCCAATATGCCAGATAAATCGTTACTAATCTGCCTAATGCTTTAATGCCAAATATATTGTCCAGACTCCAGCAGTAGCATAACAATAGTAGACATGGGAAAGAATCGACATACTGACAGATTTTATCGACAAAATGACGGATTTCCATTGTCTAAATGTCACTTTGTCGTGTCTAACTGTCACTTTGTCTATTCCACCATGCTATGCACGTGTGGGGTCAAACGCTTTTATCAGTATTCGGTAGTAACTATAGTATGTACTGAAATATTCATAACATTACCATTATATCTGCAATAATTGTAGTGTCAGCTGTCGAGCTAACATCGGTCAGATCATGCATACGTAATATCCAATATCCAAATGTTTTTACAATACTGACACGCGGACACTATGATCTCACAGTTTTTTTGCAGCCTTTGAATTCGTAATCCTATTTGTATTTGTGATGTGTATGATGTGTGTATATGTGTATGATACAGGAAAGAAATGTGTACTCGTATGCTGATAAAAATAGGCTGAGAGAAATGAAATTCTATGACGTTCGCGTGACGAGAAGATGCATTTTTAGGGTTCCGTAGTCAACAAGGAAAACCATTTTTTTTTAATTAAATAAGGGGGCAAACGAGCAGACGGGTCACCTGATGGTAAGCAACTACCGTCGCCCATGGACACTTGCAACATCAGAAGAGCTGCAGGCGCGTTGCCGGCCTTTTAAGAGGGAATACGCTCTTTTCTTGAAGGTTTGCAGGTCGTATAGGTCCGGAAATACTGCTGGTGACAGTTCGTTCCAGAGTTTTACAGTGCGCGGTAGAAAGTTACGCGAGAATCGCACTGTGGAAGACTGCCACTCATCAAGGTGATGAGGATGGTATGTTTTTCGCGTGGGACGATGGCGAAAAGTTGCAGGTGGTATGATTCCGTCTGTCTGTCTGTCTGTCTGTCTGTCTGTCTGTCTGTCTGTCTGTCTGTCTGTCTGTCTGTCTGTCTGTCTGTCTGTCTGTCTGTCTGTCTGTCTGTCTGTCTGTCTGTCTGTCTGTCTGTCTGTCTGTCTGTCTGTCTGTCTGTCTGTCTGTCTGTCTGTCTGTCTGTCTGTCTGTCTGTCTGTCTGTCTGTCTGTCTGTCTGTCTGTCTGTCTGTCTGTCTGTCTGTCTGTCTGTCTGTCTGTCTGTCTGTCTGTCTGTCTGTCTGTCTGTCTGTCTGTCTGTCTGTCTGTCTGTCTGTCTGTCTGTCTGTCTGTCTGTCTGTCTGTCTGTCTGTCTGTCTGTCTGTCTGTCTGTCTGTCTGTCTGTCTGTCTGTCTGTCTGTCTGTCTGTCTGTCTGTCTGTCTGTCTGTCTGTCTGTCTGTCTGTCTGTCTGTCTGTCTGTCTGTCTGTCTGTCTGTCTGTCTGTCTGTCTGTCTGTCTGTCTGTCTGTCTGTCTGTCTGTCTGTCTGTCTGTCTGTCTGTCTGTCTGTCTGTCTGTCTGTCTGTCTGTCTGTCTGTCTGTCTGTCTGTCTGTCTGTCTGTCTGTCTGTCTGTCTGTCTGTCTGTCTGTCTGTCTGTCTGTCTGTCTGTCTGTCTGTCTGTCTGTCTGTCTGTCTGTCTGTCTGTCTGTCTGTCTGTCTGTCTGTCTGTCTGTCTGTCTGTCTGTCTGTCTGTCTGTCTGTCTGTCTGTCTGTCTGTCTGTCTGTCTGTCTGTCTGTCTGTCTGTCTGTCTGTCTGTCTGTCTGTCTGTCTGTCTGTCTGTCTGTCTGTCTGTCTGTCTGTCTGTCTGTCTGTCTGTCTGTCTGTCTGTCTGTCTGTCTGTCTGTCTGTCTGTCTGTCTGTCTGTCTGTCTGTCTGTCTGTCTGTCTGTCTGTCTGTCTGTCTGTCTGTCTGTCTGTCTGTCTGTCTGTCTGTCTGTCTGTCTGTCTGTCTGTCTGTCTGTCTGTCTGTCTGTCTGTCTGTCTGTCTGTCTGTCTGTCTGTCTGTCTGTCTGTCTGTCTGTCTGTCTGTCTGTCTGTCTGTCTGTCTGTCTGTCTGTCTGTCTGTCTGTCTGTCTGTCTGTCTGTCTGTCTGTCTGTCTGTCTGTCTGTCTGTCTGTCTGTCTGTCTGTCTGTCTGTCTGTCTGTCTGTCTGTCTGTCTGTCTGTCTGTCTGTCTGTCTGTCTGTCTGTCTGTCTGTCTGTCTGTCTGTCTGTCTGTCTGTCTGTCTGTCTGTCTGTCTGTCTGTCTGTCTGTCTGTCTGTCTGTCTGTCTGTCTGTCTGTCTGTCTGTCTGTCTGTCTGTCTGTCTGTCTGTCTGTCTGTCTGTCTGTCTGTCTGTCTGTCTGTCTGTCTGTCTGTCTGTCTGTCTGTCTGTCTGTCTGTCTGTCTGTCTGTCTGTCTGTCTGTCTGTCCGTCCGCGGTTTTACTCAGAGACTATAGGACTAACAAAGCTGTAATTTGGCATGAATACACATATTAGTGGTGGCAGCAAAATGGTACATGAAATCGTAAAAAAAAATTTTTTTTACGATACGACGACACATCAAGCGGGGATGATTTTTTTTGCGCCCACCCCATCGTGTGGGGTGTCGTTGAATAGGTTTTTTAAAAATATTGCGAGTATTCATAGATCATTTTCCGATTTAGGGATCCGTTTGTGAAATATTAAGTTTT
This sequence comes from Polyommatus icarus, assembly GCA_937595015.1. Lineage (NCBI taxonomy): Eukaryota > Metazoa > Arthropoda > Insecta > Lepidoptera > Lycaenidae > Polyommatus > Polyommatus icarus. Next base: position 6,465,728 of record OW569339.1, on the reverse strand, counting down.
AAAGTGGAAAAAATCGTTAGAGTCCAGTGTCCCCCCCTTCTACCAGCTAAACGGTTGGTTCTGGAAATGTCAAAAAACTCACGGGAGTAGGAAATATGCTGAATTTAAAAGGAAAACTATCACGGCTAAGAAGACTTCATAAGTTATTGAGTAATAGTCGATTAACTAAAAAAAATGTATTCGGCGAAGTATAAAGGACCTTTTCGTTCAAATTCCTTAGAAAGTAACTGAGATAATGTTGTTAGTAGTGTAAAACACGCTTTACGCGATGCACACATGGTCAATGAACGTACATTACGTTCATTGACCATAAAAATTATCAAAAACTTGCGGTACTACGGAACACTATAAACTACTAAACTGACCTCTATTACCATAACGCTCGTTTGACGTTTCTATTATGTTTCATGAGACAGGCGATTTATTTTTCTTTGCTGTCGCAAGTTACAAAATCACCCTGCGGTTCTTTTCACCAGGATAGTTTACGAACCTGTGCGTGTTGTGAACAACTGTACTGAAACCACGCTGAAACTAAATAATATTATTATATTCTAACTTTTTATCGCGCGGGAACCGTACATTTTTACACAAACGAAACACAATATTACTTGCACTTTTTTCACTAAATTCATTACGGGCACGTAAATTTTTTTCGGGACAAAAAGTATCCTATGTCCTTTCCCGGGACTCAAAGTTTCTCCATGCCAAATTCCAGAAAAATCGGTTCAGCGATTTTGGCGTCAACAGGTAACAGACAGACGGTCAGGCAGATAGACAGACACACTTTTGCATTTTTAACCCCAGACAAAAAAGAGGGGTGTTATAAGTTTGACGTGTCTGTCTGTCTGTCTGTGTGTGTATCTGTCCGTGGCATCGTAGCATCCAAACAGGTGGACCGATTTTGATCTAGTATTTTTGTTTGAAAGCTGACATGATCGAGAGTGTTCTTAGCTATAGTTCATCATCATCAGCCTGCTTATTGCTGAAATATCACGGTTTATCTGGTTCGTAAAAGACCGTTAGCAACTTGCAGTTGTTTGATGAGTTTTATATTTTACATTCGGGTTCGCGCTATTTATTAATAACATACACATTAATGGAATGTTTACCTGGTGCTGCAGCATCACCTGGTAATCAATAGGATACCCAGCTCCTCACCAATATAGAGCAGAGGTTTCGTGTTTAGGCTCATTTTAATTGTGACAATCAGTGAGACGTAGATAAACAGTTACTCTTATAGCTACTGCTATAATAGAATATAGCTACTGCTATAATCACCTGGATTCTGGAGCCGAGCCCCGTATTAACCCAAATTGGAGGTCTCATGTTTGGGCTCATATTGACGGGCTCATCCAAGAGGACATTCATAGACGGTATTTTTTGCATAATATTGAGCACTATAACCAACAAAAGTTTAAAAAGCATGAAATAAAATTAAATTAAGAAATTTTAAAAAGCCCCCGCCAAAAAACTTTAAAAAGTAATGAAATAATATTTACTGACTTTAAGTTTATTCCTAAAAGTAGTAATATTTTAGTCCAAAACTGTTGTCAAGGTGTGTCGGGGGACCGCTAAAGTACTATATGTTAGATTTCACATAACGTTGGGTATAGTTTAAGGGTCAGTTCACAGCGAACCGAATCGAGACAATCAGCGACTTGGCGATACAAATTACAAAAGCAAAAGTCGCTGTTGTCGTAGTTTACTTGGCGGTCCCCCGACACACCGTGACAACAGTTATGGACTAAAATATTACTACTCTTAGGAATAAACTTAAAGTCAGTAAATATTATTTCATTACACACTGTTACAGTTGTTATAGCAATAGAATAGAATCCATCCAGAGGCGTTTCCTACATTTTCTACAATTTAAGTCACGTAATTATTTGTTTTCATATTATGCTCGTTGCAAAAAAATTCATATTTTACCCCTACACGAACGACGGAGCATTGCAGATTTAGCATTTCTCTTTAAGATAGCCAACAGCACGGTTGACTGCCCAGAATTACTTGGCGAGCTAGGTTTGGTTTGTCCTGTTCGAATGCGTAGGCCCAAGCTGCTCCATATCCCATGTGTCAATAGCACATATATGCAAAACAGTTTTATTATACGAGCTAGCAAAAATTTCAATAAGATCGCATTTGACGAGAACCTAGATTTGTTCAATACCAGCGTTTCAAAAATGAAGAACTGTCTTGTAAAAAAATTCTTTGCTTCTTAATCTGTATTGTATCTCATTAGTGTTGCAATGTACTGTTTTTACCATAGTTTATATTAATTTATTGTTGTTAACCACTGACTCCATGTTTGTGTCTAAGTTTGTTCTGCTCTTGTTTGAGAGATGAGAACTTATTTTAAACACTCAAAACGCTCCTAAACGAATGCAAATCATTATCGGCTGGTCGCCTCGCCGATGAGAAGCTCAAGCCACACGGAATGCTTTCATCGCATGCATGATCGCATGCACGCACATGCATGCAATGGTGGTGCACGCATTCGACTATTTTCATTGATTTAACACTCACTGGTTTTATTTTGACGCGCTTGACTTTATAACTGTGTGCTGCGGTACTTGGTTTCTCTATTATAGTTCTGTAGCTTTCTATCTTTGAAAGGCTGAAATATAATCAGTTATTTAACTAAGGAAATTGTTATGCGAAGTGGATGGTATCTCGCATATTTTAGTAAATTCAGTAAGATCAGGCGCAAAATCGACTTTTTACATGCCCTGACTAATGGATATTTTTTTGGCAAAACTATCAGGTAAGAAATACATTCTTACTATTACTTAAGTACTATTATTATACAATAATAAACAAGGGCAATGCTGCATTGCCTTGAACATGTAAACAACATGGGAATCCTCAGAGTCAAAAGCTCTAAACCACAGAACTATAATGTCACTGAATACAGTCTAGTATTGCGGGAAGAACCACAGGATTATAGCGTAAAGGGTGTCACACACAGAGCAGGTAATGTAAAGATGTATAATATAGCACGGCACATATCAATACATCTTTCTATTGAAATCGTCAGGAGACCACACACAACAGCTATAATGTATATTTTTACATCTTCGTATCTTTAGGTACAGAGCTATATGAAAATATACATTTATATTTTAAATACATCTAAATACATCTCAATACATTTCCGTGTAAAATATACATCTCTTCTCTTCATAGGATGTTCAAAAATGTCTGTGATTATACTATTATGTATGATAGAGAGATTAGAGACACACAGTGTTACCACCTCAGCACTGCACTTCACATCAGGCACTGCAGGCAGTCTGTTCCCCAGAGCCTAAATTTTCAATCAAATATCTTCAATCCACATCGTTCTATTTTGAGCACATATTGTAATAAATGCGCATGAAAATTACAATCCGAATCATCTTCTAATGAACTATCTAGTAAATCAAATAGCAAGTTACTCGAAGGGTCCATAGTAATTACGACGACATTAAAAATAACAACAGCCTGTATAACACTTTAGCAGCTGAAAAGTACGTCAAGTGGGGCGTATACCATTGAAATGTAGGGTAAGATACATTACATTACCTGTTATGTGGATAATTTAAAGCTACATACCCCGGGATGTCCCGGGATCCGAAAATCGTGTTGGGTGTGTTTTAGATTGCTTGTTTGGCCGGCCTGGCCTCTCATAGAAAACAAGTAATGGCAAATTAAATTAAGAAATTTAAGAAAACCCCCGCCAAACAACTTTAAAAAGTAATGAAATAATTATATTTACTGACTTTAAGTTTAAATAATTCCTAAGTGTTAAGTGGTATTTTAGTCCATAATTGTTGTCACGGTGTGTCGGGGGACCGCAAACAGCGATTTTTGCATTTTGTATCGCCAAGTTTTTTTTTCTCTCTCTCTTGTATTGTCTCGATTCGGTTCGCTGTGAACTGACCCTTAAACTATAATGTTATGTGAAATCAAACATCTACATTAGCGGTCCCCCGACACACCTTGACAACAATTATGGACTAAAATATCACTTAATACTTAGGAATTATTTAAATTAAAATCAGTAATTATAATTATTTCATTACTTTTTAAAGTTGTTTGGCGGGGTTTTTTTTTATTTCTTAATTTAATTTTATTTCATGCTTTTTAAACTTATGTTGGTTATAGTGCAGAATAATTCCTATCAACAGGATCATATCCCAATGAATACCATACTCTATGAATGTCCTCTTGGATGAGGCAGTCAATATGAGTCCAAACTTGAATCCTCCACTTTGGGCTCATATGGAGCTCGGCTCCTATAAAATCCAGGAGATGCTGCAGCAGCAGCATGCTAATATTTACTGTTTATCTACGTCTTACTAGTTATTGCAATTAAAATGAGCCCAAACACGAAACCTCTGCTCTAAGTTGGCGAGGAGTTGGGTATAAATGTCATATAAACTAGAATGCAAAATATAAAGCCCACCAAACGACTGCAAGTTGCTAATCGGCCCTTCACGAACTAGATGAACCGCGATTTTCCAGCACTGCGCAGGCTGATGATGATGAACTAAAGCTAAGAATACTCTCGATCATGTCAGCTTTCAAACAAAAAAAACTAGATTAAAATCGGTCCACCCGTTTGGATGCTACGATGTCACAGACAGACACACACACAGACAGACAGACAAACAGACAGACAGACAGACACGTCAAACTTATAACACCCCTCTTTTTTGTCGGGGGTTAAAAATGGAAAGGGCGTAGCGACAAAATGGTTTTTGTCGCGTAATATAAAAACCATAATGGGCATTGTCCAAAAAAATCACATGTTCTTTTTATATTTTTTTTCGTTAAAATAGGGTATTTTAAGAATATAAATTAAATAATTTTGAAATTCATTGGCTAGTTTTTTCTCAATAAATTTTTAAAGTTTCGCTCTGACGTCATCATCGGCGGCCAATTGACCTCTGCAGTATGTTTTTTTCCTTTCAATCTTATTTATAATGGCTGGTTCGTTAAATGCAAGTTATTATTATGTGAAAGCTGATACGAGAAGCTTACCAAAAGTTCGAAACGTAATGTTGGTCGAATTTATTGCTAATTTAACGCCATTGAAGGTCAAACTAAGGTTAAACATATTTGTTCAAAAATATAAGTAACTAATGGGTATTTTTTTCGTTTATATACAGAAAAGCGATCACTGACCTTATTCCTCGAAATGTTTTTGTAATGAGCAAAATTTAAAAAAAATGGACAATCCCCATTCCACACATAACCATTCATATAAGCTATGGGCAAATTAAAGTGTATGCTTGAACCAATTAAATCACTCTCCTCTGTTGGCAAAATAGGAATCCCTTTTTTACACAGGTCTTTTTGATTAATTATTCTGTGTTATAAAAGTTGACCAATCGTGTTATGCTATGGGCAATTCAAAGACAAAGACACAATGAATACTGAAAATGAACTTTAATTCCTTAGCTTTAGTCATTGCTGAGAAAAATCGATATCGCTACAGCCAAATTATCAAGGCGTTACCTTAATACAGTCTGGTATTACGGGAAGAACCACAGGATTACGCTATGTAATCCATAATGTAACTTAATATAGTCTAGTATTCCACTAGAATGTATAGTAAATGATCCGAGACCAACTTGGAAGTAATAACGAACTTCGGTATTATCAGTGAGGAGTTTCTATTTGCTCGTCAATGCCTTTGATTAAGAGCTGGTGTTTGCTGAGGAACAGAATATTGCTGTGTTCACTTGTCTTGGATTTGTGTGATTCATTTATAGTGCCTAAACACACTAGGCCGAAGTTCCGCAGCGGAAATTCCGCATGATCACGTCAGCAATGTCAAACGCATTAATATAACGCGACGGAATTTCGGCATGGTGTGTCATCGCCCATCGGTAATATAATAGGGATGATGACAAGGTCAAAGATTAGCGAATTTTTTTAATAAAATAAAGAAAGCACGGTAAAAAATAAGCGTAACCAAAATTTCAGCTCGATAGCATTAGTATTTTTTTTGTTAGGCGCCTTCAAAGTTAGATAATCAAGACGATTTTTTTTCAATTAAATTTCTTAATATTTGTATACCATTCGATAACTTATGCAATTAAAAACAACTTTTGGTATGAAACCACTTTCATTAACACAATATTTAATATACCTATCGAACAAAGTTCTCTCCCGATCCGTACAAACTACGAAAGACTGACGTCAGTCTTTCGTAGCACTTCGTATGGAGCGTTTCGGGCAGGTCTATTTTATGAGATGTTTGAATTGTTCATATCTTGGTGAATTTTTAAGCTATGAGAACCATTATTTCAGCGATGTTTCTATTTTTTAAGGTTCATTCAATTACCAATAAGAAAAAAAATTGGTCATCAAGCCTATTTAAAATACATTGCAGGCGGAATCATGCGGAAATTCCGCTGCGGAACTTCGGCATGGTGTGTTTAGACACAGAGAGTACCTACTACATGACGCCCGCAACTCCGTTGCGCCAAAACTCGTTTGTCGCGCTGGAAACCGTTCATTTTGTCGGGATAAAAAGTATCTTAAGTCCTTTTATATTATTACTAGATGATGTCCGTAACTCCGTTGCGCCAAAACTCGTTTGTCGCGCTGGAAACCGTTCATTTTGTCGGGATAAAAAGTATCTTAAGTCCTTTTATATTATTACTAGATGATGTCCGTAACTCCGTTGCGCCAAAACTCGTTTGTCGCGCTGGAAACCGTTCATTTTGTCGGGATAAAAAGTATCTTAAGTCCTTTTATATTATTACTAGATGATGTCCGTAACTCCGTTGCGCCAAAACTCGTTTGTCGCGCTGGAAACCGTTCATTTTGTCGGGATAAAAAGTATCTTAAGTCCTTTTATATTATTACTAGATGATGTCCGTAACTCCGTTGCGCCAAAACTCGTTTGTCGCGCTGGAAACCGTTCATTTTGTCGGGATAAAAAGTATCTTAAGTCCTTTTATATTATTACTAGATGATGTCCGTAACTCCGTTGCGCCAAAACTCGTTTGTCGCGCTGGAAACCGTTCATTTTGTCGGGATAACAAGTATCTTAAGTCCTTTTATATTATTACTAGATAACGCCCGCAACTCCGTTGCGCCAAAACTCGTTTGTCGCGCTGGAAACCGTTCATTTTGTCGGGATAAAAAGTATCTTAAGTCCTTTTATATTATTACTAGATGATGTCCGTAACTCCGTTGCGCCAAAACTCGTTTGTCGCGCTGGAAACCGTTCATTTTGTCGGGATAAAAAGTATCTTAAGTCCTTTTATATTATTACTAGATGATGTCCGTAACTCCGTTGCGCCAAAACTCGTTTGTCGCGCTGGAAACCGTTCATTTTGTCGGGATAACAAGTATCTTAAGTCCTTTTATATTATTACTAGATAACGCCCGCAACTCCGTTGCGCCAAAACTCGTTTGTCGCGCTGGAAACCGTTCATTTTGTCGGGATAAAAAGTATCTTAAGTCCTTTTATATTATTACTAGATGATGTCCGTAACTCCGTTGCGCCAAAACTCGTTTGTCGCGCTGGAAACCGTTCATTTTGTCGGGATAAAAAGTATCTTAAGTCCTTTTATATTATTACTAGATGATGTCCGTAACTCCGTTGCGCCAAAACTCGTTTGTCGCGCTGGAAACCGTTCATTTTGTCGGGATAAAAAGTATCTTAAGTCCTTTTATATTATTACTAGATGATGTCCGTAACTCCGTTGCGCCAAAACTCGTTTGTCGCGCTGGAAACCGTTCATTTTGTCGGGATAAAAAGTATCTTAAGTCCTTTTATATTATTACTAGATGATGTCCGTAACTCCGTTGCGCCAAAACTCGTTTGTCGCGCTGGAAACCGTTCATTTTGTCGGGATAAAAAGTATCTTAAGTCCTTTTATATTATTACTAGATGATGTCCGTAACTCCGTTGCGCCAAAACTCGTTTGTCGCGCTGGAAACCGTTCATTTTGTCGGGATAAAAAGTATCTTAAGTCCTTTTATATTATTACTAGATGATGTCCGTAACTCCGTTGCGCCAAAACTCGTTTGTCGCGCTGGAAACCGTTCATTTTGTCGGGATAAAAAGTATCTTAAGTCCTTTTATATTATTACTAGATGATGTCCGTAACTCCGTTGCGCCAAAACTCGTTTGTCGCGCTGGAAACCGTTCATTTTGTCGGGATAAAAAGTATCTTAAGTCCTTTTATATTATTACTAGATGATGTCCGTAACTCCGTTGCGCCAAAACTCGTTTGTCGCGCTGGAAACCGTTCATTTTGTCGGGATAAAAAGTATCTTAAGTCCTTTTATATTATTACTAGATGATGTCCGTAACTCCGTTGCGCCAAAACTCGTTTGTCGCGCTGGAAACCGTTCATTTTGTCGGGATAAAAAGTATCTTAAGTCCTTTTATATTATTACTAGATGATGTCCGTAACTCCGTTGCGCCAAAACTCGTTTGTCGCGCTGGAAACCGTTCATTTTGTCGGGATAAAAAGTATCTTAAGTCCTTTTATATTATTACTAGATGATGTCCGTAACTCCGTTGCGCCAAAACTCGTTTGTCGCGCTGGAAACCGTTCATTTTGTCGGGATAAAAAGTATCTTAAGTCCTTTTATATTATTACTAGATGATGTCCGTAACTCCGTTGCGCCAAAACTCGTTTGTCGCGCTGGAAACCGTTCATTTTGTCGGGATAAAAAGTATCTTAAGTCCTTTTATATTATTACTAGATGATGTCCGTAACTCCGTTGCGCCAAAACTCGTTTGTCGCGCTGGAAACCGTTCATTTTGTCGGGATAACAAGTATCTTAAGTCCTTTTATATTATTACTAGATAACGCCCGCAACTCCGTTGCGCCAAAACTCGTTTGTCGCGCTGGAAACCGTTCATTTTGTCGGGATAAAAAGTATCTTAAGTCCTTTTATATTATTACTAGATGATGTCCGTAACTCCGTTGCGCCAAAACTCGTTTGTCGCGCTGGAAACCGTTCATTTTGTCGGGATAAAAAGTATCTTAAGTCCTTTTATATTATTACTAGATGATGTCCGTAACTCCGTTGCGCCAAAACTCGTTTGTCGCGCTGGAAACCGTTCATTTTGTCGGGATAACAAGTATCTTAAGTCCTTTTATATTATTACTAGATAACGCCCGCAACTCCGTTGCGCCAAAACTCGTTTGTCGCGCTGGAAACCGTTCATTTTGTCGGGATAAAAAGTATCTTAAGTCCTTTTATATTATTACTAGATGATGTCCGTAACTCCGTTGCGCCAAAACTCGTTTGTCGCGCTGGAAACCGTTCATTTTGTCGGGATAAAAAGTATCTTAAGTCCTTTTATATTATTACTAGATGATGTCCGTAACTCCGTTGCGCCAAAACTCGTTTGTCGCGCTGGAAACCGTTCATTTTGTCGGGATAAAAAGTATCTTAAGTCCTTTTATATTATTACTAGATGATGTCCGTAACTCCGTTGCGCCAAAACTCGTTTGTCGCGCTGGAAACCGTTCATTTTGTCGGGATAAAAAGTATCTTAAGTCCTTTTATATTATTACTAGATGATGTCCGTAACTCCGTTGCGCCAAAACTCGTTTGTCGCGCTGGAAACCGTTCATTTTGTCGGGATAAAAAGTATCTTAAGTCCTTTTATATTATTACTAGATGATGTCCGTAACTCCGTTGCGCCAAAACTCGTTTGTCGCGCTGGAAACCGTTCATTTTGTCGGGATAACAAGTATCTTAAGTCCTTTTATATTATTACTAGATGATGTCCGTAACTCCGTTGCGCCAAAACTCGTTTATCGCGCGGGAACCGAATTTTTTTCCGGGACAAAAAGTATCCTATGTCCTTTCCCGGGACTCAAAGTATCTCCATGCCAAATTTTAGCAAAATCGGTTCAGCGGTTTGAGCGTGAAGAGGTAACAGACAGACAGACTGCCTGACAGACAGACAGACAGACACACTTTCGTATTTATAATATTAGTATGGATTTTTGGTTATTGCAAGATGACAGACATACATATTTACTTTTCCATTTGTATTTAAGAATAAAAATTAATTTTAAAGTTAGTCCCACTAAAACTCGAACAGCTCTATTTGGCTAATTTTAGTCTTAAAATATTCGAGGAATTGCTTTCCTGCACTCCTTCGAATACTTTAAGACTGAAATTATTAAGACTGAAATTATTAGTATGACTTCCCTCCTAATATACTTTATATTAGAAGGGAAGTCATACGAAGTTCACCGGGTCATCTAGTTGTAAATAATATTTGTACATGGATACTATACTCACCGTGTGGTATTTCATATAAAATATATATAGCGAGCGATATTTTATTAAAAACGACGTTTGCTGGCGCTTTTATACTATCTTATAGCGAGATATCTCAAACTGTAACATACCACGTATCACTGTAATGAGAACACAACAAAGGCGTATTTCATTAGTCGGCGCGAGTCAGGATTATACAAACACTCTTGTTCGATGCCTTGTAACAGGATATTTGGATCTGGGGCCCGATTCTCAAGCTTCGAGTGTTGTTTCGATCGTTCGACTTTCCGATCTTTGTTGCAAGCTACCGCGACCGACAAAAATAAAAAAAAAATGCCACTAATGACAAAGGCTATTGGTTTATTATCTAGCGCCATTTGTCTAGCGATCCATGCTACCGCTGCTTTGGTGGCGTAGAGTAAAATGAAACCTACTCGCGATCGCTTGCGGCAAAATCGGAAAGTCACTGCTCTTGCTTGAGATAGCATGTTGTGCGTGTGAGTGAGTGTTCCAAGAGTTTCGAAGACTGAGAATCCGCCCCCTTTACATGGTTTCTCATAGATTAACCCCCTTACTAGTTAATTAAAATAGTAACTTAATTATAATTCTATATTATCAAGTTTAACGTAACATAATATTATACGATTATAGTGTGGCGGTACCAACAAATCGCCTAACATTCCTGCATCGCGCTATCGAAGTTTTCTGAGCGCGGCGGTATATATACGACAGCTGAAATGTATCACGTGGGCATCGGCCTGACCGGGCATACCACCTCGCTCGGTCGGAAGATCTTCCTTTGGCCTCCACACATTATTCCCACATTGGTGACCCTCGACAGAACACGCCTCCTTCATCATCATCGCTCCCCGCCCCTCCGCACCGCGCCAGCCAGCATCGCCTCATCGGGTACATCGTCCACTAGCCGCAGTGTACCGCGGCCTGGGCGACTCCGCATCGGCATCATTGGACTTTCTCACTACACCGACCGGTCAGCAAGCAGAGCACATCTCTCCTGGTCAGCACGTAGCATCGGCCCCGCACGGCAGCTTATCCGACTCACTGGATCCCGTGCAGCAGCTTACAGTTCCGACTCACTGGGACTCACTGCAACAGTTCCGACTCACTGGAACTCACCGGCACTGGCGACTCTAGCGACAAGACTTCAAGATTCGACCTCCGGTCTTCGGGGGGGAGTGATGTGGCGGTACCAACAATTCGCCTAACATTCCTGCATCGCGCTATCGAAGTTTTCTGAGCGCGGCGGTATATATACGACAGCTGAAATGTATCACGTGGGCTTCGGCCTGACCGGGCATACCACCTCGCTCGGTCGGAAGATCTTTCTTTGGCTACCAGGCATTATTCCCACAATAGTTTTATAATTATATTTCAAATGACGCCTTAATATGAAATACATAGGTATATTACGGTATCTTATGATGAATTAATCCATACTTACTAGTAATATTCTAAATGCCGAAGTGTGTCTATCTATCTGTCTGTCTGTTGCCTCTCCACGCCCAATCCACTAAACCGATTTTCCTTAAATTTGGCATGGAAATATTTTGAGTCCCGGGAAAGGACATTTGAGACTTTTCATACCTGAAAAATGTACGGTTCCCGTCGGTGTGATATAAGAAGTTTGGCGCAACAGAGTTGCGGGTGTCAACTAGTCCATACTGATATTATAAATGCGAAAGTGTTGAATATTCAGCTAAAAAAATTAAGGCAAACCCACCTCTTCTATATTCAATATTAAACCCTGAAACTAATTCTCTTTCACCTTCAGCGAAATCAAAGGGAGTTCGATTGTCTGTCTGTCTGTTGCCTCTTCACGCCCAATACACTAAATCGATTTTTCTGAAATTTGGCATGGTTATACTATGAGTCTCGGGAAAGGACATAGAATTCTTTTCATCCCTGAAAAATGTACGGTTCCCGTGTGATATACGAAGTTTGGTGCAACGGATTTGCGGATGTCATCTAGTATAAATTTCGCTGTGTTGATGCTCTAATGCTCTTCATCAGTAACAGAATAACACAGGTATATAATGATCAAATAAGTCCAGTTTCAGTATAGTAACTAATGTTGCTTCATACTACTTTGGGGAATCCCCGAAGTATACATACGAAACAGTTCAAAATGCAAACAGAACTTGTGGCTAAATAAATGGTATATGTTAATTAGGAGCTCCCTAAGCAGCTGAAATTTAGACTTCACGAACAAATATCTCTTGCCTTTCATTATTGCAGCTGTTTGTTAACACAGCACGAACGTATTTGTATCTCATTCTTAAGTTAAGCCTGGCTTACACTCGGCGAACAAATACGAACTTTTTTAGCAAGCGGCGTCGAAATAGCGGTGTGAGCTCGGTGTGAGTTGTGACAATGTTTCTGCAGTTTTTTATTGGGGAATGATGTAGTACTGTAACAAACTTCCATAAGTTGTATATTTTATTGTTAGTTATGTTTTTGATGAATATATGTATAAATCAATGGTAGAGGTATAGGAATGATAAGAGATTAAAACCTCTCAGTATCATAGTGGTGAAGGAACTAACAATAATGTAAACCAAGTTTTTCAAGCATTATAAAATGTCTCCAATTTTTTTTATATATAAAAAAATTTGGCTATAATAGTTTACTAGCTGTTGCCCGCGACTTCGTCCGCGTTAACATAGTATAATAACAAAGATGGATAGTTTTACCCTTTTTGTGATTCCTTATATAAAGGGTAAAAACGGGACCCTATTTAAGCAAACGTCAATAAACTTTCATGTTTCTAACTCAAGAAATGACGGACTTTCATTGAAACTTTTTACCCCAAATTTCGCCCCCCTGGGGGTAGAATTTCCAAAAACGCTTAAATGCCTATCCATTCATTTTTAATCAGTAGCCCAAACATAAAATTTCATGTTTCTAACTCAAGAAATAACGGACTTTCATTGAAACTTTCAACCCCAATTTCACCCCCTTGGGGGTAGAATTTCCAAAAACGCTTAAATGCCTATCCATTCATTTTTAATCAGCAGTACAAAAATAAACTTTCATGTTTCTAACTTAAGAAATGACGGAGTTTCATTTAAACTTTCAACCCCTTTTTCACCCCCTTTGGGGTAGAATTTCCAAAAACGCTTAAACATGTATCCAATCATTTTTAGTCAGTAGCCTAAACATAAAATTTCATGTTTCTAACTCAAGAAATGATCAACTTTCATTCCAACTTTTAACCCTTATTTCACCCCCTTCGGGGTAAAATTTTCAAAATTCCTTCCTTAGTGGGTGTCTACGTAATAAAACAACCCTACTCACCAAATTTCGTGGCTGTTACTTTAACAGTTTTTGCTCAGCGATGATGAATCAGTCAGTCAGTCAGGACATATAATTTTATAAGTATAGATAGATTAGATTATTTTAATTCATATAGGTGACATGTCCGCATATTATTATTACTATTACGACTTCTTCGTAAAATCATTCAATTTTCGTTTCAAATCGAGGTTCGTTCGTGTATGTTCCTGTTCGACAGTGTAAAGCTTGTCTAATAGAATTGTAAATCAATTGTTTGGAGCGTTCGCCTGTCGTGTGAGCTTTTATTGAGCTTGTATAGAGGAAGTGTTGGGTTTATTTGGCATCGAAGTGTTATTAGCAGAGCTAAATTTACTCTAACTGCGAGAATCCTCTCTAATTCAGACCTTCTAGTAGTTTGATGCTGGCTCAGTAATTATTCGCTTCTGCTAACTTGCAGTTCAGTTTTAAATAGAATATATTATGTTTTGTTTTTACATACCGGGGTAAGTAAAAACAAAACATAATATTATTATTTCTTAAAAGCAGATTCAGCTATAAACTTTTTTATCAAGTAAATAACCATTTTTTACATGTAAGTCTCTACTTGCCTCTACAAGGCAAGTAGAGAAATATTTGAAATAGAAAAGAAATGAGTAGGTAGTTTTAATAACTACTTAAACTACCAAGACGATTTTGATAAAAGCACAGTCTTACAGCAGACCTCGACCATTAGGAAAGACATACGCTGCTTTTCGACCCAAAAACTGTTACCGCGGAAACACGAAAAGTCGCGGGGTACATCTAGTGTTGAATACATTTTGAAATTCAGCGGCTGTCTATTCAATTTCGGCTTTCAATTGGTCGGCTGACACGTTCCGCGGGATAATGAAATGCTTGTTCAACACATCGGAACGCTACACTAAATTATTCCTATTCATGCCTGTATCATTGTCGCGTAGTGTATATATTCTTTGTCATTGTCAGCCTCTTGAACAATGGATCAAAAATATTATATATATAAAAAAAAAAAAAACTATAACCCAGTGGCGCCGGCAGAAATAATTTCCAACAGGTGCAGATTTTAGTTTCCTTTCTTTTGCTTTTATTTTTTACGAACAACAGTGACTGTCTATTTACGTCAACACTCAAGAGAATACATTTAGTGCCGAAACATTACGAATTATCTTTGTATGGCATGGTAATAGGGTTACAAAATGCTTTTTATTTCCAAAATTCCTGCTGATCCCGAGATTCCCAAGGGGTGCAATTGCACCACCTGGCACCCGCCGGCGCCCATGCTATTATTTTTTATATTAGTATGCCGTAACCCAGGCTTCACTGAACTCGAAAGCCGAAACTTAGTCACATTTCATTTGGGACAGCTCAGGGTAAGGATTTTTAACAAAAAGAGAGTGAGAAGGCTTTTACATAGAACTGACGTATTAAACGTCAGTTCTATGTCAGTGAAGTGTCGCATCGTGACTGCGTTTCCATTGAAGCCGCGGAGCGAGAAGCGGAGCTTAGCGGTGCCGAATTGACCAATCACCATGCTCGAAATCCGCTTCGCTGTCATTCCGCTGGAATAGCACGATTGGTCAATTCGGGCACCGCTAAGCTCCGCTCCGTTGAAACGCACCCGGCTGCGTTTCCACCAGAGCTGAGCGGAGCTGTGTTGCAAGGAATGTGTTTTTGAGAACCAATAGCATAGTCGCGCTGAGCGATGTCAAGGCAAAGTCATGTCAATAAAGCCATTCTATTGGTTTTCAAGAATACTGTATTCCTCGCAACACAGCTCCGCTCAGCTCTCAGCCAAAAAAAAACCTTCTCCTTTTTGAAAGTCTGTTAAAAACAAATCCTTGTTACATCATTAATAAGCCGTGTTCACACTTTACAGGAACCACAAAAAGATACCGCAAAAAAGAAAGGAAAAGAAAAAGGCTGCGGCGGATAAGCGGAATGAGTTCCCGGGCTCGTGGCATCATAAATGTCAACACATGCATTAATTTCGGAGTTATTCCGTGAAAAACTCCACTATTCTACGAAAATCTTTTCCTTATTATGTTCCTAGTTAAGAGGGCGACCTATGACAGAAAAAAATCGGTTTTCACCCGCGCACTTCATACCCCCCGCACTCGCCCAACGCATTCAAAATGTCACCGCGGCTATATTTTTGTGTAATTATCTCGTATCTACTTTTTGTACGAACGTAGTATAACCAAATATTTCGGATAAAATGTTGAGAAGTTCGAGTCACATTTTCCATATTCTGTACTCTGAGAATCAAATTAATACTTTTTGCCTTGTACACTAGTAATACTTTATAAGTTTTTAACGTTGTTAGTGGCGGCCGAAAAGGAAGATTTTCCGACCGAGAGAGATAGCATGCTCGGTCAGGCCCATAAACGTATGATGCTAAAGACCAACAAAGAGTGCGAGAGAGAAGAAAATCCGTTATGGAATTATAACAAGATGAAAAGAGAGAGGCAGTCTCATGAAAACTTTAACCACTTTCATTTGACAGGTCGTCAACAAGTCGTCACACGTTTTTATGCCCTTTCGGTATTTGCAATTTATTGTTTAAATTCTTTATTATTCTCATCAAATACTATTACATATAAAAATGGTAACTTGTTCTGTGAGTGATTGCAGTGTAAATCATAAGAAAAATCCTGAAAAATATACATTTCACAGGTAATTAATCTTCATGTCCTAATTGCTACGATGTGTTTATTTTCGCTATATTCTGTCTTTAGTTCTCTATTTCAAATAAAATATTGTGAATCCGCCCTTTTACTTTCATATTTTGCGTAACTTAAGGTATTATTGTTCTTATATTACACAAATTTTGAAGAAAAAATTTTCATTAAAATTTTTTACATATACGCTAGTGTTTGAATCAAATTTATCGATATGCTTATCGATATTTCACAATAACATAAACTAAAATAAAAATCATTTACCTTTATATTTATCACCTTAAAAGGACATATTATCTTATTTTAACGATTATTTTTAAATATTATTAATCTTTTGACATACCTAGTATAAAATCAAGGTTTCACAGATCAGTCACTTGAATCTAATACTCATTGAATGCAGCTTTCATTAATATAAAATAAATTGCACCCATGCAAAGCTGTTTGCTTGTTCATAATCATTTGTTTTACAGATTCCCTCAAAATCCCCTAATTAGAGGAAAATGGCTAAAATTGATTGGGCGTGTTGGTTGGAGTCCCACGAAAAATTCAACAATATGTAGCAAACATTTTATTGAAAATTTTAAAAGAAAAAGTAGAATAAATACAATTTTGGCTAAAGGAGCTATCCCAACATTATTCGTACCAGTAAGTTTGACATACTGTTGCACTTGTTACTGAAGCAATTATTTTTGTCTTTTGCATAAAATTCTTGAGTCTCATTGTTGGAAAAGTTCATCAAAACAGCTTGACATTTTTTTATGAAATTTTGCATAATAATAAACAAGAATAGGTTCTAAGCTATTTATCAATAACTTTTCACACATCACCTATAGCGATAGGTTTTAATAGTGTACGTGTAGTGTTTTAAGAATAAAATATAATATAGTACTTTGTGTGTTGTTTACTTTCAACGTTTACTTTCAATGTAAGGGCTGATTTACCAGATAGATTTTACCTGAGTAATAAATAAGTAACTTTATAATGTGTTATGTCATATGTGTAAGTATATTATGTACCCCTATAAGAACCTCATGTCATAACATATCCGACGATTGAAAAATCATTCCAAACGAAAATGTGTATCACTATTAAATTGTCACCTTTTTTGCCAATAATTAAAATTTATGATACCTAATTTGAAATACAAAATCTGTCAAAGTTGCATATTATTTGTTTCATATAGAAACTCAGGTAAAATAACTCGAACGGACTATACTATCGATAGCAAAATACTATACTATCGATAGTAAAATATACATCACTAGCACACGCACACATTGACAGATCAAAAATCGTCACGCATTTTCGGGTTGTCAGGTGATCTATACGTCAGTATATTCTATATCTATGGTCAGGCCGAAGCCCACTGACGTAATTTCAGACGTTGTATATGTTACGCTCAAAGACCGAAAACGCTCAGTGAGCGAAAAAATAGCTCACAACGCGTTGTGGTCACAGTGAAACCACGACGCGAAATTCGCGTTGTGGCTCTAATGAAAACGGCCACGACGCGTTCTGGCAATTACAAAAAGATACAACGCGTTCTGAACATTTTACCTCCGTTCTTACCATAATATCATCATAGCAATAGCTTAAAATTAAAATTCCTAATCGTTTTATGTGAATTATAAGTATTATCATTTAGTTGTTTTGTTATCCTACTTAAAAACATAATATCTATATCTAAGTCCGTTCACAATATCTTGTATTCAATTACTCTGTTACTTAGAGGTGAAAACTTGTAATTGGCTTTCTGATCCACATACAAAATTTCCACTGATGTCACTTAGCTGTAAGTTTTTTTTGTCACATAAGTAAATAAATAAATAAAATAATTATACCACTATGACCCAATTATCGGTACTTTTCGTGATATTTTGCATCGAAACAGATGTTTTTGACGATGATTTCACTGTTTGTTGACCGATTTTTGAAATTTTCGTGTTGTTGTATGATATAATCTTACTTTTGTATAACAATTACGAAAGTGGTGAGCTGATGATGGGATCTATGAGCAATCGAGAGAAATCCTTGAAATTTATCAAAACGCTCATAGTGGTTAAAATGTTGTTTCTAGTAAGTTAAACATATATTACGAATAAGAGAAATTTCATACAAAGGTGTCTCTTGGTCCAAATGCACTGAACAGAACTCCTCAAACCTTTAAATATTGTTCAGCATTGAACATGTGAACTAGTTCACGTTGTTGCACACTCATCACATTCTTAAACTACTGAACTCAACCTACTCGAAATATAGTGATAAATAGCATAATTTGTACATATGTGTATTGTGTTTAGGAGACTTGTAAATATTTGTGTGCGTAAAGGTGAAGAAGTATATATTGTAAGAATTAGTCACAATAAATCAGATATCAACTTCTTGTTGTGTCTCATTCATCTCCCATTTCCTACCCTTATACACTCGTCCAGGGCTACTCTCTGGAAGTGTTCCGACCGACTCCCAAATCCCTACCGACAACCTCTCACTGTGGCCAAGACACCTTTAGCCTAACCACAGTCACCTGAGCCTGGGTGATTGACAGTGAGAAAATCATTTCCATCCTTTTATTCCCTTCAACTATCCGCTTGCTGCCTTAGGTCTCATGTTAGCAGGTTTCCTTGACTTATTAAATATATTTATATATCACAAAAACCTATGGTTAGGGCTAGGACCTTAGGGCATTAGGGTGGTAGGTGTTAGGGATCCTAGGGCTAGGGTACAGCTCTCCCCCATAGTAACGTGAAACCTTATCCTGGGTTTTACATTTGGTCCTTCGAGTAAAAGTTAAACCGCGATCCTCTTGTCCTAGTAGAAAAGAACTGGACTGACTGACCCTTTGGAGTACTACATGCTGGTGTACAGCTCTCCCCCATAGTAACGTGAAACCTTATCCTGGGTTTTACAAAGATAAATTGCAGCATCACTTAGATAACTGCAAGCATTTACCACAATTTCGCTTGCAGTAACATAATGTAAAGTAAAGTAAAAATAGTTAACATTCGTATTGGTTATTTACGCATAAAGCCTTAGTTTGTAGACAACACTATCGCCAACACATTGCGGCATCTGATATTAAGTTTCGCAAACTTTTGGATGTATAAATAAATAAATAAATATATATACATACATAGCGAAACTGAAACTGCATAGGTATATATATATATATATATATATATATATATATATATATATATATATATATATATATATATATATATATATATATATATATATATATATACCTATGCAGTTTCAGCTTCTTACTATTTTAAAAGTTAATAAAGTTTACATATCGTTGACTTATCAACTTGAATACAAGTAAAATAGCTTACTTACTTATTACATGAACATGGAACACAGAATGTTGACAATTAGTATTATATGTAAATAGCTGTCCCGGCAAACGTTTCTTTGCCATAATATAAAGTATTTCGCATTTCGCCCATTTTCGTCAATTATTTTATTGAAGTGACTAAATAAATATGTCGCCATGGCAACGTCGATCGCTATCCCGTCTCAGGTTGTAATAATTTACTATTATTTATTCAACAAATGCACTTATCAATATATAAAGTACTCAGTAGCCGATTCTCAGACCTACTGAATATGCATATAAAATTTGGTAAAAATCAGTAAAGCCGTTTCGGAGGAGTTTGTGGACTAACATTGTGACACGAGAATTTTATATATAAGATTATAGAAAACACCGAAATCCTAATGATATACATATAATATATCTTTAAAAAATTCGTATACTGCACTCAACTCAACGTGGATCAGCGCATTAATTTCACCAAAACCATTACGAAATGCGTTTTTAGAAACAAAACTACAATAAATTAAATTAACAAGCACAAACGAGGACATTTGCCATATTTGTCAAATATTTCTCACGTAGTGATTATATTCTCTTTGATATTTCTGACAATATTATGACAAAACATTGATTTAAATATTCATATTATAATATACTCTTTGGACATTACCAAAGAGGATGTATTATACAAACGCTTTAATACCGCATTAAGACCCATAGTACACGGCGTATTTTTAACCGACTTCCAAAAAACGAGGAGGTTATATGTTCGGCTGTGGATATTTTATTTTATTATTTTATTTTTTTTATATGTTCAACGATTACTCCGCCGTTTGTGAACCGATTTTCGAAATTTTTGATTTGTTGTATTAGGTTTCATTTCAATTTGGTACCATATTCACAAAAGTGGTGACCTGATGACGGGATCCATGAGTAATTGAGGGAAATCCTCGAAATTTATATGGAAACATATGATGATTTTGGTTTTATGAGAAGTATCCTAAGCATATGCTACCAAAACGGAAGATTTTGCACCGAGGTATACTATGGTTCCGAAGATACTAAGAGAACTCCGGATTCCTTATAGATACAAGTTTGGGAGTTTAGGCGCTGTTTTAAGAACTGAAAGCATATTATGCTACTATGCAAATTGCATTCATCATCATCATCATCATTACCAAGTCAGGGTCACCAATGTCACCAAATTCAACCTTATCTCCAGAGTATAAGGCACACATTTGATATTACTTCTGAGAAATTACAGTTGCTTCGATCATGTAACATTCTGTCTCACTTCGCCGAGATATTCTGTAAAACAACCTAATTTCAACCTTTTGCATTGCGTTTAGCGTTCATAGTACAATAACTGTCGTCTGCCGGGTACCGTACTATACAGTGCGAGGCGTGCCGCGTGTGCGACAAGTAGAGCGAGAACCCTATTGAAACTAGTCCGGTGACCGGCTACATTAGCACGTCACACGTGTTCACTTCGATTTTTTTTTAATGTATTGTTTAAAATTATCTGATATTATATTTTGTAAGTGTGACTGTAATAAGATACCTACGTAAAATAATATTATACAGGTGTATTTAAATAATATTATATATGTGTATTCTACGTATAGTACGCGATGGCTTACTAGGTAACTAAAAAGAGTGAAATTATTATTTTTAACAAAAAATTAAAGCCGACTTCCAAGGTAAAAACAATAATAGCATCCTTATAATATGAACTAAAAAGTATTAAATAATTATTCCTATCTAATAGTTATTAATAGATGTCCGAATTTATATAATATAACACCACAATGTGGCCGCTTGGGAGTTGAAGCGTTCGAGACCGGTTTCCTGCACGATACTTATAATTTGTTGCTAATATCTAGTTTGTATCCTTCGATCGTGGATTCTTGGAAATCTATTGTTATTCTATTGTGTCTCGCTCACCGGTGAGCTTGTAACAAGATACGAATAATATTATACAGGTCTATTATTCTACGTACATAGTAGGTACGCGATAGTTAACTACTGATACTGATTGAGGAGCTCAGCAAGCAGCATATTGGTTGCCATGTAGATGGAGTATGTTTCAATAACATAAATTATGCGGACGACATGGTCTTGCTGAGTGCCTCAGTCTGTGGTCTCAAAAAGCTACTTAATGTTTGTGAGCGTTACGCAGCGGAGCATGGGCTGATATACAATAGTAAAAAAATATCCACAGCCGAACATATAACCTCCTCGTTTTTTGGAAGTCGGTTAAAAGAGTCAGTACATGGTCTTTCACAGTGGAACCAGAAAGGTGGATACAGTACCGACTATTTTTAACCGACTTCCAAAAAACGAGGAGGTTATATTATGTTCGGCTGTGGATATATATATTTTTTTATTTTTTTTTTGTATGTTCAACGATTACTCCGCCGTTTGTGAACCGATTTTCGAAATTTTTGTTTTGTTGGTTTCACTCCAATTTGGTCCCATTTTCACAAAAGTGGTGACCTGATGATGGGATCCATGAGTAATCGAGGGAACTCCTCGAAATTTATATGGAAACATATGGTGATTTTGGTTTTATGTGAAGTGTACTAAGAATACGCTACCAAAAAGTCAAATATTGGGTCAAGGTATACCATGGTTTCGATGATGCTGAGAGAACTCCTGATTCCTTATAGATACACGTTTGGGAGTTTCGGCGTTGTTTTAAGAACAGAAAGCATAAACTACTATGCAATTCATATTCATCATCATAATCATCATCATCATCATCGTCATCATCATCATTACCACGTCGTGTTAAGGCCACCAATATCTCATGGCACTGAATAGATAATAGTACAAGGCATAGGTATGGATACACTAATAATAATAATTACGTACTGTATAACAACACCTGCTTGTTTTTAATACACGGCGGTCGGCGTCGCTGCCCCGCGCCGCCGCGCGGCGCATGGCGGCAGAAGACAGAATATCGAATACTTTACTAACTACTTTATATAAAGATCGAATACTTTACTACTTTATAAAATTTTAATAGACAAATAGAATTAAAATAAAGTTATTTTAAAAAGAGCATTTAAACAAAACAAAGTCATTAAGTGTCTTTTTAATTAGTTATACTTATTAATCGATAGATGGTGCACTAAGTACCTATCGATTTGAATTCTTGATTACAAGAACAGCTGTCAATAATTATGATAATATTAAATACTCGTATTATGCTACGCTACATCCCATGCAAGTTTGTACAATTTTTTATCTGATAGATCCTTCGATCGTGGAAAAACGAGACACAATAGCCTTTCTATTGTTATCGCAATCGCCGGTGACCGCTTCGGGCTTGAAGTATTAAAATTGTTAAATTACTTAGCACAATACGTTCACTTCACTGATAATATTATATTATTTTGTGAGTGTGAGTTGTGACTCTTAACAAATTGTAATAAGATACGTAAAATATACGCGAAGATTTACCTACTAGTGTAACTAAAAAGAGTGAAATTATATTATTTTTAACAAAAAATTAAAACCGACTTCCAAGGTAAAAACAATAATAACATTACTTAATATGAACTAAAAAGTATTAAATAATTTTTACTATCTAATAGTGCCTTTTTCCGAATTCGGCTAAACCTCAACTATTTCTGTACTCAATCTTCATAATTTTGAAGTCGGTGCCAGTTCCAAAAATTTTAAATATTCTGTCAGAGGACTGAAGATTCAGCTATCTGGTACCGACTTCAAAATAATGAAGATTGAGTACAGAAATAGTTGAGGTTTAGCCGAATTCGGAAAAAGGCACTATTAGATAGTAAAAATTATTTAATACTTTTTAGTTCATATTAAGTAATGTTATTATTGTTTTTACCTTGGAAGTCGGTTTTAATTTTTTGTTAAAAATAATAATACTAAATGATGTTCCTTTGGTTAGAGTAGAGGAGTTTAAATATCTAGGACACATTGTGACGTCCACTTTGAAAGACGACACTGATATCGAAAGGGAGCGAAGGGCGCTGGCGGTTAGGGCAAACATGGTTGTCAGGAGGTTTGCAAGATGCTCGTTAGAAGTAAAAATGACGTTGTTTAGAGCTTTTTGTACCATCGAGGAAGTTGATTCCTATGCAATTGATAGACCAACGTTATTTGGTCGAATATGTCAATTCAATGTTAATTATTGTGATCTGTCGGCTGGGTTTGGCGTAACGCAACCAAACTACTTAGGTCCCCGATTTGCATAGGAATCAACTTCTCTGATAGTACATCCTTCTACACTTGCAGCCTCTGGGCAGCATATACGCAAAGGGCCTACAGCGCCCTTCGCGTCCAATACAATAACGCGTTCAGGATGTTGGTGGGGCTCCCCTGATGGTGCAGCGCTTCGGCGATGTTCGCGTGCGCACGAGTGGACTGTTTCTTTGCCACAATGCGCAGGCGAACATCGTCGCTGGTGCGGCGCATGCGGGGGAGCTCCAACGGCATGCTGGCCGCGCTCTGTGAACGCCCTGATAACCCGTATATCGGTCACTGCTGTCGCTTGCATGCAAAATACAGGCCAAAATAATTATTATTTTAATATAATTTATGTAATTATGTAAGTATGTTTTTTCTACAAATGTGACTTTTGTTTGTAATTTTTTGATCTTGTACGGATATGAGTCTGGATACTTGAAATAAATGATTATTATGATTATTATTATTATTTTAGTACTAGGTAACTAAAAACTAAAAAGAGTGAAATTATTATTTTTAACAAAAAATTAAAACCGACTTCCAAGGTAAAAACAAAAATTACATCCTTATAATATGAACTAAAAAGTATTAAATAATTTTTCCAATCTAATAGTGCCTTTTTCCGAATTCGGCTAAAACGCAACTATTTCTGTACTCAATCTTCATAATTTTGAAGTCGGTGCCAGTTACAAAAGTTTCAAATATTCTGTCAGAGAACTGAAGATTCATCTGGTACCGATTTCAAAATGATGAAGATTGAGTACAGAAATAGTTGAGTTTTAGCCGAATTCGGAAAAAGGCACTATTAGATAGGAAAAATTATTTAATACTTTTTAGTTCATATTATAAGGATGTAATTTTTGTTTTTACCTTGGAAGTCGGTTTTAATTTTTTGTTATAAACGCGCAGATTACGCGCGTATACGCGATTCAAACGAGATTCGATCGCAACTTTGTAACTAAGCACACGGGGCGATCGTGAAACGCTCCTCTACTGCGCGTATTACGTGCAGATACAGCGATACAGATGCGTTGTAGTCGCTCGTCTCTTTCGGTTTGATCAGAGACTTCTCTTGTTCAGTTGTACAATGGTTGGGTTGAGACAACATTGCGGCATGCGGTATAAAAAGACATGGCTTAAAGGTTTTGTTACTAGGGTATAAAATCTTATTTAAGAAAAAAAAGAGGATGTATAGTCTACGACAATACTTAATCTGTGGTCTACGATGTTACGATGCCATCTGTGATACCACAAGGCAACTAACTAGTGGGCAACTAATTGCAGCATAAGATCACAGATGTCGATTAAAAACTACAGATTAAAACCTAATTCACAGATTATGCTACCTAAATTTGCCATTGCATGGAAATGTCCTACCCCTGGTCATGATAACATTATCATATTTGTAAACAAATATACATATTTTATATTAAATTAAAAAGCCTTCTACAATTGTTCATCGGCTCCCGTTTTCTCCTGTTAAGGTTGCTTTTAGTGTGTTTATTTAATTTTTGTTTGTTTCCCATGGTTTCGATTAAATATTTTCTCAATCCGGAGTAAAGACAAAGGAAGTAACGTCCTCTCGTCAGAAGGGCGCGCGCGAACGCGACTGTCGTGTATTATTTTCCTCTATGGCGACTGTTGGCGACTGAAAGGTGAGACAAATCTAGAGGTGAAGCGCCAATGTGGTTTTTCTAAAATATCTTAAAAAATATAGAGAATATTAAAAATCCGCTAGGTCGAACCCTCGGTGATAGAATTTTATATGATGTGTAAAAATATTAACTCAGTTTAATGCATGGTTTTGGCTATATAGGAAAAAAATCGTCAAAGTTAGATGCATCTTTGTGATTTTTTTCTATCGAGAAAATTTTACGATATCGTGTTTTCGCTCAGATCGAATTCTTGGAAATATAATGTAGTTTCTATATTTAGAAAATTAAACAATTTGGGGCTTATTAATATCAAGTACAAAAATGATTTATAAAATCGTCAATTTTGGGTTACTCGCCTTCTTAATTAGAGGTAGGTTAAGGTATTAGTGCCGTTTTATTTTTTTTAAGAGAGAGCAAAAATAAATTTTCATTTCTTATTCATTAATTAATTTAATATTTATATTTATTTATTTTTGTAGTTTATTGCATTAGTTTACGTATCAAATATAAAACGATTTAATGGGTTATAAATGATTTTATCAAAAGTATTTTGTTGTGATTTAAGTCTTTTTGAATTTAACAGACTTGAAAAGTATTGTTTTTCTTGATAATAAATTGTACGAGCAATTATATTATTATATACGTCTTATCAAAGCAAAATACCTATGAGATATTATTGTGTTTTAGTAATGATTATTGTATTTTAGTGCACTGTGCAGTCTGTGACAATAATAATATTATGTTATCTCTTATCCATTTTACGATCGGGGTACAGCTCAACGCATTAGTATAATAATTAGGTCATATAAAACTTTATTGATAATTATAATTTAATATAAATATATATTCCCAAAAAATATTATATAAATCCGATGAATTCTTCAGTACGGGTATCTCCAACCAGTGTTTACTCTGTAAAGTCCAGATCTGAAAAAAAAAACAGATTAGAATATATACTTTAAAACTGCAAATAAAAAAGAAGGGAAAAGGAGCTTCTAAACGATTAGTTAGGTTGTCTATAATATAATACCACATCTACACCCGAAGTAACTTTCTGTTCTTGTTAGCAGTGAAATAATGCTTGCACTTCGTTGCTTTGACTCTGTAAAGCTCCCGAAGACTGGGGGAAGGATTTAAGAACTGAGTCTTCTAATCATGTGATATCTTTAATTTAACATTAAATTCACTGTTTTGGAAAATATTAAATATTTTATATATCTAAATCCTGATTCACAATGTTCGTGACGGATTCGACAAAATCCCTGTTCGACAGCCAATGAAAGAGGGCTTTGCTAAATGGTGACCAATAAGCGCGTTGAAAATTTTTCGATTCCAAAACGAACAGGAATTGTGAGTATCACTGCTCATCGCTGACTATCATCTAAACCAAATGCTCTTATCCTATTCCATTAAATCTTACCCTCGCTTATTTAAATCGTTGTTGCCCATATACAATATGTCTCCATTGCACATGTCGAAACGCAGCTGCGTCAGAGCTGAGCATCTTCTGCCTACGAGATGGTTATACTCCACGGTTGCGGCATACAGCTGCCAGGCACGGTTGTGACTGCAGATCGGCGTGAGGCAACCAGGTTGTGACTCCCCTCCATTGGGGAAGAAGTCAGCGTGACCGATTTCGGAACTTATGCCGAATTCCTTGCTAGTGTGTATCCCTTCGACGTATTGGGCATCAGATGGGCTTAAACGTTCTGGATGGAAGTGCCACATTCTACCGGCAGGATCCAAACCTAGAGAAAAAAACCATCAGGCACTTCTTCACAATCATTGGCAGAATCTTAGAGAAAAGCTGGCGTTTAAAGGTGTGCATTGACTGTACGTCCAATGTTTATTCAACCAAATGGCCGATTAACACTCCAAAATCGTACGAAGTATGTGTTATACATAACGACTTGGACGAAAGCTATATTATATTTATTTATTATAACGTTAGGACAAGTTTTCTTGGTCTTTTTGTCAACGCCAACCATATTATAAGATCTTGGTCTAGCCTACCCTATCATCAAGATGAAACAAAACGATAGCAAACAAGTCATTAGTACTTACCAGTTATCCTGGCTATCTTTCCATCTAATTCCCTTCCAGCATTTCCAACTAAATGAGCTCCTAAGCTGAAGCCAACAAGGTGCATTTTGTCGTAGCTAGCTCCAGAAACCTGGCTCAGGAATTTGAGGAACTGTCCCAAGCGGCGACCGACTTCTGGAGTACCCAATAGTGCGGAGTCTTCATCCTCGTCTCCAACCCTATTCCAGTTAAGGATGATGACGTTGGTGTCAGCTTTGCCGAGGTGGGCTAAAACATTTATCATGGTTAGGATTAGAGAAATGATGTATTATATCGTCAGAGAAGTTGATTCAGGGGTAAATGGCAGACCTACTTAGGGTCAATTCAGACTGCAACGCGACGATGCGAGGCGAGGCGCGGCGCGGCATACGTTTGTATGGATTTGACAGATTTCAATTGCGTGAGATGTCTTGCAAATCTGTCAAATCCATATAAATTTAGAAATGCATCTACGCATCGCGTTGCGGTCTGAATCAAGCCTTAAGGCCGTCCCCCGAGCAAACGACCTTGGCCATACATTTGCCGCGTTGCCGAGATCGCGCCAAAACCCTATTATTTTTACTTATCTTAGTTCAAAATTGTCCCAAAAAAATTTAAAACGGCAAATATGTAGTTTATGATATTGTCGATCTATTGGCGTGAGTTTCAAATAAAAGTAATTTGTAAATCCTGAGGAGATGCTGAATGTATGCTTGAATTTTAACAAATTGGTATTACTTTGGAAGCTGATATCATGAGTATAAGAAACAAAAATAGAAAATTTAAAACGACAAAAGGAATGTTGATATACTGAAGATTATTCCTGTATTTTAATTATAACTTTGTAGCTTTCAGATTATGAGTTTATAAGGTTTTAAATACGGTCAATTACGGAATCTCCGGACGGAACGCCCGTGGTTATTTTATGTCAAGCCTAGCCGTCAGATCGCGACTATATACGTCTTGACAAATAAAAATATGTATGCCGAAATTACGTACGTACATTAGGCTTCTTACAGGGTCAAGTAATAGTGCAGAATGTGCAATGTGTATTGTAAGCTATTGCTAATCACTCCTTTTGCAAATTATTATTATATTATGTACAAACGTCAAAGTTGAACAAAGTTTTCTTTTTCTTTTATCTCTCAAACTATGTTCCAAAGGTATCAAGGTACTACAATCATAAATGCAGATAAATGTTAGAGTAGCGGCTTAATTTTATTATCAGCCTACAGTGTCTCACTGCTGGGCAAAGGCCTCCCCTCTTTCGTTGCAAAGTTTACGATCCTGTGATATTGCTGGCCACTCTTTATCGAATGCATCTAGTTCGTCGCGCCACCTTTGTGAAGTCAATTTTTTTCACTTGATATAACCATAGAATTATAACCTGTAGCATTCCATACAATCGTCAGCGCGAATATATTGTGTCACTTTCGAAATGAGTGAGCTCACTCATCTGAGAGCAGTGTGCCATAGGACGCGTTGACAGTCGGACGTGTTTAATGCATTGATTACTTAAAATATGCATTGAAAACGTAAAATGAGTGAAAGAGAAAGTAGTATATGCTATTACTGTAAAACAAAAAGGACGACAATATTTTCTCGATACACATTTTGCATGCAAAAACATTGCTATAGTTTTGATGGCGTATGCCATATCCAGTATTGACATCGTTGGATATAACCGGACCAAATAACACCGATCTGCATAATATGAATCAATTTCCCTGATAGTGCCATGTCATGCCACCGATTACTAAATAGCTATGTTCACATTATGCGCTTTCGTCTTTAATTTTCGTCATCTTCTTTCATTCAACTTTCGTATTGGCGCATTTAATATTTGAATGCGTCAAAGAACGCAACGCCAACTGTCATTTTAAATAACAAAGCGAAAGTTTTAGACGGTCAGAGGGCATGCGTCGCGGGCATGCCTCACGTTCGCTGTTGATTGCGCTATAACGCATGTCCTTGACGAACAGAAAAAGGCACAGTGTGGACAAAGCTATATTAGTTACTAATTCATGCTATAATATTATGGTGCAATCTTACCGTCTCTGATAGCGGGGTTGAGTGCGGAATTGTGGCTGCCGAGGAAACCGTGTGCCACCACCACGGTGGGGTGTTCAGGGTTGAATGATGAAGACTTGATGGATTCCTCGTCATTCATGTAGAGACGCTGCGCCGTTGTGGGGTTGGATCTGAGGGGGAATTGGTATTTCCCGTAAATATTATTGGTTGTATTATTGCCAATATAAATAAAAGAAATCTTACTAGATTTACTACCCTGAATAAATTGAGTGAACAATATAAAATAATACAGTAGAGTAACACAGCCGCGTCCTTAAATTCTAAGGGTCAGTGTACCGTGATAATATTTTGATGCAATGGGATGTACTATCAAAGAAGTTGATTCCTAGGCAGATTGGGGACCTACGAAGTTTGGTTGCGTTACGTCAAACCCAGCCGACAGATCACAATTAACATTGAATTGACATATTCGACCAAATAACGTTGGTCTATCAACTGCATAGGAATCAACTTCCTCGATGGTACAAGCTGGTTTGAATACATTGTGTTTATTCCTAGAACAAACCTCCAAAAACGTACGGAATTCGGAAATCGAATACGGAAAACGTACAGCAGCAAACGTTGCAGCCAGTCTGAGGCCCGTATATTTTTTGGTCAGTACTCAAGATGCATCTCAAGACACGGTTCAGGCACTGTGATTGGTTGGCTGTCAAAATTTGGACCAATTACAGAGCCGAACCGCGTCTTGAGACTGGGTCGCATCTTAAGTACTGACCAAAAATACGGGCCTTAGTATTGGTAAAAATAGCATTAGCAATAATAAATTATTGTTTAATGCCCAATATCGATACTAATTAAATTAATTGTACTTGCTTAAACTACGATTGCTAATATCATCGTGCACTGCAACAGTCTGCGATCATGATTTGATTGTCTTTTTTTTGGGATTTTAACAAAATAGTAAAACAATAGCAAATAACATGCTACTACTGACTTTACCACGTTAGTAAAATTTATAGAAATTAGCATTAATTCCCATTACTAATGTGTATTGATCCTAGCTTAATAGACACTATCAAATTAACGGGAAATTAAAAAAGCATAGGTATTTTTTTTCTTTGGAAACATTTACATACTCGTAGTTGTTATTACGTATTGTTATTGTAATGTTATCACGGATTCGATTATCTATACTTATTATAAAACAAAGTCGCTTTTTTCCCTCATGTCCCTTTGTTCCCTTTAATCTTTAAAACTACGCAACGGATTTTGATGATTCTTTCAGTGTTAGATAGCCCATTTATCGACGAAGGCTGTAGGCTATATTTTATCACGCTAAGCCCCAATTTCACCAACGACTGTTAAAGTTAACGCTTGAATTAGTATCACGTTACCTCTTTTGTTTTTCTTATTAATGAAAGAGAAGACATGACATTTTAACAAGCTGTTAACACTAATAGACGTTGGTGAAATTGGGGCTTAGGAGCGAAGAAATAGAGGAAAATGTGAAAAAAACGGGGAAAATTATTTGAAAGGGCTAACTTGAACGCGCTAATCTCAGGAACTACTGTTCCGATTTGAAAAATTTATTGAGGAAGGCTATTTGAAAGGGCTTATCTCGCGAACTACTGGAGCAATTTTTATGTTATTTGGCACAGATAAGAAGTAGACCACGTGAAGGATCACAGGCTATCGATTTTAATCATTTTTTCAGTTACTACATATTTTATACCCGTGCCACGCCGGGGCGGGTAGCTAGTCTTTATTATTTAAATTAAGTCATTTTATCTTATCAACTTAAAAATCAAAACATTCAGTAGGAAATCACAGCTGCAATGATAACATACTTAAAATAATTGAGGAAAATTTTATGAATGATTTTATTAATGAACAACATTTATATTTTTAACCGACTTCCAAAAAGGAGGAGGTTATATGTTTGGCTGTGGATATGTATTTTTAAACATCAGTTGAAAAGAAATTTTGTCTTTTAATCGCTTGAAACTAATTGACGCATACCTATTTCGTCTTCATAAGACAAATATTATATTTGTTGTTAGTCTTCGTAAGCAATATTCATGTACTCGCACAGGCGACAAAATTGACCATTAGTAAAGTATTTCAAAGAAGTATTTGGGAGCAAAGTAGTCCCGCATGATTGAAATTCTTTTTTAAATAAATTCTACAACCGTAAATGCAAATGGCGGATGACAAAGACAATTTTGTTCTTCATGTCCATAATGCTTAACACAACAATACCTAATGTGCTGATTTTGTGCTAATTCGCTTAATTTAAAAACAATAGCTCCCACACCGGTTTCGGTGACGATGGCCGGTTTTATTGAAATCAGGCCAGTTACGCAGGAGTAATTTTATAGTGCCCAAGTATGTGCACATGCACATGAGCACTCTCTATTCTTTTACTCTCATAACCCAGTGGGACGGATGACCGACACGACTGTCGAGAAGTGCAGGACCGACTTTTTACATGCCCATCCGACGCATGGATCATAATTATATAATTACTTGTCAGACAATGAGGTGATCAGCCTGCATTGTCCTAACTCATAACCAAACTTGGAAATAACGTGTTTCCAACACGGGAATCGAACCCACGACCTCCGATTCAAGAGCTCTATACCACTAGACCACGGAGGCGCTCAATTTATACTGAATACAGAATAAGGGTTGGACCTCATCTGGCAGCACGGAATCGCCTTTTTCCGTCGCCCTTTCTCTTTCTGTCGCTTAGAACTGCCATTTGCTAGACCGAGACAGAAAGCATAATGCGATAGTACGCGGCGGAATCCTCGAGGCTATCGCATTATGCTTTCTGTCTCGGTCTAGCAAATGGCAGTTCTAAGCGATAGCAAGAGAAAGGGCGACGGGAAAAGGCGATTCCGTGCTGCCAGATGAGGTCCAACAGCACAGAATTATCAAACGTTAGAAATTCTAAAAAAAACTTACTTCGTGTACAAATAGTATTCGATCGAGAAGTGTCCAGAGTCATCAGTTATCTCGGAGCTCAAGCCATTCTGCAGCAATGGTTGTGGGTTTCCCCCATCTACTACATGTATCACAGTAGGGCTGTCTTCTAGGGGTGTAGCCGTTGCAGTCACTGCTACGAAACAGAAAGGACAATGATCAAAAATGTATTGAGCTTGATACAACTATCAACAAAACATTATTTGGCAGTATTTTTAACCGACTTCCAACCGCGTGGCGGCAGACGACAGAATATCGAATACTTTACTAACTACTTTATATACAGATCGAATACTTTACTATCAACTTTATAAAATTTTAATAGACAAATAGAATTAAAACAAGTTATTTTAAAAAGAGCATTTAAACAAAATTTTACAACTACTTAAGTCAGTTAAAGACATTAAGTGTCTTTTTAATTAGTTATACTTATTAATCGATAGATGGTGCACTAAGTACCTATCGATTTGAATTCTTGATTACAAGAACAGCTGTCAATAATAATTATGATAATATTAAATATTATGAGTAGCTACGCTACATCCTATGCAAGTTTGTACAATTTTTTATCTGATAGATCGTTCGATCGTGGAAAAACGAGACACAATAGCCTTTCTATTGTTATCGCAATCGCCGGTGACCGCTTGGGGCTTGAAGCATTAAAATTGTTAAATTACTTAGCACAATATGTTCACTTCACTGATAATATATTATTTTGTGAGTGTGAATTGTGACTCTTAACAAATTGTAATAAGATACGTAAAATATACGCGAAGGTTTACCTACTAGTGTAACTAAAAAGAGTGAAATTATTATTATTTTTAACAAAAAATTAAAACCGACTTCCAAGGTAAAAAAAAACAATAATAACATTAATATGAACTAAAAAGTATTAAATAATTTTTACTATCTAATAGTGCCTTTTTCTGAATTCGGCTAAACCTCAACTATTTCTGTACTCAATCTTCATAATTTTGAAGTCGGTGCCAGTTCCAAAAGTTTTAAATATTCTGTCAGAGGACTGAAGATTCAGCTATCTGGTACCGACTTCAAAATAATGAAGATGGAGTACAGAAATAGTTGAGGTTTAGCCGAATTCGGAAAAAGGCACTATTAGATAGTAAAAATTATTTAATACTTTTTAGTTCATATTAATGTTATTATTGTTTTTACCTTGGAAGTCGGTTTTAATTTTTTGTTAAAAATAATAATTCTTATAAGTTTGAACTCATCAATTTTGAAGGATTCTTATAATAACTCCGTTGTAAAAATTATTATTATTCATATAGCATTCATCAGACTTTTGTGTTTTATCTAGTTCATTAACCACGAAAAAATGAAGAGCACGAAAACCTTTCGGTTACCGAAAGTTATTTAGTTCTATTTTTAAATAACTACCAAAATCGAGAAGGTTGTATGTTTGGTTGTGGATATTTTTGTATCTCAGTAATATCAATTTATAAACATAGAAAGATATTCGTACGACAAAAATAAGGCTTGTCATAGAATATTTCGTACCTATTTGGTTCTTATTTTGAAGCAAATATAAATAGACAATTAAATGATCTAATAAGGATATTACACATCAAAAGTGTATAGGTATATTTAATATAACATTGCTCGTCATTCTACAATTAATATACACAGGTGGAGTTAGAAATTATTCTTCTTCTTCATGCGAGGTTAGGGTCATAGTATTTCTGAGCAAAAAAAGAAATCACTATACGGTAATAAATAAATAATCGGCCAAGTGCGAATCAGACTCGCACACGAAGGGTTCCGTACCGTTATAGAGAAAAAATAGGCCAGAAATTGTGTTTTTTGTATGGGAGCCCCCCTTAATTATTTATTTTATTTCAATATTATTCTTAATTATTAAAGTACACATATATATATATATATATATATATATATATATATATATATATATATATATATATATATATATATATATATATATATAAGGCCTTTGTAAAAATTGCAAGTGCCTACCTCTTATAATTATGGATTACGAGCAAAAAAGGCAAAAAAAAATCACGTTTGTTGTATGGGAGCCCACCTTAAATGTTGATATTGTTTTGTTTTTAGCACGGGCGAATATATAGCTCTGATAAGGTTCCCTAATATAAAAAAGCGGCCAAGTGCGAGTTGGCTCCGCCCATGAAGGGTTTCGCAGCAGCAAATAGGTAATGTGTTTAGGAAAACAAAAGTATTTTTAGGGTTTCGTACCCAAAGGGTAAAAACGGAACCCTATTACTAAGACTTAGATGTCTGTCCGCCTGTCTCCAAGCTGTATCTCAAGAACAGCGGTTCTTGAGATACAGCTAGTTAGCTAGACATCTAAAGTTTTCGCAGATTGTGTATTTCTGTTGCCGCTATAACGACAAATACTAAAAATATAATAAAACTAGCTGTCCCGGCAAACGTTTCTTTGCCATATTAAGTATATAAAGTATTTTTTTTTAATTTGGTCGAATCGCTAACTGTCGGACAGACTAAAATTAAAATCCGAATTCGAATATTATTTAAAATTTGACACTGCGATGGCAGCCGACTGTCGGATCCAATGTAAAACATTCCAAAATCAACAACTACTAATAAATTAAAAATTAATTAAAAAAACATTGTTCAGCGGACAAAATTGTGAATCTAAACCATTCCCAGATCCCCTTGAACACACACAAAAAATTTCATCAAAATTGGTCCAGTCGTTTAGGAGGAGTTCAGTCACACACACACACACACAAGAAATATATATATTAAGATAAATATTTAAGGGAGGCTTCAATAATGGCAACAGGTAAGTACTTGAAAATTTCACAAAATCCTCAATTTTATATGTACTTTAATCTATACTAATATTATAATTGGGACGAGTTTGTTTGTTTCTTTGTTTGTTTGAACGCGCTAATCTCAGAAAGTACTGGTCCGATTTGAAAAATTCTTTCAGTGTTAAATA
The DNA here is from genome assembly GCA_937595015.1 of Polyommatus icarus. Classification (NCBI taxonomy): domain Eukaryota; kingdom Metazoa; phylum Arthropoda; class Insecta; order Lepidoptera; family Lycaenidae; genus Polyommatus; species Polyommatus icarus. The sequence goes on along the minus strand of OW569339.1, from coordinate 6,430,244 downwards.
GCCCATTTATCGAGGAAAGCTATAGGGCATAGGCTATATAACATCACGCTGTGACTTTTAGGAGCGAAAAAACATAGGAAAGTGTGGAAAAAACGGGGGAAACTATTTGAAAAGGCTTATTTGAACGCGCTAATCTCAGGAACTACTGGTCTGATTTGAAAAATTCTTACATTGTTAGATAGCCCATTTATCGAGGAAGACTATAGGCTATATTTTATCACGGTAAGACTAGTAGGAGCGAAGAAATAGAGGAAAATGTGGAAAAAATGGGGGGAAATTATTTGAAAGGCTTATTTGAACGCGTTGATTTCAGAAATTACTAGTCCGATTTGAAAAATTCTTTCAGTGTTAGATAGCCTATTTATCGAGGAAGTTTATAGGCTATACTCTATCACGCTAAGACTAAAAGGAGCGAAGAAATAGAAGAAAATGTTTAAAAAACGGGGGAAATTATTTAAAATCACTTTCTTTTATCTCACAAACTACTGGAGCAATTTTAAGAAGTAGACCACGTGAAGGATCATAGACTATTTTTTGTGGATTAATTTATATGTGAAATATCTAATTTACGCAGGCGAAGCCGCACGGAACGTCTAGTCTATACTTAATATTATAAAGCGGAAGAATTTGTTTGTTTGTTTGAACGCGCTAATCTCAGGAACTACTGGTCCAATTAAAAAAAATATTTCAGTGTTAGATAGCCCATTTATCGAGAAAGGCTATAAGTCTATATTTTATCATGCTAATACTAATAGGAGCGAAGATATAGAGGAAAGTGTGGAAAAAAACGGGAGAAATTATTTGGAAGGGCTTATTTGAACGCGCTAATCTCAGGAACTATTAGTCCGATTTGAAAAATTATTTCAGTGTTAGATAGCCCATTTATCGAGGAAGGCTATAAGCTATATTTTATCACTTTTAGACTAATAGGAGAGAAGAAATAGAGGAAAATGTGTAAAAAACGGGGGAAATAATTTGAAAGGACTTATCTCCCGACTACTGGCGCAATTTATGTTATTTGCCACAGATAAGAAGTAGACTACGTGCAGGATCACAGGCTATTTTTTGTGGACTAATTTGTCTATGAAATATCTAATTTACGCGGGCGAAGCCGCGCGGAACGTCTAGTAATATTATATTGTCGATTGGACAAGTAAGATGGATAGTAATGGGGGGGGGGGGGGGGGGCCGGACCCCCAGGACCCCCCCGTTATATACGCCTATGGTTTTTAGTATTTGTTGTTATAGCGCAACAGATATACACAATCTGTGAAAATTTCAGAAGTCTAGCTATAGCGGTTTTTGAGATACAGCCTGGCGACAGACAGACAGACAGACAGACAGACGGACAGACGGACAGACAACGAAGTCTTAGTAATAGGGTCCCGTTTTTACCCTTTGGGTACGGAACCCTAGAAAATTAAACCCAGAATTTAATAAAAGACATTTAAAATTTTATTTTGTGCCTATTCGCTTTTTGGACTTTAGTCACAGAAGACCTACCAAAATGAAGATACTACGGTAGAACAGTCGTGTCTTTTTCAAAATCTATTGATATTGTTCTGCGACTTCTGCCTATCGTTATTGAGAGCTCTACCAAAAACTCATAATAAAGATAGTGATTACAAATAGAAGCGTTACCTATTTTAATATCAATTATTTAATTTAAAGACAGTAAAGAATTTTTATTTAAGTTTTGTAATGTACGCCATCAAAAGTTTTAAAAACTTACCAAAACCGACTAAAGCTATCGCCATCCATTTATTAACACTATTAAAAAACGGCCGGCGCATTTTTGTTTATTTTTCCTTCAAACTGTTTTTATTTTTTAATTCCTTTCAGCTAAACACCTAGGCGGCTTCTTTGATATAAGTAGTTTTTGGTCGCCGATTCACTTAAATATGTTTTTTTATCAGCTTGTTGTTTCAGATTAATCGGAATGCTCTAGAAAAGTTTCTAAAAAGGTGTGTCAATAATTACGTATTAAAAACATCAGCAGATGTAAATCCGTCGATCGACATGATAAAGTATTAATTAATTTTTGTTTTCAGTGTGACGTTACTTACTAATATTATATATAAATGCGAAAGTGTGCCTGTCTGTCTGTCTGTTATCTCTTCACGTCCAAATCGCTGAACGGATTTTGCTTAAAATTTTCATGGAGATACTTTGAGTTCCGTTAAAGGACATAGGCTACTTTTTATCCTGGAAAAAATGTAAGTAGGTAGGGTTCCCGCGTGATAAACGAATTTTGACGCTACGGAGTTGCGGGCGTCATCAGCTAGTAAGTTGATAAAAATGCTATGCTTACCGCTTTTAATATTTAAAGCAACCAAAAAAGCAACAGCTTTACCGCGGCGAGTCCCTTTTTTCTATGTGACAACCCTATATTATTATACCTATTTTTATATCATTACTTTCAAAAACTAAACATAATACTTTCGGCATTATCCTTTTATCTATAGTGTAAATGAATGTCTGTGATTCGTAAAATCACGATGTAGATAGCATGGAAATAAACACGTTTATCTGCTTTTTATTGGATCACCCGGTGACGTATAGGCTGATATTATAACAGATTACATAGTTTAACTGATTATTATATTTTTCAACCCCAATAATCTCTGTGAAAAACGATAATAAATACTTGGCTAGGGGAGCCGGTTAAACCATGTCGGTATTCCAGGTTTCAATGGGTGTGCCATTAAACTGGAATCATCGCCGGAGATTTATCCAGGCGATATCGATGGGATACGTGCACTGACTGTGCCTTGCACGATGTTTCATGTTACTAGGGTTGCCACGTCAAAGTATTTTACTGTCGTTTACCAAACCCAGTTTCACCAAACTCTGTTTGCTATATCCTAACGAGGCATTATGTAACAGTCTAACAGACCTTAAATAAACACTTACGTCTCACGGCGCATTTCAACAGCGCATTAATAATAATTAAGGCGACGCCTTGTTAAATAAACACTTACGTCTCACGGCGCATTTCAACAGCGCATTAATAATAATTAAGGCGACGCCTTGATAATTTAGCTGTAGGGATATCGATTTTTCTCAGCAATGACTAAATCTAAGAAATTAAAGATCATTATCAGTATTCAAAAAGGCCTTTGTAAAAAAAGGGATTCTAATTTTGCCAACAGAGGAGAGTCATTTAAGCTTCCAAAATTTGTACATAGATTAGTTCAAGCATACACTTTTATTTGCCCTTAGCTTATATGAAATATATTTATGGTTTTTAAATTTCGCGACAAAAAACATTTTGTCGCTTACACCCTTTCTATTTCTTGCTTTTCCATTTCTTGTTTTCTATGAGAGGCCGGGCCGGTCTCTCATAGAAAACAATCAATCTAAAACATATCCAACACGGTTTTTTACTTTAACGCGGCGTCACCTTAATTTGATTTTTTTTATTAAATAAGGGGGCAAATGAGCAAACGGGTCACCTGATGGTAAGCAACTACTGTCGCCCATGGACACTCGCAAAATCAGAAGAGCTGCAGGTGCGTTGCCGGCCTTTTAAGAGGGAATACGCTCTTTTCTTGAAGGTTTCCAGGTCGTATAGGTCCGGAAATACTGCTGGTGACAGTTCGTTCCAGAGTTTTACAGGACGCGGCAGAAAGTTACGCGAAAAACGCACTGTGGAAGACTGCCACTCATCGAGGTGATGAGGATGGTATGTTTTTCGCGTGGGACGATGGCGAAAAGTTGCAGGTGGTATGATTCCGAACAATTCCTCAGAGCACTCCCCGTGATACAACCGATAGAGGATGCAGAGTGAAGCTACATCTCGGCGTAATTCCAAGGGGTCCAAGCTGTTTGAAACACTATGACAGTCAACAATTCGAGCGGCCCTTCGTTGGATACGATCCAGAATGTGTCCTGTGTCCCTTCCCGGGAGCCAAAGTATCTCTATACCTAATAGAATCGGTTCAGAGGTTTGGGCGTGAAGAGGTAACAGACAAACAAATATGTAGACAGATACACTTTCGCATTTATTATTAGTATGGATATTAAAAGCTTAGTGTTGAAATATTGAATCAGTAGGAATGATAAAGCAGATAGAAATAAAATATGCGATTGGAGAATAATGGTACGCCAAAATCCCAGCTCAGAAGCTTATCGGAGAATAAATTCGGTGAGACTTGCCAAGTGCAAGATCATAAAATGTCATTAGCATTTGCTCCTTTTGTGAAGGTGGGGTTATTATAAGAGGGTTTGGTTTTGAGTCGTTTTCGCTACGATACTAGTTAAACTCCTTCTGTAATTCTTTTTGAAAAATCAAAATATATTATATTCTAAACTATGAGGCTATCCACTACTCAACTTAATGTGATTTAACCACGTCGTATCGTGATGATGATAGCATAATTAGCAGGAAATATACAGTGTGTAACAAAAATAAGTAATAATACTTTAGGGTGTGTACGTGTTCCTTGTAGAGAGTTCACTGTGAAAGTAGGAGCTCTAAAAGACGATTTTTTTTAACTTTTCTATGGGGAAACTCGTGACGCTCGGGCCCTTGCCCATACAAAAGTAAAAAAAACAAAATTGGTCTTTCAGCGCTGATACTTTCACGGTGAACTCTCTACAAGGAACACGTACACACCCTAAAGTATTATCACTTATTTTTGTTACATCCTGTATATTATGAAAAGCCGTAAAAATATGCCGCATAAAACACTGTAACAAACTTGTTCTTTCAATTTGAATAAAATAAAAATTACACACTACATATTACACACTAAGTATGCAACGTTAAATATTAAAAGTAAGTTATATCTAATATCTAATTAGTAATTACAGAATAATTTTAAATTATTGGAAAAAATTGTAAATAATATTTGTCTATCTTTGATCATTACTTTAAAAGTTAAGAAAACAAATTCTATTAAGTATAATAATTAGTAAAATTATCTCGTTAACGTATTTTTACGTAATTAAATTATTAACGAAGAACAAAACCAATTAACTTTGATTATTCAAAATTACAAACGAGAATTCGACTGAGGAAAAACAATATTTTTGCACACAAGAAAATAATTACAAGAAAAACAATTATTTTTCAATATTTTCATTATTCGAAAGAATAATGTTAATATCGCACAGACCACAGTGCACACAGATTAAAAATGAATACCTAGACGAATTAAAAGAATGATAACTTTAAATTAGGTATTTTTTGTGCCTTTATTTATTTTTAAAACAAAAAAAGCATTTTTAGTTTATTTTTTAAAAATAATAGCAATAGCAAAAGCAAGAAAAAGAATAGTTTTTTTAAAGGTGCGTGTTTTTCAACATGACCAATCATTAGGCACGACGAAAAATTTTTTCTTGTTGTTAAGTGAAGGACCATTCAAAAATAGAAATATAAATAAATAAATAAATAAAATAAAAAGCCTTTATTTCATAGACGATCATTACACTAAGAATAAAAAACTAAGTATGTAAGATTTAAACTAATTATTAATCATCCAGAACCCCTCCGCGGGTGAAGGCCTCCTCCAGAGATGCCCACTTTTCTCTATCTTGGGCTACGTTTGTCCATCGTGGACCGGCTATCGATTTTATGTCGTCTGCCCATCTTTTAAGCGGTCTGCCTCTGTTACGTTTACCGAGCGGGCCGTTCCAACGTGTTGCTCTTATGGTCCAACGTTCATCCGACAATCTGGCTACATGGCCGGCCCACTTCCATTTCAATTTATGAGCGTAGCACAAAGCGTCCGTTGCATTTGTTTCCTCTCTTATTTTTGTGTGTCTAATTCTTTGAATTCTTCTTATCTTTAACATGCTTCTTTCCATGCCTCGTTGGCACGTAATAATTTTTCTTTTTACTTTAGCCGTGTATTTCCATGTCTGGCAACCGTAAGTTAGACACGGTAGCAGGCAGCTCGTCATGGTTTTTGTTTTTATGCTAACTGGTAAGTTGCTTTTAAAAATCTCTTTGAGACTCCAGTATTTATTCCATGTCAGTTGAATGCGTCGCTCTATTTCTGAATAGTTGCTGTCTTTTCGGAAACTTATCTGTTTTCCTAAGTAAACATATTTATTTGTGTATTTGAGTGCTTCGTTGTCTATTTTTATTATTTTCTCCAAGCTGTTAGTCATAATCATTGTTTTGGATAGATTCATCTCTAAGCCGACTTCTCTACCCACCACATTAAGAGATTCTATCATGCCCTGTAGTTCAGATACTGACTCAGATAGAAGAGCCAAATCATCGGCGAAGCGAAGGTGGCTTAGGTATTTTCCGTCTATATAGAGTCCTGTAGTTTTCCAATCCAACTTTCTTATGACCGACTCTAGGTTGGATATGAACAATTTGGGAGAGATCGGATCGCCTTGTCTTACACCGCGCTTTATAGGGAAGCTCTGACCGACTCTATCCAGTTTTACTCTGCCAATGTTGTTGTCATATAAACTTTTTATAACCTTTATGTATCCTAACTCTAATCCTTGCTCTATCAGCGCTTCCCAGATACTTCTATGCGAAACTGTGTCAAAAGCTTTTTTGTAGTCAATAAAAGCTACATATAGAGTTCTCTGTCTCTCTTGGTATTTTTCAATTATTTGCTCCAGGGTGTGTATGTGGTCGATAGTAGAAAAACTCTAAAAAAATAGAAATATTAGTGAAAAAATGTCTCTGATAGCGTAAAAACTCTCCAAGATTAAAGATATCACAATTCAAAACTCACATAAAATAGACCTTCCCAAAACGCTCCATACAAAATGTCAGCTAACTGTGACGTCACACCTAGCTATAGTTTGTTCGATAGCTATGTTAAATATTGAGTTTATGAAAGTGGTTTCATAAGAAAAAAATTTATAAATTGCATAACTTATTGAATATACAAAAATTAAGGAATTTTATAAAAAGAAATTCGGCTTGACTTAACTTGACGAAAAAATTTTGAAGGCTCAAAACAAAAAAAATACTTACATAAGTTATGATTTATAAAGCTGAAATTGTGGGAAAACCTATTTTTCATTGTTGTCTTTATTTTATTTAAAAAATCAGCTAATCTTTGACCTTGTCGTCATGCCACAGGTTACGAATGCGGCCATTTCACTGCAGCTACACATTATGTGTATTGTGTAGCCATTACAAGTCTATGATGTGTAGCACCCTTAGGGCGCATTTTCATTAGTCGTTAACTCGGGGAGTCTACCGTCGGTGGCCAAATTATTATACTCACTTGAAAAACAATACGTTTTTGTGCCTCATAAGGAAAAATTTTTATCTTTAAAAAAGTTAATAATTTTTTTAGCCTTATGGTAAGGTGCAGAGTCCTGCATGCATATGCAGGTCCCGTCTGGCTGCTATTCAGCCATCTGGGGATGGAGATGACTTTGTAAAACTAGCAGATATTGGTCTTAACGCATGGTTCCTTCAACCACGTGTAGTAGACCATTCCCTTTTGAGCTAATCTCGTCCCATGTCGTAACCGATGAAGGAGGTTTCATTCGTTCAATAATACAGTTTTTATAAAAAATTTCATGTCGCCTTCGGTGAGCAAACTAGGGATTGTCCTGGAGGATCTGAATCAATTGGGTCATATTAAGGTCACGCCTTTTTCTTCACAAATAAAAAAAAATTAAATTAAAATAACTTGTTTTCCTCCTTTCAGTATTCCTCTGGCCAGTGTTTTCACATTGTAGCAAACACCAATCGCTTAGCATGCATGCATCTGGGGTAAACTTAGGTTTTTCGAAGGACAAAAACAACTGAAATTCAGTTTCTTCAGTTTCGCCTTAGCATTCTGTTAGATAAAGCTACGCCAGCATCATCTTGCAAAACTTTTATGACTTTCAGGGGTTTTCTTCTGTTCTCAACAATAAAACGCCTTGTTTCCTCTCCTGTTCAAGCAGTCGAAAGACGTTTTCTACCACATTTCTACCACTCGCTATGGGGACAAAGATTTTTTAGGTTCATCACTTTTTTATATTTCAAAGTGTAGACTGGGAAACGCCTACTAATCTCGCAATTTCTCTCCGGGTATGATTGATATGACTCGAAGGTGTCTAAATTTTAGATTTATTTCTAGCTGAAATATCTGAATTCTTTCCCATGGCTACATCTTTCATTATTTTAACTTTAAATTACATTATCACAAAAAAAAAAACAAGAAACACTAGAATCATATTATTATTTATACTATTATTTATACATTATAACAAAATAGATAAGACTTAAGTGTTGCTTTTTATAACACGTTTCACGCAAAAAACATTTTTAGCGCCTGTGTCTAACTCCCTATTGCACGGAAGGAAAATATGGCAATAGTGACTGTCGTACTAAATGGTGTTATTATAACAAGATTATTATTGAATAATAAATGTTACTGACTAACAAAATGTAGAAGACAGCCTAAAGTAACAAAAAATAAAAGAAAAAACTAAAACTAACAACACAAAATGGCTAAACAATCAACCAATACAAATCTATGTAAAAATCTCACACTGAGTATATTAGTTTGGCCACCCACTGTATGACAACTAATGGCGCATTTTGATTGGTCGAGGCATGATCTCCCGCACCCCGCATGCGGTGTGCTGGAGGCAGACCAGTGAAAATGCGCCATTAAATCTTCGATCGCGGATTCTTGGAAATGTATTCTATTGTTGCGATCACCGGTGCTCTTATGAGGCTTGAAGGATTAAACTTTTAAGGGTGCTTGCTACACATTATGTGTAGCCGCTGTGAAATTGCGCGTGATGACGCGCAATTTTGATAGAGCGCATTTTTTTAACACAAGTTTTATGACCGAGTGCGCGATGGGTCATAAAACTTGTATAAAAAATGCGGCCCACCCCGCTACGGCTACACATAATGTCACCCTTAAGAGCGTAAAACCTGCTGAATTCTGTACTTGAACCAGTAAGGCCGGAGTTTCTAAATCCGATTTGAGGCTTACAGTGTTTCAGAATACGATGTAGCTTAGCTGGTAATTGATTGGTGAATTTATAACGAACAAGGAAGTAATTCTGATACGGATTAAGACGAAATAATATTATCGCAAATGGCGCAATAACCGATTTGATTTTTAATACGCTTAAAAATTATATGCTTGGGCTCTAAGGAAGAGTAACTCTGTCAAAAAACATGCTCCAAAATACTTGTCAAAAAAGTGTACCTTAGGTTCACTTTTCATACATTTGCAATATTTAGATTTTAGGTGACCTTGAGCGGTATAAAGGCTGACGTTACATGACAGTTCGAATGGAACCAAATTTAAAACTGTATTAGTATGGGAGTTACGTTCCCTTAGTTTGGGCTGCTTGTATGTAACGGAAACTTAGAGCACAATTTTTACTCTCAAAAATCGAAATCAAAATCTCTAGTAGTCTAATTAATTTGATATTTTTCATAATATTGCTTTGAGCCCCAAGAGGTCGCATGCGACCGCGATAACAATGGAAATGAATTATTATTGTGTCTCGATTTTTCCGCCAATGACAATGCAATCATTTGTTATTTTTGTAGATTTTTTAAAACTGTTATTTATTAATATACCTAATCGCTCACGGATTTTGTTGCCAAGCACTTTTCTAAAGCTTCGAACAAACCTACGCGTCAGTGACGCGAGACGCGCGTTGTGGTAATGACATCCTCATAGGGACATATTACACTATCAATTAATTATCATTTATCTTGGATCCTAATAGATCTATGAGTCAATTATATTGGATAATGTAATACAGACAAATGATTAATTTTCTCCTTGATCATAGATTTTTGACATTTGCTGACAGATTGGATCCAATACGATAATTGATGTTACCAGTCATTTATTATGAAAAAAAGAGTTTTTAATTTCTTGTTCGTTTATATGTTTTAAATAATTTAAAAATTCGCTGAGATCTAGTAATCCTGACGTCAATATCTGTTCTCCATTGCAACCACATAATATGACGTAAATAAAATAGGATCAATGAACTTTCATTGTGTAATAAACAGATATGACTAAAATAGTCAATTACGAGTATATTGGATCATAATATATATGATTATTTAAATGATCAGAGATATTTAATAATGTAATATCCCACATAGTACTTAACATCAGAGACGGACAGGTCGGACATCTGTCCGACCTGTCATCATGTCATGTCATGTCATGTCCATCTGGACATGAGGGTTGTGACTTGTGAGGTGCTAAGCTTGCTTTTGATTTGGAAGGTGCAGAGGACTAAAATTCTACGTCCACAATGGTCAAGTCGAATTAAATGAATATCGTGACACAATGTATCAAAACGTAAACAAATAAAAAAAAACATAAGCTAAACTAAAGAGTTGCTTAAAATAATATAAAAAAGGTTTAAAAAGAAGTCTTGTTATGTACGCTACAAAACACATGAAAAATCCCGCGTCGCGGTCGCGCAGGTGTGCACAGCGCCATAAGATTACATCGGTAGCGTCCGCCGCGCGGTAGAAGCCCGTCACAGACTTAGCTGTAATATATATTAATATATTTATAGCAAGGCATATTATTCTATACTAAATCCACATGTCACACGCGCGCACGCTAATTTAGTATAGAAAACATATTATATTAATATGCCTAGCTATAAACATATTAATATAAATTATAGCTAGGTCTGTGACGGTCTAGACTCTAGACGCTCCCGCTCGCGCGCCCGCAACCAACGCGTAGGTTTGGCTTAAGCCTTATTTCCGACGTTTCGGCTGCTTTCCTGCGGCCGTCGCGTGGTCACGGGATGACTGAGATGGCAAACGTCCGTCACTAAAGTTCAATTACCCGAAGATTCATCAATTATTATTTGCGTTCCGATCTACACTTTTTTCCCGAAGATTGCAGCTGTGACGTCACTGCGACACTTAAAGATCTATTGTTACTTCTTCGCATCACAGTATCATCTCCAACCTTTGGTTGTTTGTTGGTGTCACGAATTTACTCTGTGGATGAGTATTCGTGGCGCCCAAGATACCTGTTTCTGCTCTGTAGTAGAGCAGGACAATCAAGGAGAAGGTGAATAGGTGTCTAATGCTTCTCCTCGCAGAATCTGCAAATCGTTGTACTACTGACACCTATTCTCTTAAGGTGTTTATTGAGCTTGCAGTATAACAATAAGGCTTCTGGTAAGGATTTTTATTTCATTCCTACCCATGATGAGCACTAACCGTGGTTGCCCACCATGGGCACTAATTTTTACAGTTCGATCAAGTTCGATCTACACACGCAATCACAATGTCTAGCAGCCGTAAGTGTTTAGTAAAGAAAAGACATTAATTAAATCTCAATATTTTATTTTAAATATTTTGCGCAGCCGTAGTGAAATTTGCAGACCATTAATATGGGTATCTTCTTGCTGTGTCCAATCGGTACATTCCAGATCTGAAATAAATATGAAACATACATTTTAAAAACAAAACACAGCGTTGTCCTATTTTTCGAAGTCTGAATGCGCAGGTATTCGTTTTGTCTATTTACTTCCTTGTATTTTACGTCCAATTTTTCACTTTACATTGGCCGCGTACATATAATGCGAATATAAAAGTATCTACCACGAATGGTAGATACTTTTATATTCGCATTTTATAGACGAATCTATGATTATGAAATATGCATGCCAAAGACTTTTATAACCATAGTCACAAGTTGCATCTAGTAGTTGTATCTACGTGTAGTGAAGATCTTTAGTTATTATCGTCATTCACCGAATTATTAAAAAAACCATTTTGTACTATCTACAAAAACTTTTAATGAATCCTTCAAACGAAAGTTGGGATGGAGATATCAAAAGTAGGTTTATGGTTTTCAACGAAACCTTTCAAACTAACTTTTGGCTCGCATTAAATAACTAATTTGAAAACTAAGTAATAAAGTAAGTTATTTGAAATTTCAAATTTAAAAATATTAACTTAATCGTGAAAAGTCATAGGACCTTTTTTATTGGTATTTCAATAAAGAATATTAAAAAAAAAATGCCCGGTTAGAAAATAACAATTCCTTGCAATTGTTTAAACAATGTTTGTTTAAACAAAATGGCACCAAGTTGCACCATGGCAACATGCATTTATATCATCAGGAGGGCAATTTGAAGAGGATCGCATAAAAAATTGAGGTGGAATAGTTTCCGGTACTCATGCGCCGACTCGTGCTGGTCTAAAAAGCTTTTAAATTACACCATAAGAGTAACTTTACAGCTAAACAAAAGCTATGGCTCTCGAGAAGGTCGAAACCCCCAGTATATAAAATACTGGCTGTTGCCCGTGACTTCGTCCACGTTAGCATAGTAGATTACGTCCCAAGTATTATTTTTCAAAAATATTCAATGTGAATTGAATTTCCTACGATTTTATTATATTATCTAAAGATTGGTCAAACTAGATGGCGCCCGAAATTCCGTTGTGCCAAAATTAGTTTATTGCGTGAAAAACGTACATCTCTCCTGAATAAAAACTATACTGTAACCCTTTCCCGGGGCTCAACGTTTCTCCGTGCAAAATTTCAGCAAAATCTGTTTAGCAGTTTGAGCGTGAAGAAGTGAAAGACAAATAGACAGACACACTTTCGTGTTTGAAATATTAGTATGGATGGATGATGATAATGGAAGTCACTGCTGCACAGAGATGAATATTATAGTCAGGGTTTCCTTGTTTTTTTTTTATTGAATTGAATTGAACCTAATCAGCAGATTTTTTTAATATTGATAGGTTAATAGTTATTTAATTTAAGAGTAATATTGTCTTACAAATAGAACAATCCATATTTTAGGACCATCAAATCTAAATATTTAATACGTTCTATCTTTGTTAGCTACCACTTTCGAGAATTTTCGCAGAGGAAATTGTTGTTCGTCTTATCAAGATGAAGCTACTCATGAAAAATTAGCTTGATAGTAATAAAAAGAATGTTCGAGGGAACCCGGACTATTTTAATTACTTGATTTTGACATAAATCTGTTAAACCTATCTTAAGGCTGTGTTTCCACTGAAGCGGAGCGGAGCTTAGCGGTGCCCGAATTCTCCAATCGTGCTATTCCAGCGGAATGACAGCGAAGATTTCGAGCATGGTGATTGGTCAATTCCGGCACCGCTAAGCTCCGCTCCGCTTCAGTGGAATCACAGCCTAAACCCTTTATTAAATTGAAGAATGGAAAACTGTCACACAGCCTTGTAGGTCCGTACTCACCCTCGCTTATTCAAATCGTCGTTGCCCATAGGGAAGGAATTACCGCGGCACGTATTCCATGTGATCTGACTGGTGGTGGTACACTGCCGTCCCACGAGGTGGTTGTACTTCACAGTCGCGGCGAACAGCTCCCAAGCTCGGTTGTGGTTGCACAAGTTGGTGTAGCAACCTGGTTGAGAGTAAAATTTAGGTTATGCTGAACTTGAACCTTGGTACGACTATACTTAAAACAAAAGACAGAAATAGGATATCTGTGAAAAGCCCAAAGACGACTCGTAACTGATATTTGTCATCAACAATCCAGATAGATCTATACTTATAAAATTACATGTCCTGACTGACTGATTAATTAAAGAAGTTACAGCCACGAAATTTGGTGAGTCGGGTTGTTTTATTAAGTAGACACCCACTAAGGAAGGAATTTTGAAAATTTTACCCCGAAGGGGGAGAAATAGGGGTTGAAAGTCTGAATGAAAGTCCGTCATTTCTTAAGTTAGGAACATGAAAACTTTATCTTTGGGTTACTGATTAAAAATAAATAGATACGTATTTGAGCATTTTTGGAAATTCTTCCCCCAAGGGGGTGAAATTGGGGTTGAAAGTTTCAATGGAAGTCTATATTATAGGTATACTATGTTAACGCGGACGAAGTAGTCGCGGGAAACAGCTAGTTTATCCAATAAAATATCTTTTCCTGTTATGCGTGTTATCGCCCGCGCACGGATCTGGATCGATGCATAGAATGCGGTCAGCATCCTATGACTAGGCCGGGAGCATGTTGTCACCCGCATGGAGCATGGACAATAATATCCATCATAGGAAAGGATTATTTAATAATCTTATTTCTTTTTGTTATTCTGATTTATTTGTAGCTATAGAAATTTGGCCCCAGTATCAGTAGCCCTAGCATGGCCCCTAGTAGAAATGCAAAAGTATAGACAAACTGTGGACACAAACTTAAGGTGCTGTTCCGATCTTTTTTCGTTCCGAAAAATTCAATTATAAAAATGCCACTTTACGACAGACTATAGTCCTGAATGGTCCTGAAAATAATAATAATAAAATAAAAATAATATCCTTCTTAATAACATAGATTATAGTCTGTCATAAAGTGGCATTTTAATTGAATTTTTGTCGGTTGCGATTAGCTGCGGTAAAGATCGGCACGGCAAGCGGAACCTTAAGTTTATGTCCACAGTTTGTCTATACTTTCGCATTTCTACCAGTGGCCATGGTAGAGCTACAGTGCAGTAAACGCTTAGCTTCGCTGCTCATGCTGAGCTGGGTCCAGTTTTGGCGTTACACAATATATCATTGTAAATTGTTCGTTATTTCTTTGTTGCGTTTGTCAGAATAAACTTATTCTTAATGTTAAAAAGAGACCTGGTTGCGAGTTGCCGCCGTTGGGGAAGAAGTCGACGTCGGTAATGGCGCGGCCGATGCCGAGGGCGCCTGCGCTGATACCGCCGTCGGTGTGGATGGATTCCGTGTAGATGCCGTCGGATGCTCGCAGACGGTTGGAGCTGTACGTCCATAGAGGGCCAGCGGGGTCCAGACCTAAAAAAAAGTATATTTTAGTACGTCTACTTACAGTTATGGCGGGCCAAACGGCGCCCAATCCTGCATCATGCTATCGAAGATTCTGAGATCAGCAAGACACCTATAGTCCGTGCAATCCACGAAGACGCGCCCCACCATTCCTCCTAATGACTAATCGTTTATAGTAGATGTGTGCAAACTTTCGCCAATGTTTGAGTGTTATCGGTACACACTAATTACCTATGAGTGCACGCGCACACTACAATAAATAGACCAATTAATAAAAAGCGTCACGGTCAAAGGGAAAGATGATCACCCAAAAATTGGTGGGGCGCGTCTTCGTGGATTGCACGGACTATACAAGTCTGTGTTATGTAAAGTCTAAAAGTACTCGCTCGGTCGAAAGATCTTCCTTTGCCACTTCACAATATCCAACACATATCCCCCTTACTAATAGAAATATTAACAAAGTAAATTATACTGAAGATATGTTTGTTATTTGCTAGTTGTTGGCATTGGTATTTGTGAAGTTGTTTGATAGACGAAGACACCGAACAACGAAAACTAATTTGATACCGGTGCGGTGAAGGACCATGCATATCCTTCAGTCATTGTGCAACCATATTAAACAGTAAATGCAACATATTACAGCTCCAGAACAAAGCCAGGCTAATATTGCTTGAACTGCACGCCAAGTCTGCTTCAAAGAGATAATGAGATTAATTGTATGAAGCGCTCCCGTAAGATATTTAATTCACTGGAATATGTATTGGATTATACTAACATTGTAATGCTCTTCAAAACTTTAAGGCTGTGTTGCGATGATCTGGGTTATTGTTTTATGCCTTCTCTTTCATACAGAGCACGAGAGAGGTAATATTTCAACAACTATCTTTAACTCTGATTGGATTGGAGTTAATGTAACTTGACTGTAATTAAATAGAGATTTTGACATAAATATGCCACGGGGCTCGTAAACTCTTCGTTTAATTACAGTTAAAGCAAAAAAAAAAAAAAAAAAATCGGCATTTAGAGTACGTTAAAGATGGGAAGCGAAATGTTTGCCAAATCGCATTGTGACTTGTGAGTGTGAGGCCCTGACGGGTGAATTGAAACCTTGACTACTCAGTACTCATGTGACATGTCCCTACTCATCATCGGTAAGGGTGAAGCCAAACGAGCGTAATTTGTGAGTCGCAGAATTTCAGTCGCGTAAATATCTTTTCATACAAATCATGACTCAAAAATTTTTGTATGAAACTGAATGCAGCAGAATTTTTGCCAGCCGAAATTCTGCGACTCACAACTCACAAATTACGCTCGTTTGGCTTCGCCATAAGTGTTTTGGCGCTCGCGATAGGAATGTCGTCAAATCCCGCGCTTGAAAACTGGCGAATGTATTTTGACTAAGCACTCAGAAGTCAGAACTTACCAGTAACTCTAGCAGCGCGTCCGCCGATCTCTCTCCCCGCGTTGCCTACAAGATGGGCGCCCAAACTGAAACCGATCAGATGCATACTGTTGAACGGAGCTCCGGTCACCTGAAACCACGTGAAATGTTCTTTAAATATGTGCAAAGCTTTATAATTCATAGGTAGGAAATTAGCACCTGAGTTCTTGTAGTCCTTTGTCTTAAAAATTGTATATAATTCAAGTCATAGTTCCTTGTTTCACAGTGTGATGAGTAGTGATTTGCAAAGTGTGCTCTTACGGAGATACAGTAATTGACCGTTTTTCAAGCCTTATAAACTCATAATTTGAAAGCTACAAAGCTATAATAAAAATACAGCAATAATCTTCAGTATATCAACATTCCTTTCCCCGTTTTAAATTTTCTATTTTTGTTTATTATACTCATGATATCAGCTTCCAAAGTGAAACCAATTTATAAAAATTCAAGCATACATTCAGCATCTCCTTAAGATTTACAAATTACTTTTATTTGATACACACGCCAATAGATCGACAATATCATAAACTACATATTCCCCGTTTCAAATTTTTTTAGGACAATTTTGAACTAAGAAAAGTAAAAAATTGGGTTTTGGTGCGATCTTGGCAACTCGGCAAATGTATGGCCAAGGTCGTTTGCTAGGGGGACGGCCTTAACAGCGCTTCTTAATTTTGGGTAAAAATGAATAATATGTGATGGCTTGACCGCTTTCTGAGGTCAACAGTTTATCTATTAAACAGAGTTGGTGATTGACTTACACGGTTGAATTCCTTATTTTCTTAATAATACGACCAATGAGTTATAATCACCTGGTTGAGGAAGGTCAGGAATTGTCCCACACCGCGTCCCACCGCTGGGACACCCATGGCGGCCGTCGTGTAGTCAGACATCGCCAGTCTGCGCCAGTCCACGCTGATTACGTTCACGTCGCTCTTGCCGAGGTAAGCTGGAATTTATAATATTATATCTTTAAACGAGCAATTATTGTATATAATATAATATATTATATACAAAAATTGGAATATCAGAATCGGCTCCAATGATTTTCATGAAATTTAGTATACCTATAGTATAAGGGGTTTCGGGGGCGATAAATCGATCTAGCAGCTAGGAATCATTTTTAGAAAATGTCTTTTTATTCGTGTTTTATCGAATACCGAATACCGTCAAATAGCTAGTATCTTTTTATAACATAAAAAATACATGTAGCACTCGAGGACTGCTGCGGTAAAGCTATTGCATACCATCTTTTATCAACTTATTATAATTATTTAATAATAATTCGCATACGTATAGTCACACGCACACACCGTGCCGAAGTCTGACAACGCCGCGCCTCAACGCCGCACTCAAAGCCCGCGATATGCAATAGCTTAAAAAATCTTCATTTTACATCAATCCTTTTCGCAACTTATTTTTTTGCAGCGAGATAATATTCTTATGTTTCTAGCAGGTTTTTCAAATCGGACCAGTAGTTCCAGAGACTAGCGCGTTCAAACAAATAAAGGAACAAACTCTAACGCTTTATAATAAATGTTTTAAACGTGGAATGCTTAGACGTGAAGGCAAAAACCAGAGTTTAATACCACGATGTACACAAAATCGGTGGAAATTAATTCCTGCATGCTGGATAATATTTCTATGAAACGTTTACTCGGCTTTGGAAAGCACTTTGTATTAGGGGTGATGGCTCTATCTTATTTCACTATCCCATACGATTTTCGAGATAGTATTTTAGCTTCCTAGGAAGCTCTGGTTCTAGAACCACATAAATGCTATCCGCTCTCACTTACTTTTGGTGCTGTAGAGCTTTCTCGCAGATGACGTATAATTTGCACTGGAATCTACAACTTACCAGCTCTAATAGTGGGGTTGGGTTCGGTGTTCCGGTTGCTCAGCCAGCCGTGGGCGATGACCACAGTGGGCACTGCGGGGTTGAAGTTGGAGGAGGTGATGGACTGAGCGTTGTTCATCACCAACGTCTGACCGGAGTTGGCGTTTCGACTGGAAATTAAAAGCATACTGTCAGGTAAGATTTGAATGACTACTTCACGAGTCTTTTAATAAATCCTAAATTATTATCCATCAGCTATGTCCACACTGTGCCTTTTTCTGTTCGTCAAGGGCATGCGTTATAGCGCAGTCAAAAGCGAACGTGAGGCATGCCCGCGGCGCATGCCCTCTGACTGTACAAAACTTTCGCTTCGTTATTAAAAATGACAGTTGGCTTTGCGTTCTTTGACGCATTCAATTATCGAATGCGCCAAAGCGAAAGTTGAATGAAAGAAGATGACGAAAATTGAAGACGAAAGCGCATAATGTGGACATAGCCATTGACTAAGACTGGCCATAGACGGACCGCAAGTTGCAGTCGAAACTGACTGCAAGATGCGGTTGTCGCAAGGCGATCTGCAGTTTCAATATTATATCCGCAATACACGGACCGTCATAGTCAGGGAGATCGCACACGTCACACTTTTTGTGTGATCGAGTCTGCGGCTTACATACAATCACTCGATCACACAAAAAGTGTGACGTGTGCGATCTCCCATACACTTATTAGACGGACCGCTCGAGCAGTTCTTGAGCGATCGGTGCCAATGCGACCGCTCTAGAACAGTAGAGAGCAGGAGCAGACTGGCCATCTAAGACGGACGGCAACTTGCGGTCCGTCTATGGCCAGTCTCAGATGAAATAAACATTTTTTAAAGATTACTTATATTAGGTATGTTCTGTCCAACTGCTTTTTGTAATAGGTTTTGAATTTAAACAATAAATAGTTTGTGAGAAAACTATATCGAAAATTAGTTAAAAAAATAATAAGTAGATAAATGTATAATAATAATAATTAATAAGTAAGTATGGTACTTGGGCCTATGTGGTCGTGTTGGATTACGATTAAGCTAATTAATTATTATCAGTAAAATGGGTATTACATTCGATATTTCCGATTATTCGATAATCGGAAATACTGAAAATACATTAATAACAAAATATACAATATTATATTATATCAATAAAGCTATGCAACGTCGCAACGTTTCTCATATTAAAAGCTTTATTAACAACAACAACTTAATAAAACTATTACATTAGTTCACAAAAATATGTGTAATGAAAGTAAAAATTGAAAATAAATATTGCTATGATACTAAGAGCAATCGTAGACATAACTAGATTCAGTTCGTAGATATAGTTATATAGCCTGTACTTACAATGGCCTCCTACAAAACCATCGATGTACCTTAGAGAATAAGTGTTAGGTATACGTTTAATTAATTAAAGACGTGAGTGGATGAACCAGATAACTCATATTTTATAACATAAGGACAATTACTCACTTTTCCCTTATAATTAATACAAATCTTGTAATTTTTCTACTTCATCGTCTAGCTCAGAGGTTCTCAAACATTTGTCTACCGCCCACTTTGAAAAAAATTTTTTTTGCACCCCCTTTGTTTCACCTACTTTTAAATTAAAGTCAGACCCACAAGGACCCAGTAAAAATGGGAGCGTTGTGTAGAGACACAAAGTTTTTTTTCTGGGTCCTCCCCCCAACGCCTCTTTTCGGCCTTCAGCGCCCACAAGGGAGCGTTATCGCCCACTTTGGGAAAGGCTGGTCTAGCTAATATATCTGGCTACACGTAAATTTACATTTCTTTGATTTTAAATAAATTTTCCGGCCCTGAGGTTCCACTTATGAAAAAACCACAATTTTTTAACTATTATTAATAACTGCTTTAAGCCTTCATCCATAAACTTTATCGTTGAACTTCCTTGAGGGGTATACTAGATATATTCAATTTGCTGCTAATTAATAGGTAGGGTTGAAATAGGAGAATCAGTTTACTGTGATCCCAATTTCTTATCAAACTAAAAAACTTTATTTCCATCCTACTTTTCTGCTGTTTTTACCCTATTTTTGACCGCCTTCTAAAAAAGGAGGAGGTAAGGCCTAGCGCGCACCACGATTTTAATTTTTGCGACACGATTTCAAAATCACGCTGTAAAAAATCGCAGAGAGTACGGTGCGCGCACTGCAGTAAATAAATAGTGATCTTTGCTCACTTTCACCATGGATTTCGTACAAGTTGCTTGTCTTTAATTACTACTTCGGAGGAAGGAAGAAAATTCGTCAATACTGGACTCATGCTTTTACAGCGGATAGAATTATATATCAAAGGTTTCTTTTATCAGAAATACAATGAACTTCGGATGTATCCCAAAAAAAATTTTAAACATAAAGAATAATAGCTACAATAATAGCCAAACATGGCTATTATAGAATGAAAATTCAAACGTTTGACAGATTACTGAGAATTGCTGGACCTCATATTATCATAAAACTCAAAGGTGACTGACTGACATAGTGATCTATCAACATTAACACAGCCCAAACCACTGGACGGATCGGGCTGAAATTTGGCGTGCAGGTAGATGTTATGACGTAGGCATCCGCTAAGAAAGGATTTTGATCAATTCTACTCCCAAGGGGTTAAAATAGAGAATAAAAGTTTGTATATAATAATACTTCTAAACGCGAGCGAAGCCGCGGGCAAAAGCTCGTTGAATACAAAAATGGAACACAAATGAAGTGCCGGCCGGCCCGAGTGTGCGATTTTATTATCTATCTATCTATATAATTTCATATTCTGCATTTTATTTTCGCGACAATCGCGTCGCGAGCAGTCGCAGCAAAATGTGACAAATCACAATTTTAAAATAGCTGCGATTATTTTCTCGCATGTGCGCGCACTGTCATACTAACTCATACGTTGTATTCCTGCGATGCGATAATCGCGCTGCATAAAATCGTGGTGCGCTCTAGGCCTAATACGTTCGGCTGTATGTATTTTTTTTGTATGTTCAACGATCACTCAGCCGTTAGTGGTCCGATTTTCAAAATTCTTTTGACGTGATAACGTCTTATAATTCGATATGGGCTGCGCGCCCGAAAAACATGACAGTTCATGCGGCGTTACCTCGCTGACAGCTCTGAGCATTTACACTTTCAAGTCTCTCAACAACCGTCAGGCCCACCTGGGCCGCGCTCTTTGTTTCGATTATATTACGTATTTCGATGACTTAGAGAATACTTTTGTATGAAGAAGTTTGGTTTGTTTGACCTTTGATACATTGATCACACATTGACCTTTGATACATTGATCACACTCTGAATGAATAATAAATAAACAATCTGTGAGCTATTAGTATTATTTCGGCTATTCAAAATTGTGCTCTATTTCCTACGTGTCAAGGTATGACTTGTGCTTTGTTCGAAGATTTTACTGGATTTCACGAATGTATGTAGTTTTGTATTGCGAATAGTTTATTTTACTAATTATAAATATTTTATTTATAATGAGTAATTTATTCGTTTATTTCTTCTGAACAAGTCACTAATTATAGTTTCGAAAGTTTATAATTGAGAAACTAATATCACATCGGACTAAATACTATATTATGATGGCTTGATAGATAGAAGATTTAACTATATATTATAATGTAGGTCACACAAACATAAAATATGGAATGTATGTAAGGATATTATATTAATTTTACAAAGAGGGTAGGCCGGGCGCCATTTTTTTTTTGCACATTGACCTGCCAACTTTTTGCATAGATTTTCCCCGGAACTGAGGGGTTAAGGCTATGACGTTGTCACGTTCAACTATCGTCAGTAAACCGACTTTACAGACAATCGATTTTTTGTGTTGTATAGGATTTGACTCGACTTTGGTACCATGTTCAGAAAAGTGGTGATCTGTTGATGGGATCCTTGAGGAATCGAGGGGACTCTTTGAAATTTGTAGAGAAACATAATATAGTTATTTCAATTTTTTCTGAAGCATTCGAGGTAAATGCTACCAGAAAGTAAAACTTCGCATCAGGTTATACCCTGGATCCAAAGGTACCTAACAGAACTTTTGAATGCTTATAGGTACAGGTTCGGGGATTTCGGCGTTGTTTTAACAACTGAAAGCATAATCCAACACATCAATTTGATTGATCATCATCATCACAACCATAATTATATCATGGTTCATCACACTATGACCCAATAATTGGTACTTTTCGTGATATTTTCCATCGAAGCAGATGTTTTGATGATGATTTCGCTGTTTATGGACCGATTTTCAAAATTCTCGTGTTGTTGTATAGGATATAATCTTAATTTTCGTGTTGTTGTATAGGATATAATCTTAAAGTGGTGAGCTGATGATGTGATCTATGAGCAATCGAGGGAAATCCTTGAAATTTATCAAAACACTCATAGTGGTTAAAATGTTGTTTCTAGTAAGTTAAACATATGTTACGAATAAGAGAAATTTCATACGAAGGTTACTCTTGGTCCAAAGGCACTGAACAGAACTCCTGAACCTTTAAAGATAAAAGTTTGGAAATTGCTGCATCGCTTAGATAACTGCAAGCATTTACCATAATTTCGCTTACAGTAACATAATGTGAATAGTTAACATTCGTATTGGTTATTTACGCATAAAGCCTTATTTTGTAGACAGTTAAAAAGAGTGAAATTATTATTTTTAACAAAAAAATTAAAACCGACTTCCAAGGTGAAAACAATAGTAATATGAACTAAAAAGTATTAAATAACTCTTACTCTTCAATAGTGCCTTTTTCAGAATTCGTCTAAATCACAACTATTTCTGTACATACTAGTCTTCATTACTTTGAAGTCGGTACCAGTTCCAAAAGTTTCAGATATTCTGACATTACTGAACTCACTATTAAATTAGCTGGTACCGACTTCTAAATAATGAAGATCGTAGTATGTACAGAAATAGTTGTGATTTAGACGAATTCTGAAAAAGGCACTATTGAAGAGTAAGAGTTATTTAATACTTTTTAGTTCATATTACTATTGTTTTTACCTTGGAAGTCGGTTTTAATTTTTTTGTTAATCGTTTAGACTTACCGTGTGAACAGAATGTACTGGTTGTTAGCCGGGTTTCTGGTGACCTCCTCCAGGAGTGCCATATCAGGTTCGGCCTCCAGGTCAATGGTGTGGACACCATCGTCATCGGTGTACTCGACGTAGCGGGAGTACTTGCGCTCTTCCAATGGGCTGGCTAAGGCCGCTGGAAATGACAATTTTTATGTTATGTTAGGTTAGTTAGTCCAGTTTTGTAGTCTCTTTAGTATGCGTATTTATAAAAAAAAAACAAATTTTGGTAGCCTCACTAAAACTTGAGAACGACTGAACCGATTTTGCTTATTTTAGTCTTAAAATATTTGTGGAAGTCCTGGGAAAGTGATACGAAGTTAGCCAGGCCTCTTATTGTGATAAAAGACAAGGTAAGATATTTTTTTTAACATAGGGTTGAAATATTTCAAACTGATGCATATAGCCAAAATGTACCATCAAACAGTATTTCAAGTGACAATTTTTAAGAGAAGAAGGAGAGGGAGTTTTGCCGGGTATACGAAAGAGTGACGTTTTGTTTTTGTATTATTTTCCTAAAATTGTGTTATTTCGGTTTTTAATGTGTAATGTTGGTAGAATATTAACCATTAAATATTCGTTGTCGTGCACAAGTGTGGGCAAGTGATACAACTTCAAGAAACGTGCCATTTTGTGTTCCCTCCAAAACTCCATCGAAAGTTTTAGTAAAGGGTCTACCACTTTACTAAAACAACTGACTTGACTCGTTGACTTTACCGACTACTTTTTAGACTTTGACTAGACTTTCGACTTGACGATAATCTGGAAAAACAACTTGAAAATTTTGTAAATTTTTTACGAAATTTTTTTTCTCCCGCCAAAACTTTACTTGACACTGGCCATGGTTTACAAGCCGAGAGCCATAACAAGAAAAAAAAAAAGAAGAAGAAGAAAGAGTTTTGGGGGCATGTGAAAGTGTGACGTTGTGTTTTGTACTTTCGACTTAACGATAATCTGGAAAAACGACGTTATATTTTGTAAACTTTTACGAAAATGTTGTTTCCCGCCATTTTACTTGACACTGATAATGGGGTCAATCAGAAAAAACAAACATAAAAAGAAATTTTCAAAATGGCGGTGTCTACGCGCCAAAGGATTCATAACTATTATCAGCTATGTACCCACCCGTCAAAGATAGCAACAATAGCAGTGCCGTCTTCATGTCTTCGATATAATAATATTATGTAAGTACTTCATGGAACCCCGTGACGCCGTACCTTTTATACACAAAATATCTTCTTATCACAACATCGATTAAAAGATACGCCAGGATTATAAAACAATTATATTCGATAAGGAATTACAACAATACTAGTAAGTAGTAATTACAAAAACAAGATAAACAATCATTAGTGCTATAAATATGACTAAAAATAAAAGTTAGCAAAGAAAAACTTTCCCTTTTCTCTTCAACGTGCTTATTGTATTGTCAGGTTCAGTATTTTAATATATTTTATGCAATATTTTATACGAGACAAACACGTTCTGCTTTTTAATGTAGTCAATGTTCAAGTGTTTTAATTAGAAAAAAAAATCTTGTCTCGAAGCCGAGACATTCAGGAAAATTTGACGCGAGCATGCAACGGTCCCATGGTGTAATGGTTAGCACTCTGGACTCTGAATCCAGCGATCCGAGTTCAAATCTCGGTGGGACCTTGATTTTGCTTTTTTATTTTCCCTTGTATGTTACAATGACGTTTTAAAAAATATTATTATTTATCCCTATTTCACAAAAAATGGCCAAGTGCAAATCTGTCTCACACTCAGAAGTCAGAGGGTTCCGTATTTCCATTTCCTAAAGTCTAATTAGAGAAAATACGGTGTATAATGTAAACAGCTAGTTTTCCCTTCCAGCTGCCCCTTCCAGGGCCAGGGAGCTTAGCCAACACGCTTTCTTTAGAGCTTCTTCACAAAGCGTTAAAGAAAGCGCGTTGACTTAGACTTGATGGCATTGGATCCCATACATTTCGATCGGTAATTTTTAAAGTAAGTAATGATTTTTTAAAATACCAATTTGAGAACAATAGATAAGAAAGTTCAAAGTGATTTAAGGTATTTCCATTTGATTTACGTGTTACAGAACCCTAAAAGTCTTCATAGGACGTACCTAGCTCGTCAGTTGTCACTGAATAATGTGGTTGATTTAATCAACGCCAGCTTTTATGCACAACACCGCATTTTTATTACGAGTGAAATTTGTATGGGACGTGTTTGGCCGGCAGCGACAAATGTTAGACGTGACTCTATCCCGCTTCGCCATATTAATTCTCTTCCCAGCTCATCCACCTAGTTTACTTTAAAATACTCGACAGGAAAGTATTTCCTTTATTCTGTATTCTCCTGCTCATTTTAAGTTTGAACAGGAGGTTTGAACTTCTGGAGTTGCGATCGGTGCGAATATTTTATATTTTTTTATGATAGTAGGCCACTTTACTTCCGCTGCCCCATGTACTAAATCTGTAGTTATGGCCGCTGCAGCCCCCTAGGACGCTACCACTAGGCTGTGGCCTATAACCTATAACGGCCTATTTATAATCCGGGGCTGGTTGCGATAGTTATAGGGGATATTACCTATTTGGGTTAATTCACACAAAAATCATCTTACGACACATACTTGTGATTTTTTGCGATGTCAATTGCGCAACGACACATACTTCTGATTATGTCTAATGTCTAGTGTTCATGCTGGGTTACACTATCTGTCGTTTTAATAATTTCCTGCTGATTATAGCTCCTAATTCCTAAACGACGTCGATTGTGCACGCTATATAAAACTTCATAATCATGGTTATACATCATAATCATAAAACAGTCAGTATGTTAAACAAGAAATCAATTTATATCATCAAATCCCTGATTATTTAGCAACGATAAAATATGTAAATGAATATACAATCTTACCATAATATTTAGAATTATGTTAGCTGTAGGTACCATCGAGTAAATTGATTCCTAGGCAGTTGACGTACCTACGTCATGTGGTCGGATCATGTCAATTCAATGTTACGATCTGTCGGCTGGGTTTGACGTAACACGACCAAACTACGTAGGTCTCCCATCTGCCTAGGAATCAACTTCTCTGGTAGTACAAAATTGTAAGACCAAAACCCAGGATACGTCTTCATATCCGTAAACTGTTTCCTTGATATGACACATTTCACACTAGAACAACTTGGCTTATCTAAGCTAAATCTTGTCCCGATCGTTTGAGGCCGACGTTTCAGACTTAAACCTTCAGCATTTCCAACGATATTGGGATGCAAACTTGATTTTGATAAAATATACCGGTTTCACAAAGTTATATTCTATTTTATTTGATTATTACTTATGAACATTAAAAACTACGACTTCTGTGGTTGTTAAATGCGTGTCGCATTCTAGATTCTAGACTCTAGAGCAGTGGTTCTTAACCGGTGGGCCGCGGACCACTGGTGGTCCCTGGAGGCATTCCAAGTGGTCCGCGAAGCCATCCTAATATTAGGTATGTGAGGATTCTCAAGTTAGTAAAGACTATGCAACTATGCAGTCACCAAGACCAGACGGACGTAGTGTAATAGCAATTACCAGTTTATCCATAGATAATATAATAATTTCATTTATGTCTCTATAAGCACAGATTTATATCGAATCTCAAAAACAGAAGCCGGGAACTAATCCCAAAGACATAAAACCTTCTCAGTGACTCTCATAAAATGGGACATTAATTTTGATTTAACACTCAAGTCCACTACAAAAACTATAATGGTCGGATAAAACTCAAATTACAACCGTCTTAGCGCGTTGCTCCATCGCTGTCGTCACCGAGACGTCACCGACAAAAATTAAAATAAATTGTCACTTTATCACCTACGCTTTAGGTATCATTTTGCTCTACGCTAATTGCAATTTGCAAAGCTGTCGATAGACCAAGTTGCGCTTTTATAATTTTGGACGTGGCGTGGCGGTAATATCGTGGACGTCCGCGGTAAAACGATAACATAGGGAAGTAAAATGTATGGAAATATATGAAGACGCTTTTAAATTTCCGTAGACGATAACTTTTTAACGTACACGTTAGAGGACATCACGACGTCCACACTCTTTTGAACCGCACAAAACGTCCGCGGTGCGTAAAATCAAAAGGGCATTTAACGTACCCAACGTTTTATCGTGGAAGCCGATGTCCAGGATAGCGTGACCACTTCTGGCACGCGACATAAAATTTAGAGCATTCTACTGATCCCAAAACTATAGTATCGAAATTATTTTAACCAACAATGAAGCTTTTTAATCCTTCTGTGTTACTAACTGTTAAAGATAATGTTACTAACATAGTTTATAAGCCTTTATATACTAACAAATGAGTCTATGTAACTTGATTTAATAAAGTATTTCTTTCTTTCTTCTTTCTTTCTGCATAGTGGGCACCGGCAAAGTATGAAATACGTATTGGATCACAAAAAATATTATTAAATGGCACTTTTATGACTTAACTGAAGATTTCTATAAAAAAGGGCACATTAAAAAAATATTAGAATATTAAGAATATATTTAAATGTATAATTTTATGTGTATACAAAGGTTTAA
The DNA here is from genome assembly GCA_937595015.1 of Polyommatus icarus. Classification (NCBI taxonomy): domain Eukaryota; kingdom Metazoa; phylum Arthropoda; class Insecta; order Lepidoptera; family Lycaenidae; genus Polyommatus; species Polyommatus icarus. The sequence goes on along the minus strand of OW569339.1, from coordinate 6,402,556 downwards.
AGTAATTTTATACGCATAGTTATAAGCTAATGTTTTTAATACGAAAAGGTTACAATTCACTCAAAGGTTACAAGTCATTTTATTTGAATTTTTGTCGGTGACGTCTCCGGTCCCGGTGACGGTAACGTCCCGGTGACGGCGCGGCAGCGGTGCAGGTGGACAAACGGCCGTCCGCCGAGTCAGTTTTTGTCCGACACCCGACGAAAACTGTTGTTACAGCAATTTGTCCCAACTTTTCTAATCTAAACTGGTCTGCTTGGAATCTTCGAGAACTACGAACGAGACAAAGTCGATATGTTTTTTGTGGAGTCGATAAAAACGAGTTTTTACTGGTTTCGCTGGCACTTTTTCACTTAATTAAGACGATTTATGACGTTGACGTAATGTTTTGTATGCACTACGCAATAATACTTACATAATAGCTGTTATTGGTCATAATTTTAAGATTCCTTGGTTTTAACTTTGTTTACGATAGCTAAAGGTCAAGCGAATCGAGGGGTACTAAATTTCATACAAAATGTCGAAATTACTACCAGTGAAACTCCGTCCTCTCGTTAATCTGCCAATAGCGTGTCTGTATTAAACCTATTCACTATACTATACGTAATATCCTACGTATTTTTTCGAGCTGTACGAGACCTAGAACAAGGAATTAAAATAGCCTGAAAGTGAAACTGTTTTTAAATCTAATAAAAAGGTGTCCCTTGATTTCGGGAGAACCATGCGAAGCACAGTTATGCAGGATCAATACCACCATGGAGTAAAAACAGTATGTCTGGTCTCTGATACCACTTAAAAACCAGCGTTATACCCCTGTCCCCTAGATCCTAAAACCCTGGTTTAAGAATCAAGGGGGTCGGCCAAGATATTTTCTTTATCGTTTCGTTACATGTATGAAATTGACATAATACGAGTCGAATGTCAAAGTCATGTTAACGAACGCTTTGTCAATCCCATACATTTTGATCGGCGATTCTATAACGAAGCGATAACGAAAAAGTCTTGGATAAAAGGCCAAGAACCGCATATTTTGCAGCACCAGATGCACATTCTTTGACGCCGGCTATCGTTTACTATCATCAATCCTCTTTCTAGTGAGTGCGAGTTTCTTACGCTCGCGCTGGTTTTCTCGCCGGGTTAGTTCCTGAACCAGTGGTAGGCAATCTATTCAGAAATAAAATATTATTTTTCCTTTTTTTAAGTAGCTCAGTGTTCAGAGTTAAAAATGATTCCATCACGCACATTAACAATTTTGCTATCAACGCCATAAAGCAAAAACTATATCCCAAATATATTTTCACCGGCGCAGCATAAATTAAATTAAAGTTCGCTGAAAGCCTTCGTTATGAATTCCCCACTAAAACTTATAAATGGTTTATCGCCTCTGGAAATTGAGCAGTTGAAGTATTGAAAATTGAAATTATTTTTTTCTCGTACAGCACAGAATCGTGCAAAAATTTTACAAGCGCGCTATTAGCGTTTAAATATTTAACTAGCTTCCCTGTGACTTTGTTGAGTGGTTATATTTTGTTTGGACGCCTCCGTGGTCTAGTGGTATAGAGTGCGGCTCTTGACTCGGAGGTCGTGGGTTCGATTCCCGCGTTGGAAACATGTTATTTCCAAGTTTGGCTAGGACAATGCAGGCTGGTCATCTGATTGTCTGACAAGTAAGATGATCCATGCGTCGGATGGGCATGTAAAAAGTCGGTCTTGCGCCTGATCTCTCGTCGGTCGTGTCGGTCTTCCGTCCCACTGGGTTATGAGAATTGAGAGTAAAGGAAAAGATAGTGCTTTTGTGTACTGCGCACACACTTGGGCACTATAAAATTACTTCTGCGTAGCTGGCTTGCACTGGTTTCAATGAAACCGGCCACCGTCACCGAAACCGGTGTGGGAGCTATTATATTTCTTCGCTTCATTCTTCGATACATAATTAACCAAAAGTAGTACCTTTGCTTATCTGCTAGGCAATCGCGTTTTTTTAAAGACGTATGTGGGTATTTCAATAATTACCCGCTCGCTCATTCGACGTTCCGGCGTGCTTCATTCTTTGTTATATTTCTTGCAATCTACGAGTGCGCGTCGCCTTTTCGTTAGTGTGCGTACCCGACGGAGCAGTCAGTGGCGAGCGAGCCATGTACGCGTGCATAGATATGGTCACTCACACAACTAAGGGCAACGCGTACTCGTAGATTGCAAGAACTATAACGCGAGGCAACGCGAGCACGTATACTGTATACTTAGTAACTATGCCAAAGCGCAGCTGGTTATTATTATTAAGATGTTTGAGTCAGTGTTGTAAGTAATTAAAGTCAGTGTTATTTTATCGTGTAACTAGAAATACATGTAAGTACTATCAAATACTTAAATAAACGGCAGGCACTACCGAGGCCTAGACGAGCCAATTATATTCAATACTAGCCGGATTGTACAGCGACCGCGAGTCAATAAACGTACGATGTGTTGGGGCTGCGAGTCTTTATGCACAATATATAATATTACGAGTATGTATGCTTTAAATCTTTTCTATAAATAGAATTATAGAAATATATGTTTGTCGGAATGGGGGAAACAACTGCAGGTGATTACTGCAATTATTAATTAATCAACCGGCATGTACTGCGACTGTGAGTCAATAAGTACAGTGTGTTTGGACCGCGAGTCCTTTTACCAGTGAACTTTAAACTACAGGAAGAGTAACTCCGTCAAAAAAAGTGCACCAAAAGTTTACAAAATGTGACCCAAATACATGTATACTTTATGCATGTGTTCGGTACACATTTTTCGTGTATATATACACGAGTGACATTCAACCAGGTTGACATGATAATTATTGTCAAACTCATTTTACAAAATTTTCGTTGTTAAAATGCCTAAATGCCCTGTGAAATGGTGTAGAAGTCATACAGATACGACTTTTAATACAGGAATAACCTTTCAAGTTTCATCAGTAAGTGAATTTTTTAAAATTATGCTTAGGTAATTCTTGTATTTTTTCCGACCCAAAAAGTGGTAATGGTTTATTTAAGTTTGATGCCAGGGTATTTGCGTAAAATTAAGCTGGTTTCTTTGTGTTTGTCTTATTAAGTTTACATGTTATTGTAAAAATGCAATAATCAAAAAATAATATTAATGATTATTACAAAATTTTTACAAAGTCGCCATGGGCAGTGTTATGCAAGATGTAACAATTCAATCATAATTCATAAACGAGGGTCTGACTGACATCAGTATGGAGTATCTTATTTTTATAATGCCGTTCGTACTTCGTTTAGTAAGAAACGAACCGAATTGGATGCCAAGCCAGATTACTCGTTTATGTAGCATACACTTTAATAGTCATGATTAGGGAATGTGTTCTTACACGAATTATCATATTTAGACAGTGACAAACCAAGTTTTATTTTCCATATTTTTCCATATTTTAGGGTTTTACAAAGAGAGGTCCATATTTTGCAAGAAAATGTCACAATCGTCAATATTTTCACTAAAATACAACAAAAAAAAAATACGATCCCGCCACGATGCGGCTGCGTATTTCGTTCCTCTCGCATTTTATATTATTATTAATTATATTTTTCGGTATTCTATTTTCACAGAAGATTATTGAAAAATAGAAAATAAAGTTTCAGCTATGCTGAAGGTCCTGTTACTGACATGGCTAAACAAAAACTGAAGTAAAAAAATATCGTGAATTGTGAGTTGTGACGTGCAGGGATCATTTAGCCAATATTAAGCGAACCTAAGACGATCATTTTTTTTAAAATGAAATAAGGGGGCAAACGAGCAAACGGGTCACCTGATGGAAAGCAACTTCCGTCGCCCACGGATACTCGCAGCATCAGAAGAGCTGCAGGTGCATTGCCGGCCTTTTAAGAGGGAATAGGGGAGGGCAGGGAAGGGAAAATGGTAGGGGATTTGGCCTCCAGTAACCTTAATCACTCGGCGAAACACAGCGCAAGCGCTATTTCTCCGGTCGAGCCGGCCCATTCGTGCCGAAGCACGGCTCTCCCACGTCAAATCATGCAGCATGACGTGCGTTACGTGCTGTCATGCTTACAATATTATGATCGGCATGTCATGCAAGTTGTACCGTCGAGGAAATTGATTCCTATGCTTTTTAGAGACCAACGTCATTTGGTCGATCATGTCAATTCAATATTAATTGTGATCTGTCGGCTGAGTTTGACGTAACGCGACCAAACTACGTAGGTCCCCCATCTGCATAGGAATCAACTTCTCTGATAGTACAATTAATACTCGTACTGTCACGTATGTTTATTCCCAAACCAACTATGCATAGGCAAAGCCAGTACAGCATATTTCTGGCCTACCAAATATGCAGAGGCAAAGCCAGCATAGCATATTTCTGGCCTCTATCTCTTTGTTAACTGTCACGAGTGACTCTTTTCTTACCTATAACACTAAAACAACGTTTAATTATTGGAATTTTATACTCCATATTTTTTCCATATTTCTATTTAATACTCCATATTTTTCCATATTTTGGATTTTTTAATCCATATTTATGTACATATTTTGGATTTTTTTGTACATATTTTTCCGGGCCCTAGGCCTTAATTCACTTCCTAAGTCCTAGAGACTCACGTCAAAATTTGAAACGGCCATAATTCAAAAGTCTTAGCAGCTAGTTTTCTCCACGTCTCAGTACCTTCATGTAGTGACGCGGGCGACATGGTGCCGAGAGGATGAGTGCGTACATTCCATATTTGGTGAGTTATAACGCCGAGTGAGTCCCAGGGACTCATACTAGTGAATTACGTTATGATTATTTTTATATAATAAAGTTTTGAAATTTTCATTTTTCACCGTTATTTTAATTTAAATTATGTATGCTTTATTTTTATATTGTACAATTGTAGAATGGCTCTAAAAAACATGACTTAATCAGTCTAAGAGAACACGGAGCAGATTCCATTCTGGAAGCCTGGCTTCAAGAAGATTTGGACGAAAAAATGACATTCCTGAAGCCCTGAGCCACACAAGTTAGCTAGGAGGGAAAGTATCACTATTTATGCCACGTCTACAAAAAGAGAACAAAAACTGCTCATCTGTGCACAAAATGTCTGAAGCCGTTATGTTTTACTTGCTCAAAAAAGATATGCCGACGTAGCTTTTAGATAGTGGTAGAAACCCACTGCACGTTTTTTTTCTTTGTATAGAAGCATACATTATTGTTTATTTTAATTATATTTTGTGTACTTTTATTGATTTAAAAACGTTAAGTTATTTTTAATTTTTAGAATATTTATTAGTTAGAGAAACTTTAAAAATATCATGGTTTTAAAAGACTGATTGAAAACAAAAAAAAAATCTTTCTTTCGTTACTCTGAAAATCTACTTTTGGTTAATTATATATCGAAGAATGAAGCGAAGAAATATAATAAATGATCAAACGAACTTACCAAGTGAAGTTCGATCATTATTATATGAGTCGCTTCATTCGAAGATATAATCTCCCTCCCACCCAGTCTGCACGAAACTATGTTCGCTGCAGTACCCAAAGAAAGAAAGAATAATTTTTTGCATTACTTCTCTCTAAACATAATGAAGCACGCCGGAACGTCGAATGAGCGAGCGGGTAATTATTGAAACACCCACATACGTCTTAAAAAAAAACGCGATTACCTAGCAGATAAGCAAAGGTACTACTTTTGGTTAATTATATATCTTCGAATGAAGCGACTCATATAATAATGATCGAACTTCACTTGGTAAGTTCGTTTGATCATTTATTATACTCGTATATTTTGTTGTTGTTACAGTTTATTACTTATTAGTATTATTATTTTCTAAGGAAGCTGTTTAGTAGCATAATTGAAGACCGTTTTGTGCCTGACATTGCGGCCAAAAGCATAATTATTCAGATTTTAGTAACATGAAACATCTAGTGTTTCTGAAACACACAAAATCCATATCCATACTAATATTATAAATGCGAAAGTGCGTCTAACTGTTTGTCTGTCTGTCTGTTACCTCTTCACGCCCAAACCGCTGAACCGATTTTGCTGAAATTTGGTATGGAGATACTTTGAGTCCCGGGAAAGGACATAGGATACTTTTTGTCCCGGAAAAATGTACAGTTCCCGCGCGATAAATGAATTTTGGCGCAACGGAGTTGCGGGCATCATCTAGTTAAATATGAAATAGACACCTGAACTCTGAAGGTTTTCATGACACTTTACTCATCCCAAAAAGTGGATTCTTACTTCAAAATATTCCTTTAAAAATATGATAATGCATACAAAGATTTTTTCCAATAATCTCTTGTTTATCAATACCAGTGGTCCTAAGCCGATTACTGCATGCGGCTTATACCACTTTGGGACCAAAATCTTTCTTATCAAGTCCAAAGGTGATGCTAAAATTGAAAGTGAGACTGCAAACTGGCATTGTAATAAATATCCATACTTTTATTATTAATAATAAAAGGTGTCTACTCTGTTTGTCAGTTACCTCTTCACTTAAGGCTGTCCCCCAAGCAAACGACCTTGGCCATACATTTGCCGCTTTGCCGAGATCGCGCCAAAACCCTATTATTTTTACTTAACTTAGTTCAAAATTGTCCTAAAAAATTTTTAAAGGGGGAATAAGTAGTTTATGATATTGTCAATCTATTGGCGTGAGTTTCAAATAAAAGTAATTTGTAAATCCTAAGGAGATGCTGAATGTATGCTTGAATTTTAACAAATTGGTATTACTTTGGAAGCTGATATCATGAGTATAAGAAACAAAAATAGATAATTTAAAACGTCAAAAGGAATGTTGATATACTGAAGATTAGTGCTGTATTTTTATTATAACTTTGTAGCTTTCAGATTATGAGTTTATAAGGCTTTAAATACGGTCAATTACGGAATCTCCGGAGGGAACGCCCTTAATCACCGAACTGATTTTACTGAAATTTGGAATGGGGATACTCTGAGTCTCGAAAAAGAACATAGGGTAATTTTTATCCGGTACGATTCTCGCGAGATAAACGAACTTTGGCACAACGGAGTTGCGGGCAACCACTAGTATATTATTGTTATATTACTTCATCTTATATAATATATAAGATGAAGTAATATACTTCATCCAAACAGGGGAAGCGTTATTGGCGTATTTCTAAACGATTCTATTTTATTTGTTGCTCTTATTGTATTATCGTTTTATGATATTTGTTGATATTGAGACGGTTCCGGATATACAGATAGATGGGTTCAGGAAAGGAGACAACAACACTAACAACACATATAGCATAATAATATCAGCTATGGACGCTTCACACCACGTCAGTCTGGCCCTGTGCTGGCCCTGTGCTGTGAAATATATTTAATACTTTATACGATACATATATTTAAGAATTTTATTATATCATATTATGCTAAGTACTCACGTACGGTTTTGCTCGATAGTTTTACTCGAAATCGAGCAATAACCACCGTGTGGACCGCAAAATTTGACAGCTCGAAGGCTCGCTTCGAGCCGGCTCGATGGAATTAAATATGTCAAATATGTCATTTTCTTCGATTCGGAGTAAAATTAACTAGCAAAACCGTATGTTAGTACTTAGCATACACATATTTAATCAGATCCAGACCCAGAAACATTGAAAAACTTTTGTTCCGTCGGCGGGGTTCAAACCCGCGACCCCCGGCTTGAGTTGCCACAAACTCAACCAATTGAGCCACAGAGGTTGTCAACCTAACCTAAATCTTACCTGACCTTACCTATCTGTTAATGCACATTTGGCATGATTGATTGAACATAATCGGCCTAGATGAATAAAATGGACTGGTCAATACATCTGGGAATAACTATGACAGGATTTCCTCGCGATATTCTTCTCTGGGCGGACGTCTGTATAAACTATAATGGTACCTACTCTTCTGAAAAATGTCTTATTAATACCACGCAACCGTTACCGAACCAGCTATTTCACGAGTACTAATAAAATGTCTGACTTTCAAGCCACTAAAACTTCTTGTTATTAATATAATAATATATGATATTCAATAATTCACAAACTTATAAATCATGAAAAATAGCAAAACACTAACAAGTTTATTATATGAAGGAAATAGCGACCAAATATTGTCATAACCAACTTAGATTTTATGGACGAAAAAATAAAATCACTCGATATCGTAAAAGAAACGTTTTCTGCGAGGGGCGAGAAGTTTTTTCCTTGATTGATGATATAAATGTTGCAGTCAAACACCGGTGACGGCAGTAGTAGGAAATGTCCAGCTATAAGGCTCAAAACACACCGGAATGGCAAAGGCGAGGCGAGCAGTTTCAGTGTCATATGATTTTAAACTTTATCTTTCATATTGTAATAAGTACATAGTATCGCTTGAGAAATCAGCCAGCGTCCACGAGCGGCTACGAGCGTCCACGGGCGGCCGTAGGCTTCTCAAGCGACACTATGTATTACAATAATGAAGATAAAGTTTAAAATCATAATATGACACTGAAACTGCTCGCCTCGCCTCTGCCATTCTAAGTGTCTAAACATACTAGGCCGAAGTTACGCGGCGTAAATTCCGCACGATTCCGCCTGCAATGTATTTTAAATGATGACACACTATTCAGTCGCGTTCCGTCCGTATTTTGTTTGCGTTTGACATTGCGGACGTAGTCATGCGGAATTTACGCCCGTAACTTAGGCCTAGTGTGTTAAGATACTCAGGCATCTTAAACTACGTTCGCGACTACGTTTAATCATAATTATTAATGACATAATCTTATATATAAAATTCTCGTGTCACAATGTTAGTCCACGAACTCCTCCGAAACGGCTTTACTGATTTTTACCAAATTTTATATGCATATTATTTAGTAGGTCTGAGAATCGGCTACTGGGTACTTTATATATTGATAAGTGCATTTGTTGAATAAATAATAGTAAATTATTACAAGCTGAGACTGACGGCGACCATTAAGTTTGTGCGACGGGATAGCGATGGACGTTGCCATGGTGACATACTTATTTAGTCACTTCAATAAAATAATAATATGCTCGAAATACTTATGGCATAAAAAATATTATTATGGCAAAGCAACGTTTGCCGGGACAGCTAGTATAATATATAATTATTATCTATAGATACGATTTGTGTCGGCTTCGCTTTAAAATACATAACTAGCTGACCCGGCAAAAGTTTTTTTACCATATAATTTTTTTTCTATTATCAACATAGAAAGTAGATAAAAACCTATTATCAGGTTCAATGAATGTACTTACAAAATTTCATTAAAATCGATTGAGTCGTTTTGGAGGAGTCCGGGCACAAACAGTGTGACACGAGAATTCTCATCAGTGATGAGTCATCATCCATCACAATAAAAGAATATAAAATTATAACATAAATATTAAATACATCCAAAATTTATAGAACAAGTCTATAATGTTAATGTACATGTGGGTGAGGAGTATTAAAATTTTCTATAGGGCGGGCGGAAAAACCGCCGTTCGTTCGTGGTGTGACTGTAACATATAACATATCTATGAGACTGTGGTATTTTACTGTATTTTTATGATATAGTTATTCACACTGGTTCCGATTTACATAGGCTACAGTAAGAAGCTTTCCGAGTTTATGAAGATACAGTAGTTTTTCTGATGGACCTGCAGTCCATCTCATATGAATATCGTGATGAAAAATAATATGAGATTCATATTAATATTAAGTATATGGTGCGGTTAAATCGATTACTGATTTTTAGGTATTTCAAGCAATAACTGTTAAGGTTAAGGTTCGAATTATTTATATTATGAAATTATAGGCAAGCTCGCATACCTATCTGCGCCGCAGTCTTCACAACTTCATAAAAAGAATTCGAATGCGGCGACTGTGGTGCGTGCGGTGCGACCCAAATCTGCGTTCACCTTTACAGGGACCGTGCAGGGACCGTGAAGGTGGCAGCATAATTACTAAAACTAGTTTGCAGCACCTTCGTTATCAATGTACACGTTCCCTGTAAAAAGACGATTAGGCGAAAAAAAAACGTTATCTATACTTATAAAATTACATGTCCTGATTGACTGACTGATTCATCATCGCTGAGCAAAAACTGTTAAAGTTACAGCCACGAAATTTGGTGAGTAGGGTTGTTTTATTAAGTAGACACCCACTAAGGAAGGAATTTTGAAAATTTTACCCCGAAGGGGGTGAAATAGGGGTAAAAAATCTGAATGAAAGTCCGTCATTTCTTAAGTTAGGAACTTGAAACTTTATCTTTGGGTTACTGATTAAAAATGAATGGATACGTATTTAAGCGTTTTTGGAAATTCTTCCCCCAAGGGGGTGAAATTGGGGTTGAAAGTTTCAATGGAAGTCCGTTATTTCTTGAGTTAGAAGCATGAAATTATATGTTTGGACTACTGATTAAAAATGAATGGATACGTGTTTAAGCGTTTTTGAAAATTCTACCCCCAAGGGGGTGAAATAGGGGTTGAAATTTTAAATGAAAGCCTATACAGGTATACTATGTTAACGCGGACGAAGTCGCGGGAAACAGCTAGTACTTTAATAATTTTGCAATTGTGACCTTTCACTCGATATGAGGAAGTTTTTCCGACAATGGTAATCATTTTGGCATAGACTAAATCTTTATAGAAGCATTAGGTATACAGTACCCTTATTTCGAAATATCCGTACTTTTTTGATATCCAAATATTCGAAAGTATGTCTGTCTGTTTGTCACCTCTTTACGCTCAAACCACTGAACCGATTTTTCTTAAATTTGGTACGGATATACTTTTAGCCCCGGGAAAGGAAATAGGATAGTTTTAATTTCGCAAAATTGTACGGTTCCCGCGCGATATACTAATATTTGGGCAACGGAGTGGCGAGTATCGATACCTTATATTATTAGTGTCTCAACTCTGTAGCTAAACTATTATCCGTATAATTTCAGGAGTGACTTCTATTAATAAAGCCCGTTCCCGGGACATTAACGATCAAAGTAACTTTTAATTAACATTTAACAGGGTCCTTTGCCACAAGAAGGGTACCATTATCTCCACTAGATGTCCCTGTGGGACGAAGGTTAAAATCCGTTGAGATTTTTCATTAGTTTACGTTATAAGTTGTTTTATAACTGGTATTAAATGCGTCGTCATTGGTCAAAGTTCCAAAATTCAGTTTAAATTAGGTAAGTACTATAATAGGTCTACCAGAATCTAATCTAAATTTATATATTTGCATGTTTCACACACAGAATTAGCCGCTATAAGGAACAGAAGGATCAAAACACCAACTACCCCGGTATTGCTAGAGTCAATTTATTTTCTCACTTTTTGCCATCAAATTCTAGTAGACCTATAGTAGATGTGCACTAGTATAAGATCCGTCCTGACAAAAAAGTATTTCGTCTTTCCTTCCTTGTCCTCCCCTTGGTCGAATATATGTCTATGCTCAATTCCCCTTAGTTTTAAAGCCAATTCGATGTAAACAAACTAACAATTAAACTTTTCCTCTTTATAATAATAACTAAGTAATTAGTATATTAGATAAATAAAGTTTAGTACTATATATTATAGTACTAAACTTTATTTATCTAAGAGTAGTGATGAGTAAATAAGTGAGTGCAGTAAATGAATAAGTGTTAAAGAGTATTGCTAGTATTTTTTTTTTTGATGTCGCAGGGGAAACCCATCATGGGTGCCCCGGGTTGGGTACCCCGAGGGTATGTGAGACTCCTACTCACTAAAACCACCTGCGGTTCGCCTTCAGCCGTATAAGGAGGGATATCCCGGATCTAACAAGCACGAGACTCCGAGACCGGCCGGTCTACCTAGGACCGGACTTCCACCAAAGGTAAGGGAACGCTTAGGCAAACTAAAGCGTTCCTCTCGGCACGGGTATTGCTAGTATTGGTCCATTGTGAGACAACGAAAAGAGACAATTTTCTTAAACATTGCCTAACCTCACTATGCACCACGATATTAGGTACAAACCTAACCCTAGAGAGAGAGTTACATAGGATGTAACAAAACAATGAATACTTTAGAAAGAGTAACTTTTTTTAACTTTTGTCTGTAGATACACTGAAAACCTCCAACTTACCAACACTTAATTGCTCAATACGAGAATAGAACCAGAATCAATTACAGGATTAATTCGTGGGAACTTGTTAAAAGAGTTCGCCGCCATGACCGAAGGAGGAAACTCGTTAAAGAGTCTTTATCCAAAAAAACTTTCGACAGAATGTGGGTAACTAAAATGCTGATAAGGTAAAACTTGATGGTACGTGATCCTTTTGAGACAAGTTTTTCATTGTGCTCCTAACAGTCTTTTTCACTTCGTCCATTTTATCGAATTGAAACGGCCTTTGTTTTCGCTCAATACTAATTTCGCTAATATATTATCCTTATTATCTTAAACAATAAGATTTTTAGAAAATAAAGTACAAAAGAAGGTTGGCCTTTGTTATATTATGTAAGTAGATATAATTGCAAAACTTATTATCTATCTCTGACAATAAAAGTAATATTAATTTTTGTCGCTGAAATGTTCATATTTTTATACGAACCAAGCAAAATGTTTTATGAAATTTATTTAAAGATAAAAACTAAGTCTGTATATTGTATAATATATTCTAAACTTAATTTAATTAAGGTCGGAATACATTTTAAACAATTTTATCTAAAGCATCACAGATGTTTTATTAATATTTACATTTATTTAAAAAAATACAATTGTCTTTTTGTTCTGAGCATAAAATATAAAAATATTGAAATAAAAAATTCTTAAAATATCATGGAATTAAGTATAATTTTGTTTAGGTTACAATTTGTTCGCTATTTAAGCGAACGGGTTTTTTCCTTATTTTTATTTTTCATGTGTATTTTCGGCCTCTTCAATATTAAATTCGCTTTCGTCGTGTTACATGGGTAGTCATAGTCTACTTTATACACATCACAACTCTGAGACTTGTCTGCTTTAAAGCTGCCTGTATTTTCCTTTACTTTCAGAGCGTACAGCTTGCCATGTGCGTAATATTTTGCCACACTCATAACTGCATCAGTTTTAGCTTTCTTTATAATTTTAGTGCCAGTTTCACGTTTCTGGCGATGTGACTCATCGTTCAAATGATTCAGAACATCTGCGTTCTTCATTTGCATAACATTATTAGTTATTTTGTGCGCTGTGATCGCTCGTTCCATACATTTGATGCATTTACTACATGCAATATCAGCAAACACTGATTGTAAATCACTTGCTTTGAATTTTTGATCGTTTTGGCTCGAATTACTTTTGATGATATCGGAATTATTAGATCCAATTTTAGTACCTGAAAAAAGAGAGTAACTATTTTTCTAAAAACGTTGTTCTGAAAATAGCATTTTCAGAACAACCTTTTTAGAGGTAAAAATGCTCCATTAATGGTGCATATTTCCCACCTCTAACAATATTTGAGTAATAATGTTTTAGCATTCAGCAAATTAATTTAAGTAATTTTCATACAGGGAACATTGTTGTAAAGTAACTAAATTAAACGTGTGTTTAAAATTTTGGAATCACGTTTGATACCTTTATTTTTATCGGCTTGAACACGTAATGTTTATTGTGTAAAGTGTTATTTAGATGCATGCCACTATTTATACTAGTTTGATAATTATATAATAGACCATTTTCTTCAAATTTAACCAATAATACAAATCTAAGTAACTTGAATGCAATATCAGATCAAATAATGATTCGACGTTTGAAAATGCGACGGGAGTAGGGTGGGATAAAAATTCCTACTGTACACTTAGAAGAAATGGAGCTCTTACATAGCATCTGCGGTACAAGCGCGAATAACAATAGTCCTATTAGTTCCATTTGCGAAGGTGGTGCGCGTCTTACAGCCTCACAATTGCTCTAACAAGCTTCGTTATAGAGCCGCGTCTTGCCGCGACACACCAGACTAAACGCTCAAGCACTTTTCCAGAATATTTTAATATGTCAAGATGTGGCACGTGGAGGCTATGGCCTTTGATGATGTTTTTGTCTGAAATAAAAACATTATTAGATAAAACCCACGCTCGAAAGTTTGGATACGTCCAGGCTCCAGCCTACATAAGAAAAATAATTCAAAACATTTATTTTCACTTTTCCTTTTGGTAACATTCAATATTTATCTCAAAGATCTACGTCAAAGATTAAAAATATTATTATCAAAAATTAATATTAAACATAATAAGGAGGAATATACAAATCGGCACAGATTAAGTAAGTAGATGTGTAAAGGGATACGTAAGCCGTTTTTTCGCAACTAAACCGTAAAATTTCATAGTTAAACTAATAAAATAATAACACATACTATTGCAAACTTACTCACCTTACCATGCGTTTTTTGTCACTCTGTAAGAACTTTTAACAACTTTTTTAACTAACAACCAAGCACTCTAGTAATAGATAATGTGTACTATAAAGGTGGAATTTTGACCATGCGTGAATGTTAATCAAAGGATTAAACCTCAGGCTATATCACTTCCGAAGTCGAACAACGCCGTATTTATATGAGCTGTATGTTATAGCTTGTTTGAGTATTTACCAGCGTTGTTTACACAGGGCAGTCACTCAATAATCGATGTTTGGTTTCCTGCAATAGTCAGGCTATTGTAGTATTAACGTGTTTACGCTAGTATTACAATACCTTACAACAATATTAAATGTTTAGTAGACAAGTCAGTTACATCTTACTGCTGTTAAGGGGCTATTACACGGTAGTTTTTGTTCAATAGCCCATGTCAGGAATTTCGGAAGTCAAACTCAAAGTATACAAGAATTGGGTTCTGGAACTAACGTCACTTGTTGTTTTTCTGTCTATCCCTTGAATATAATTAAACTTTTAAGATACCTAAAATGAATTGTTTTAAATAAATCAAATCACCAAATCTACTTATTAATTCTTTCTTTCTTTTTTATTCCTTTTGTCTTAAAAAATAAGCCAGGGACGACGAGAAAATTAATTTCAAAAGGAAACATGCGTAACATAATTTCCGTCGTTTTATCTAATTTAAAGATAAACGATCATGTTAGATATAATTAAATTACCGTAAAGCATCGCGGCGACTGGGAAAAAACCTCGAAAAAGTTATTTTTACCAACTTATCTCATTACTCAAAAAGATGCGACTTTTATGACTGAATCGGTCTTTTAAGAAATTTGTTGGTAATATTGCGACGGAGAGCGCTGGGAACATTACTTAAAGCAATAATGTAAACATTTTATCACAATTATTGTTCGGAGAAATATTTATTTCATAATATTAATCTGTTAAATTGCCAATAATTTCGAAAGTCTGTCTGTCACCTCTTCACGCTTGAACCTCTAAACCAATGTTTGGTATGGCGATACTAGAGTACCTACCGGGAACTAGGACATAGGGTACTTTTTTGAGTTGGGAGCGTCATCTAGTTATTAATCCTTCGATCGCGGATTCTTGGAAATGCTACTGTATTCTATTGTTGTCGCGATCACCGGTGCTCTTATGGGACTTGAAGGATTAATAATGTATCCGTATAGTATGTATAAATTTAGTAACCTTTTTTCTGAAATCATAAGAATGCTTTCATCCTCAACTATTAAAATTTTGACCCAAAAACCCAACAAAAAGATACTTCAGAATTGATTGACCCGGGTTATTGATTCCCGATGAAATAGGATAAGAGGCGGGAAATAGGTTGATTAGATTACTTCAGTCCTACGGCTAGAATCTCACCTTAGGCGTCTCTTGTTATACGTGTGTTTTTACTTTTATCGACTTATGTGTTTTATTTTTCTCGGAATTCCGAAAGTGATTTGGGTACCGTGTCATCTGGAATGATTCGCTAGACAGCAAAGGGTATTAGGCCATTTTTATTGTTCCGTTGTAGGTCCGTAACAAGGAACCCTTATAATTTCGGTCTGTCCGTCTGTCGTTTTGCTCAGAGACTATAGAACCTACAAAGCTGTAATTCTGCATGAACGCACATAATATTAATGATGCCGACAGAATGGTGAATAAGATCTTTAAAAAAATTTAAAGGTACCTCGCCTACACATCAAGCGAGGATGTTTTTTTCTTTTCGCGTCCGGCCACCGTGTGAGGTGTCGTTGGATAGGTTTTAAAAAAATATTACGAGTATTCAAAGATCATTTTCCGATTTTTATAACGAAAAAATATATTATAATAGTTGAGTGTTTTTTGTGCTTACGGAGTTGTATCAGTAAAACAAATAAATATGCAATGGTTATGCCACGAAAATGCAAGCGAAATCGCGCGAAAAAGCTAGTAAATAACGCTTTCACGTTATTACTTGTGCTCGTAATATTTTACGAATTGTTGGAAAATTGGAAATTGCACATGTAAATTCAAGGAGACGGGGCGGCATGAGTTATTACAGAGTTTAGAAGTTTCAACAAATACATGGCGAAATTTTACATCGGCGGCTGCAATTCTCCGAATAAATGGCACTGAAGCCACGTACTTCAATATAAGGCAAATAAATGACTTCATTCCCGCGATAAAATGGGAAAAGAATTTATAGGTATCTAGGAACACGCTCTGAAGAAAGCGTTTTGTTTGCAAAATCATTTAATATCTTTTGAAAAAGTTGAGAATCTTTAACAAAGAGCTGACGAAGGGAAAGCCAAGGGTTTTTGTGAGATGAATGGGCTAACGAGTGCTCTGGGCGCCTAATGAGACAACAACATTATCTAAAATTTCCATCGCATGGGGCACATTTTGTTCATAATTTGCCGGCTTGAAATAACTAACGTGAAAAACCTGTATGTTCATGGATACAATAATTAAATACATATTAATTTTATATGCTGGTTTCTTGTTTCGATAAATATAATTATTATTAAACTCTCAATAAGTAAAATTTTGTTGTAAACTTTTTAAAATTATTAAAATTTTGTACAAACTTAATATTTATGGTTAAACGAACTTACCTGAAGTGAAGTTCAACCAAAACATACGATAGCACATGGAAAGCACAGTGCGTCAGAGGCAATCAAAAGCCAATTGCCGCAATTGGCTTTCGATTGCGTAACGCAGCGTTAAAAGAATTGAATAGGGCCAGCGTGAGGTACCTCTAGTGGCGGCGTGTCCTGTCGTTGCCCGGTCTGGCGCTCGCGTAGGGGCGGGCGCGGCGCAGGGGCTGGTGGGCCCTCCTCGCCGACGCGGACGGCTGCGGCTCATGCAGGTGGGCGCGGCGCGGGGGCTGCTGGCTCTCCTCGCCGACGCGAACAGCTGCGGCTCATGCAGGCGGGCGCGGCGCGGGGGCTGCTGGCCCTCCTCGCCGACGCGGACGGCTGCGGCTCATGCAGGCGAGCGCGGCGCGGGGGCTGCTGGCCCTCCTCGCCGACGCGGACGGCTGCGGCTCATGCAGGCGAGCGCGGCGCAGGGGCTGCTGGGCCCTCCTCGCCGACGCGGACGGCTGCAGCTCATGCAGGCGGGCGCGGCGCGGGGGCTGCTGGCCCTCCTCGCCAACGCGGACGGCTGCGGCTCATGCAAGCGGGCATGGCGCGGGGGCTGCTGGGCCCTCCTCGCCGACGCGGACGGCTGCGGCTCATGCAGGCGTCTGGCACTGCTGGCGCTGGCCTCGCGTACTGCTGACGAGGAGGAACTCGGGAGTTGCCCGGCAGTGCTTGTTGCTTGCGCTGCGAGAAAGTTTGTTAAGTAAAAGGTTTCTTTATTTGAAGACCAGATCATTCGATATCCTTGGTACTTTTAATATTCTCACCGAGCTTTTCACCGAAAAGGTAGACGTCCCTTTTTACGCATTGGATTGTATTCCAAATTTTTTATCTAAACTGGAAAATATGAGCTTTTTTCAATTGACCGATTCCTCGTAATGCAAATCTAGGAGAATCTGAGCGGTTTCTGAAATCTGTTTAATTATTTGGAGTTTTGGAAGGTCTCCTTGGATAAGTTAAATCGCGAGGCTGGCTATTTCTAGGCCCAATTGATTATGCGCATTCTCTAACCGCTTATCCCGGTTTTTTGCAGCCTCCTGTAGAACTGTGGCTACCACTTGATTAAGTTTAGGCGCTTGTGCCAGCGAAAAGTTAGTCGGTATAAGAATCTTCGCCACGATCGACTGCTTAATATATTCCTTAGCCAAACCATCGACCTGGATTTTACCCCAACGTTCAGAGAGTTCAGTGGGTATGCATTCGTCTAGGGGTTTCTCTGTTTTATTGGCCTCGCCAAGAATATTTAATATTCCAAGTGGTAATGTGGGGGTAGATTCTTGATTAGGATCTACCGGTACGGTGACTTCTGGTTGGCTCAGCGGCGCTGATGTCAGCAGTGCAGCCTGCGGCGGCGCCGGTGCAGGCCCGGGCGACTCTACATAATCCACGTCTTCGACGTCGGCTAAAGGTTGTGGAGTTCCACAGCGAGATTCAGCCTCCCGTGCCTCGATGTCTTTATCGCGCCTATTGTCATCGGACGAGTGCTCGTAATAGCGGCGGCCTTCCCGGGAGGAGGGCGCTGATGACTCGGATCTTCTCCGGTCTGAATAAACAAAAGCTTAAAGTTACTTTCAGGATGATATCTCATATCACATATCATCACGTGAAGAAAGAACTCAGTTTGTAATATCACGTATTACTACATTAAGGTACAAATAATTGACTATCTGGATAATATTACATACTCACACGTTAAGATAGTCATTTTGTATCGTATCATAGCTTTACTTTAGGGCCGGGACACAAAAACACGACACGACGTCGTACGACGTCGTACGACGTCGCACGACGCCGCACGACTGGGAATCCACGACGCGCGTCGTAAAAAATCACGACACGACGTCGTACGCAGTCGCGTCGTAGAAACTTATCTTTGAATTTCTACGCGAGTTTCTACGACGCGCGTCGTGGATTCTCACGACACGGCGTCGTGCGGCGTCGTGCGACGTCGTGTCGTGTTTTTGTGTCCCGGCCCTAAGCTGAGAACAAAGAAAACTATCATATATTTTTTTTAAATGAATGTGGGTATTTTGGTACCTTTTCCTTTGTTGCGGCATAATTTACTTTCCAATCGCCGTATTTTGCGGCGAAACTGTTCGTAATCATCCTTATTCTTCCCTTTTCCCATAGTATTCGACGATTTACACTAATTATAACACTTTAACACTGTGAAAATTAATGTGTTGACGATGTCGCACACGAAAAACGAATGAAGCCGAGCGGGGATTCGGGATCGGTCGAGCGGTAAATGAGTGAACGAGTAGTTTTTAATTTTTTTTAATAATCTAAAAATCGTGTGGCGATGTTGTAGGTCGTAAAACGGACTAACTACATAATATATTTTTTACGTTTAAATAGTAATTCAAACGGGTATTAGTATTTATTTACGACCGTCATACAAGTAGAAAGGTCTACCAAAAAGTATTAACCAGTATTAAATCTATACTTTTATTCGTGCCAAAAAAGTACTTTCAGATATTCTGTGAATTAAATAAACATATTTTACTGGCAACAGTTGAAAAGTCAGGCTTAATATAAAAACTTGTCCCGCGGCTTGGCGGCGATCAGGCGTGTGGCTTTGTGGTTTGTAAAATTACGGGATTAAAAGGTTGATTTTAATATTTACCGACGCCAAAACAAGGGTAATGTTTTTTTAGAGGATGATTAATGTGTTTGGCATTTGCAGCCTGAACTACTTGACGGTTTGTATGTTGTGAGATGTCGTTAGACTCGTATTATATATTACTATCATTAGCTATGTCCACATTATGCAATTTCATCTTCAATTTTCGTCATCTTCTTTTTATTCAACTTTCGTTTGGCATATTCAATAATTGAATGCATCATTGCGCACAACGCACACGCGTTGAAAGAAAAATGTCATAGCGAGCGCTACGATTTCAACGCGCGTCACGGGCATGCCGCATGCCTCACGTTCACTGTTGACTGCGCTTTAACGCATGCCCTTGATGAACAAAAAAGGCCCAGTGTGGACAAAGCTATTATCCCCTTTACGTGGAATGAAAGCTAAAGACGAACCACTTTATGTAATAGCCTGTTCGTGCAATCGTGCCCGCAAAATGTAATTACAACTAAAAACTAGTATACCAGCTAGCATTAATATAACTTCCATCAAGATTTGGGGCGAGCGGCGGACAGGGCAATTACAACAATACATCACACGTATCACCCCCATCTGCACCAGATAAGCCGGAATTAATATTCATGTGTACGTGAATCATTTCTTACATCCTTATATTATGAAGAGCGGTCTATGGGTAAGAGGTTCTGCTTACATTCAGGATTCCCTAGAACATTTTTTTTATTAATATCAAGCTAATTTTTAGTGCGTAGCTTTATTTTGATAAGACGAATAACATTTTTATTTGCAAACAATCTTGAAAGTGGTAGCTAACAGAGATGGAAATGATTTCATACTTTGATCTAAAATATGGATTGTTCTACATACGAGGGCGGCACTGAAAATTTCGGGAATCAAGGAAGTGACACAACATTACTATTTAAAATTGTGTTTATTGCTTTTCGAAGTATTCTCCGCGAAATTTGACACATTTTTCCATACGATGGAACCAATCATTGAAGCAACCATTCCATTCGGAAGTTAGGGTCTCCAAAATGACCGTTTTGTAGGCGTCTACAGTTTCTTTCAGGTGATGAAAATCTCTGACCACGCAATTTATTCTTTATTTTAGGGAAAGTATAGAAATAATTAGGGTTTAAGTCGGGGCTGTACGGCGGATGGTCTAATAATTCTATGTTTTCTTGCTCTAAAAACTCTTTTGTTCTGTGCGCGGTGTGAGAACTGGCATTGTCGTGATGGAGGATGATGCGGCGGTTGCAGTTCTCTTTACGGAGTTCAGAAACGACCTGTGGCAAACAAATGCTAGCATACCATTCTGCATGCATTAACTGTTCTTTGTCCCTCAAGAGGAATAGTCGCAATATGGGCTATGGCCAGTTTTGGAGACAAACGTGGCCACCATTTTTTTTGCAACACTCCGTGAACGAACAATTTTTGTTGGCTTTAACTCATTTTCGAACACCCAAACTCGTGACTGATTTTTAGTTTTGGGTTCGTACGCGTATATCCAGGATTCGTCACCTGATATGATGTTGTGTACAGCATTTGAGGATCCTGAGTGGAATCTTTCGATAGTTCTGACGCACCAAGTAACGCGAGCCGCTTTTTGGTCTTCACAGAGCAAATGCGGTATCCATCGGGAAAACATCTTTTTTAAACCTAATTGTTCATGCAATATTATTTGTATTTGACTCATGCCAATGTCTAAAGTTGCTTGAATTTCGCGGTATGACACATGTCGATCTTCCTCGACCAGCTAACGCACAGCATCAACGTTTTCTTGGGTGACTGCAGTTTTTGGACGACCTTGACGGGGATCATCACTGAACTTGACACGTCCACG
This sequence comes from Polyommatus icarus, assembly GCA_937595015.1. Taxonomy (NCBI): domain Eukaryota; kingdom Metazoa; phylum Arthropoda; class Insecta; order Lepidoptera; family Lycaenidae; genus Polyommatus; species Polyommatus icarus. Next base: position 6,381,144 of record OW569339.1, on the reverse strand, counting down.
TTGAAATTCAGCAAACCAGCGATAAATTGTGGTTTTGGATGGGGCTCCATCACCAAATGCAGAAATCATCCGATCAACACACTGTTTTTGTGTTAAACCACTTCGAAAGTCATAATAAATCATCGCTCTAGAATTTCCTCGAGTCAATTCCATTTTCTCAACGACTACACAAGTTTGACAAGACCGAGAGTCTTTTTTTAAATAAATAAATGGTATTAGATTTTTAAAACCAAGGAGTTTTCAATTAAAAATATTTTAATATGACAGGAACAGTGGAAATATTCCATTCCCGATATTTTTTGGTGCAGCCTATGTATTTGTAGGACAATGTTACTCTTAAATAATTAATAACTACTCGTATTAACCTATCAATATCCAAAAAATCTGCTGGTTTTAAATTATATAAACTAAAATTAACCTATCATTATACAAAAAGTCTGCTGGTTTGGATTCCGTTTTAGGGTACCGTATAGTCAACCAAGTTTTGTTGACATTCCCCGCAGAAAAAAGGGGCCTATGTGTTAATGCATGGTGTCAACTAACTCTATACGAAGTTTTATTAAAATCGCTGATGATGATGATGATTTAAGAGGAAGAATTTTCACACCAAGCCCTCTAATGGATTATCTTGTGGTGAAGTTATTCTGTCATTTTCAGCGGCAGTTGTTTCATAATTAAACTATAGGTCAGATATCAAGCTTGCTTTAGATTGAAAAGGAATTCTATGCGTATAATGTATAATATACAAAAAACAGCCAACACGGTTTTGCCATATTTTTTTTTCTCAAGATGAGATGTGAAAATTAAACGCACTTGATGAGTACACAAAATTTCAACGAATCGGTACCTACATATAAGTTTCGTATCGTACATCGCGTCAATTTTATATCTACATTAACAATCCAATCATATCCACCCAAGCTCAGAAAAACATATTTTATCGTCTTCGATATAAAATAAGGTAGCTCTGGAAGTATTTTAACGTCTGCCCGATATTGATATGGGCAGCGCGATCCATTTTAACCACATGCTACCGAACATTTTCATATAAAAGGCACTTACTTTATCTTTAGCAATATTTGAGGTCACTTCTGATATTTTGAGACGCTTTCAGATAATTCCCCCTTTATAATAAATTGTTAAATGATAATGCTGAAATAACTGTCCATTTTACGCACGGTAGTAATGGTAAAAAAATAAACTTAGCGACAAATTGAATAATGTTCTTACTGCTGATAAAAATTAATAAACAATTGAATACTAGTATTATAAATGCGAACACAGACATACACACATACACACACAACGGCTGGATCGATTTAGATATTAGCTACTAGATAACGCCCGCAACTCCGTTGCGCCAAAATTTGCAAAATCGGTTCAGCGGTTTGGGCGTGAAGAGGTAACAGACAGACTGACAGACCCCACGTTCACATTTATAATATTAGTATGGAAATGGAAGTCCTTGAAAGGCGTAGGAGTAAGAATGGGTTTTATCCGGGAAAATGTACGGTTACTACGTAATGAACAAAAAGCACTCATGGACCTAACTATTTCCTCTGGCGCCTCTCGTTGCCGAGTGAAAAATTTTCCAAGGGCACGGCTATGTTACTCAGCTATGTCCAACTGTGTACTTTCGTCTTCAATTTTCGTCATTTTCGATACGGTCAGAGGGCATGCGTCGCGGGCATGCCTCACGTTCGCTGTTGACTGCGTTATAACGCATGCCCTTGATGAACAAAAAAGGCCCAATGTGGACAAAGCTGATATTCATAATTCATGCTATGGCATAGTGAATGATGCTGATAGATGACTAGTTACTCCGGTCATTTCGTCTCTGTCAGTCCGGAATACGATGCCCACTCTTCCGGCGATCTGATATTTTTTATCGCGACTCGTATACGGGCTCATTTTAATAAATGGCACCGGAAAAATTGCTGAAAAGCAAGAAAAAAGCCAAATTTCGATGTGGGTTATAGGAGTTATATAGTGCTCTAATATGTGCGCAATACACGAGAAAGCCCTCGTGATCTAGTAAGACTGATAAACCATCATGACCAGCCCCAGCACGGTAACCAGTGGAAATAGTATAGACAAACTGTGGATATATGGTGGACATAAACTTAAGGTGTCGTTCCAAACTTTTTTCGTTCCGAAAAATTCAATGGAGATGCCACTTTATGACAGACTATTGTCACAAACTGTGGACATAAACTTAAGGTGCCGTTCCGATCTTTTTTCGTTCCGAAAAATTCAATTATAATGCCACTTTATGACAGACTATAGTCCTAAAAATTCAAATAACATCCTACTTTATGACATATATTATAGTCTGTCATAAAGTGGCATTTTAATTGAATTTTTGTTGGTCGCGATTAGCCTCGGTAAAGATCGGAACGGCATCTTAAGTTTATGTCCACAGTTTGTCTATACTTTCGCATTTCTACTGGTCGCCGTGCTAGCGCTTCAGGGAGAGATCGGTGCAGGACCGACTTTTAACATGGTAATCCGACGCATTGATCATCTAAGTACTTATTGATCTGCAGCCTGCATTCTTTTAACCAAAGATTATTTCCTTGATAAGGAGCCGCACCTTTGAAGCATGCAAGTCTTATAGTTGCCGTAGTACAGCGGTTCTCAAATTTTTTTGGTGGTGGAACCCCTCTTAAAAAGTGTCATTTTTGACGGACATCAAAAAAAAAGACTTTTTGTCTTTAAATGAATTGTCTCCATGCTAGTTTCTAATGTTATATCTAAAATCAATTTATGTATTACTTGCGGAGCCCCTACTAGGCACTTGCGGAGCCCTAGGGCTTGGCACACTTTGAGAACATAATATGCCCTAGTATAAAGCAGCAGGCGAAAGCCATAAATAATATTCAAACATTTCTTTTCAACGTGAAACATAATTCCATTATACGAAATGAAGGATATAACAATAATACTTAGCTTTTAATATCTGGAGAAATTGATCGTATTTTACAAGGAGTTCTCGTGCTATGCGTCTTACGTAACCTTTATAATAAGGAAATAGGGAATACTTTCATTGAAAGTAAAGGTAAAATAAGTTAGAACGGTCCATAATCGTCGGTTAATGCTAATACGATAGCCCATCTCGCTACTTTAACTACATTTTATTGCTATCAACTTTGACATATTGGCTAACTTAAATAACAAAATGTTATTAGGAATTTGCATTTAACCTGCCACATTATAATGGACAGTTTAAATGTTTAATTTAAATTGGCAATTAGGCCAATTAGTATTTGTAAGTATAAGATTTTAGTAGTAATGAAAACATAGAGACAAGTTTAATTAACCTAATATACTTATTTCTTTAAAAGACGAGATATCCAAAGTTTTTTTTTATGATTTTGTTTTCAATAAACGCGAAATTACAAAGAAATCGGAATATGATGTATTTATCCACTTTAGAAACAGAAAAAAAATCTGAAAACTGTTTTATCATGTTGGTAGCAAATACCAAGAATTTATATTATAATACTAGGCAGTTCCTAAAGTAATAAAAACGGATAAAGTATGTTTTTTTACAAAAAATAAAAAAATAAACTTGTAAATTCAACATGTTATTGAAATCTGTGTAACTATTTTTCTGTGCAATATATTTTTAACTGAAAAAGGTTTCAAACATCTGTTTGGGGATGCTATATGAACCGAGGTTATGGTTTCGGCATTCAGCAATATAAACTTTTTATTGTAAACCTAATAGATACCAGATGAAATCATGCATAAGTGTGCACTACGTTTGTGGCGGTTTAGTATGAAGATTAGTAGGAAGAGAAGTACATACCTTATATTGTATTTACACTATACTGTATTATAATTATTTATAGTGTAAATACTCAACAGTAGATCACACTTAGGTGTGAACTGGTGTCGGCTTCGTATAATAAACTTAGCAACTTCTCCCCATTTAATTGAGTTACGCTTTGAAGCAAATCTAATTACTCAAGGGATATGCGAGAATGTTTAATATCAGATATCGATGAAATTGTTCTAAACCACAATTTTGCTAAATATGTGAAGAATATACGTCTTATAGGCTATAGTTTTAAGGGCTCCCGCACACTGGCCACCGGCCACAACCACAAAACGCCGCTACCGGCATATTTCCTGTAGTTTTCATACATTTTTGAAGCCGCGCCGGTGGCCGTCACACGCTACAACGAATCACTTTACAGTTTACGACCAATAGACTAGCTTAAAACGGCGTTTGTGGCTGTGGGGTGTGGCCTGTCACCCGTGTGCGCCGACACTTACGACCAATAGACTAGCTTAAAACGGCGTTTGTGGCTGTCGCGTGTGGCCCGTGTGCGGCGACACTTACCTATACATATAGTAATAGGCGAAGTCGTGAACGTAACTCTTAGAAGTTGTTTGGTCGGATTATAATCTATTCAATGTCAGTCATCATCTGCTGGCTGGGTTTTGCAAAACGCGACCAAATTATGAAGATCTGCCATAGAGTGGGATACTTACATGGATCTTGGGTTGATACACAAGTCCCAGTCATGCGAGCGTGAGTGTCTTTGTATGAAATAGCTGGTGTCTATCAAGTAACATTTTACAAGGCAGCTTTTATTCCGAAAACATTATCCATTCCGATTCATTGCAATCGGGTATTAAAATTTAAATAACAGTTTAAAAAAACAAAAAAAAAAGGTTTTTTTTTAATTTTAACAAATTATTGCAAAGTCATTGCTCGCAAAGTTTAAAATTAATTAGACTACTGGGAACAGGTAACAATCGTGCTCAAAGATTACGTTACATTCATACAGCCCAAGCTAATAAAAGCGTGTTAAAAATTAGAATATTCTGCCGAATCACAGCCTGATTGGGTAAGTTATTACATTTGGGTGGAGTACACCATAATTTTCCCGGTACGGGTTAACCCTTTGACCCTTTTACCCATATTTAAATTATGTGGTTTATTTTTAACCGACTTCCAAAAAACGAGGAGGTTATATGTTCGGCTGTGGATATTTTTTTCATGACTTATATTCTTCGCGGTAAGAGGAGGAATCTCATCTTCCAGTGCCGGTCATTTTTGACAGCTGCCAGAAACCCTTAATTAGACTTTGAGAGTGTCTAGCAGTGGGAAGCAACTGTCAAAAATGTCCGGCACTGGAAGACGAGATTCCTCCAATTACCGCAAAAATATTATAAGTTATGAAATTGAGCTTTACCCTTTCTGAAAGGTCAGGTAGACCTTCAGAACTGGATATCTCTTAAAATAACGGCAAATGAAACTCCACAGTTGATGGTCATTCTTACCTCTGTAAAGGCCACAAACAGATAAACTTTCAGCTTTACGAAACGGAGGAAGTCTGACCATCGCGGGCTCTTGGTTAGCGCCTTCTACTCCGATATAAGTAGCATAACTATATTTTTTTTATTGTATGTATATCCGCTGTCAAAAGCCTGTAGCATTATCGAATCACTATCTTTGCTCGTTTTTAATCCGAGGCACGGACAATCGAATAGCGTGAAATGCGGTGACACCGCGGCCACACGAAAACAGGAAACACTAAATTTCATCGTCTATTTGTTCGCCGACCACGGACCAACTATTCCACTCCACGGGTTACGAATGACGGTTGCGTAAATTATTACGCTATTTACAAAAGACGCTTTGTTTCGTGCTGATATTCGGACATTCAAATGTATGTTCATTCTTTTAAACAGACTTCAAAAAAGGAGGTGGTTTTATGATCTACTCCAGCCTTTCTCAAAGTGGGCGTTAACGTCCTCTTGTAGGCGCTGAAGGTCTAGAGAGGGGCGGTTTGGGACCCAGAAAAAAAATGGGGGCGTTATGTAGAGGCTTGGGGGTGATTTATTTCATCTGGATGCATTTTAATCAGTAGAAAAAATAAGGTTGAGAACCCCTGATCTACTCTGTATTTTTTATGCAGGCACTTCACATGGCTATTTGTATTTGCGTATTTGATATATTCGCCAAACAATCACCATATTGTGTAGACGGTATCAGGTATGTTTGACAAATATTGGCCTTATTTGCTTATTTGACAAATATGACCAATACTAAATTATAAATACACGTATCCGTACCTGTGTCGGTTTTTGACGCACATCAAAGGAGTCAAATAGGCAAGTAAACAAAATCAAGTAAAAGTTTGGTATTTGACGTCCATGTGTGGAAGGCCGTATTTGCCTTTATTTGCTTGTTTGTGTATACCTCAATAATTTTGCTAAATGCAACAAATAGCCAATAGCATATACAAATAGCCATGTGAAGTGCCTCCATTATGTTAAAAAAATAATTACAAAGTTCTCAAACATAGTTTATAGTATCAATGGAGCGTTCATTAGACTTCCTAGTTCCAATGCCGAATTTCTATTTTTTATGAGAGTTATAGGTCACTTTACTTTCGCCGCCTTATGTACGCAATCTGTAGAGCTGCTACCTCTAGGCCGTGGCCTATAACGGCCTATTTATAAATCCGGGGCTGCCAAGTTTTACTTGAATTAAAAACCAACCAACCAAGCAAGGTGGTGTGCCCACCGTAGTTGATTGCTGAGGTAAAATAATTTTATTTTTGGGGGTTTGGCGGGCTTACATTATTTCAATCTAGTTATCGAATCTAGCGTTACCATTTCTAGATAATTGCATTCTAATTTCTGGTGCATTCCAGCGGCCGTTTAAACTATTCTAGTAGCAATCCAGCGTTTGGGACACTGGATTGGATTAGTGTAATACGACCATTATAATACAATTTTAATATTATGATAGTTACTCGTTAGAAAATTTTGATAGCTCGTCGATTCAGGACTATGGCCTCAATTATTGGTCCGTTTTATTACATTCAAATGTCTAAGTAAAATGTAAATACCCTCATGAATTACTTCAATCCAGCTGTTCAATCCCAGCGGCCATTTACAGTATTCCAGTAGCAATCCAGTGTTGGATTGGGTCACTGGATTAGATTTTAGAATAATATGTATACCGGCTATTATACATAATTTTAATATTATTGCTCGTTAGAAAATTTTGATAGCGCGATCGATTGTGTTGCCTATTGGTTATAATATCAATTTTAACACATTAAAATATCTAAGTAAATAACCTTATGAATCACTGCATATTCAACATTAGTTTCACAACTTCTTTATTACGTATGAACGTTTCACAAACAACTATTAATTTCGCATTGAACGAGAACCGCTGTATTCCGTTCACAATTATTTTGCCGCTGCGTCATATGATAAAATACCTTATGTCCATCGCATAAAGGTTATATAGTTAAACCTTAAACCGCCTGTAGAACTTGGACACGGAACTTGCAACTTTGATACACGACTTTGCGCCTTCACATCTTGAGATTTTCAAAGTTTGAGAACGCTTTTATAATTTTTTAAAAATGCTGACGCCCGGCTTAGAAATGATGTCCTAAGTTTTAGAATATTTTAAAAGTATCCGATGCTTTTATACTTATGATAATTTTATGGTGCTCTGAATTTATTATGAACCTTTTTAAAGTCAGACCCACTCAGTTGGCTTCGGAATAAATACGCATGTAACTTGTAGTCAAGTGTACTTGACATCTTAAAAAAAACCTTAATAATAACCATTTTCTTACAAAATAATTCCTTTAGTTACTAACAATATTTGTTTTGGCGTCTAATTTTATAATCATTATTTCCATTGAAAAGCTCTCTTATTTTAATGAAGGAGGATGTAAACTTTAATTAGCTTTCTCAATTATTGAGATGCGTAAGCACTAAACACACATACTGAAAATCTTCGATATAAAAACTCTTTTCTCGAGTTTCATATAAAAATATATTCACAGCTGAACATAAAATCGCCTCCCTTTTTGAAGTCGGTTAAAAAGGGCACACCTTTTGGGCTCGCGACGCGAATACATCTTCCTATCGAATATTTGCAAAACGAATTTGATAAGAAGCGTGAGCGTTAAGAAAAACATTCACACGTCAGATTTGTGTAAATCACAAACATGAGTCATAACACAAATAGGGGCGTTAATTAGGCCGCGTTCTACTGACGCGGAGCGGAGCGGAGAGGAGCTTAGCGGTGCCCGAATTGACCAATCGTGCTATTCCAGTGAAATGACAGCGAAGCGGAGTGAAGATTTCGAGCATGGTGACTGGTCAATTCGGCACCGCTAAGCTCCTCTCCGCTCCGCTTCGCGTCAGTAGAAGCGCGGCCTTAGGCCGGCCGCATACACACGTTTTCCGTATGTTCGTTTTCCGTATTCGGAAATCCGAATGCATGGAATGAGTAGAAAATACATTAACTACCGCACACACCTGGGTGCACGGTAGTGCCCCCGCCAAGACGAGCTAAGCGAAGTGCAAGGGCACTATCTACCTTTTCTGGAAAGGTTTCGTCCTATTTTTGAACCCTCGTAACTTTTATTTGGATAATGCCACATAGTTCAATCATAATTTTTAAGATATAACGACATGAGTATAGTTATTAAATGCGCAAAGTTTGAATATCGTAGCTATTATACTTTAGATTTTAAAGGTGTCCAAAAACCCAAAAACCCGATCATCCAAACTATAGGGTACTTCCTGAAGTTTTAGTTGGTATGTAACATAATATTAGTACAGAAACAATTGTGTTTTTGTATTTTGTTTGTGTTTTGTTACTAACTTAATATATATTGCTTTTCTGTTGTATTTACTTAATAACATAATAATATTTACCGTAACAAAATGGCCAGGTCACCGATTTTGACTAAATATGAGTAGAGTTTTTAGATTCTTCTCATGCGGCTGACACATTATATTATATTAAGTATTTTGCCGCAACTTAAGTGTAAATTTAAGGTTTTTAGATTAAGGACTGAGTATACAAGGTACAAGAAACTTGGCTATACATGTGATCTCACTAGTCACCACGAACTACATTATGTTCTAGTCTTGGCAACATTTTTACATGAAAATGTTTTTGGTGGGATTCGTTTTTCCGCGTACGGAACAAACCGCTCGTACTAAAACGTACGAGCGGTTTGTTCCGTACGCGGAAAAAGTGCAAGCCGGCGCATTCGCGCGTGAAAAAAACGAACGTTTGACCTAGTCTCACGGAAATCCTAATACGGAAAACGATTTCGAAAATCAAATACGGAAAACATGCATTTGCGGCCAGCCTTAATGTTATAATATTGAGGGAAAGAAAAACTTATATAAATAAACTTTACTTTTATTGTAATTAATAAACTTTAAATAAACTCATAGTAGTTTATGGGGCCCCATTATTATTCTTTTAGAACCTGATCTCACTTTTGGAAAGACCTTAAATATATCGAGTCCTTAAATATATCATGCTTACTGTGTGTTATATAAATTATATCTTATATTATTATTTAAGTATTTATGATTACTATATTTTAAATCGCTCGCCTATGCACTGATATTATCTGAAAGAGTTATTGCTTTGTTATTATTGCAGCATAAAACAATGAAATCGTTCTGTTGGACAAATTATTTCATTTAAATTTTAACCCATCAAGCCCCATAAGGACACCGGTGACCGCGACAACAATAGAATAACAATAGATTTCCAAGAATCCACGATCGAAGGATTACATTACTCTTCTCCTATTCTTCTTTGCTTTCTTAATTTATTTTTATCTGTGGAGATATCAATCTTTTCCGTAGAAAATTAATAACACTTAAGGGGAAGCTGAAGTTACTCTGATAAAAGTTTAAAAGTCAAATATCAATTAATACACCCCTTTCAGTCTTGACAATTAATTAAGATTTAAGGGATTTTTAATACATATAATTTAATCAAACCAGTTAGCTTCTTATACTTTGTGATTTAATAGAAAATAAGGCAAAATAATATTTTTCGTACACTTCCTAGGGCTAATAAGTTTCGGGGATATCTTGACATCTCTACATATAATAAAACTGTAGAAATGAAAATTCTGTATAAAATGCGAAAGGTTGCTTCTTCATGAGTTTGGGAGACAAATAATGGTAAAACCTAATGGGACGAATCATTATTCGTCCCATTGCTCTCCAAAGCTGGTCGAAGATGGGAAACTCACCGCGGAATTATCCGAACAAGTGATTATAGTAAATCGAGATGAAATTCAAGCCGGGATTTTCATCAGCACCAGCATCAGAGACAATTTCTTAGTGATACCATGGTCAATCTCACAAACTCATGAAAAAGCAACCTTCCGCAATTTCCACATTTCAATACTGGATTACAAAATGTTTTAACGTCTTAAGGACCAACTTAATGGAAACTCCTCTGCACAGTTTGGTCGGTTTCTATAGACTGGTTGCTCTCCTGGAGCCTTTTTACTAGTTGCATCGACTTAATATTGGGTTGATTCGACCAGATTATTCTGGTTTTGCCCTGGTATCCAGGGTTTTCTGACATGAAATATATCTACTGCGACTAAAATATGCAGTGTTAAATACATTTCAGACATTTTCTAATAGGATAGATACCAGAAAAAAACGAAATCACAAAGAACATAGGGCCTTTACCGAAGAAAGACTAAAAAATGTATTTTAGGTAAAAATACTCAATACTAAGTAACGAATAAAATTCATTATTATTGATTTGACTATAGCAATAAAATGTAAAAGATTTTCTCTTATTCGAATGAAATTTTCGGTTTTATAAAACGAAGTAAAGATTTTTTGCCATATAACTTATCTGTGACCATACAAAAGCCAATGATTTTTTCTTAAAAACAAAAAAAAAAATCGGAACGTTTTTTATGTTCTATGAAATGCTATAAATAAGAATTATATTCTTTCATTTACTGTCTTCAAAAATCCTGATAGATTTCATAAAATACAAATGTCCCTAGACTTAGTTGATGTGTGTTTTTGAAAATCAACCACTTTAGAAGCTCATAGCATGGCAATGATTGGAGATAGATACGTAGTGTAAATAACACAGTTGTAGTAAATTTTAGTAGCTTTTATTATGTACAGACACTTTTTCTTTTTGACGTACCGTTTTGAAGATTTGAGCCAAAAACTAAAAAACAGGAAGTTTAATAAAACCTATATAGAAGCAGCTTACAGTCAGCTTATTTTTCCCAGGTTGTGCTATCATCATTAAATTAAAGTTAAGTTATCACTTAATGCGACCATCTGTTTGATTTTAAAATCAGGGTTTAAAAATCCTTACAACTTCCAGTCACATAATATTTTGGTATTCGTTAACATTCGATTACGTTACCCGAATTTGTTTACTGTGGTAGTCTACAGGAGTCAGGAGCACATGCAATGTAAAATCCAACAAAATGCCGAAATTTCCTGCGACAGCCTTTCGCAGAAAACACGACTATGTGTCGCATTTTGACGTTTTCATTTTCGCTATGCACCGGCCTGTGACGAATCGCATCTGCGTCACGGGTTTCGGCAAATGACGTTTCATATATCAGCGCTTTGAATTTCGAACACCTTTGACGTGAACATACGTTGTTGAAAATAATTGAATGGTGCATTTACGAAGATTTTCCGGTCGATTTGGATTTTTAAAACCGTTCTCGTGTTTGCAATGTTTTTTCTTTATTCGCGCGGGCAGCGTTGCAGAAAAATTGGAAAAATTCCATTTTTAAATTTTCCACCGCTCCAGTCGAGTCGGGACTACAAAAGTCAGAAACTTTTAAGGAGTCAAAGGTTTTTTGTGCTAGTAACCATCACAAAAAAGGTGAAATATTATGGTCATAAATATTTTTATATATGTGACTATCTAATAACTAAAGATATAAATAAATAGTTATGTGTAAAGAAATATAAATGAAACCAAATGATACAATATTAAGAGGTACGTGGCATTTATTGAGCATATCTTGTGTAAGCTACAAGAGTTTTATTACATTTACAATATTAAAGTAGACTTTTTTCGTAGGTGAATATTATACAATTAATATTACTTTACTTATATTCCCATTTCTTTGCACGAGTTAAGCTTCTAGTAGACCGATTTCGATTAAGCACAAATAGAGATGTTTTTCACGTTTGGTTAGGACAATTTTGGCTTTGACGGTCTGATAAGAAAGATGGTCCAAGCATCGGATGGGAATGTCAAAAGTCGGTCCTGCACTTGACATCTCGCCAATTGCTATCTGGTCCATTGAATTTCTTGAGCAGAGGAAGATAAACGTCTTGGGAATTATAAAATCACTCCTGCGCAGGTGAATCCGATGTCAGAGAGGGAGATAGATAATAATAGATCACATTCTGATACTTATAATACCTTAGATTTTCAATTGTTATGCGACAGCCGAGTGCCGCTTGGGGATTGATGTTATGCTACCGGTCAAAATATATCCCAAAATCAATTCAAAGATACGTAATAATAATGCGTAACAAAAGTGTATTTTACCAGGATTAGGACCGTCACCATGGTGATCACAAGTGGACAAACACGCAGGTGCGAACTTGACGTATTTTCGCAGTAAAAATGTCGGAGATTATCCGGGCTGAATACGGAGGTTGTTCGGAGAGATTACGTTCCAACAATCCGTCAGCGTTCGAAACAGGATACACCGGGTTGATTACGACTTGATTTTTGTTGTATGAATGTGTATAACGAAAATGGGTTTTTATTTATTTAATTATTTGGGAAACCAACACCTTCATATGCCGTCATTTTAAATTATTGCTAGGGACTTCAAAATATTATGAATAAGTACATAATATTATAGTATTTTGACACAATTAGTATATTCCAGTGGCCCAATCTACATTATTTGTATCGAAATTCATTAAAATAGATCTGATTTTCTTTCCGATTCTACTAAGTCTGATCTGATCTGACTATCCGATCCTACTAAGTTCTTAGTTTACAATAACTAAGAAACCAACTAATTGCCCGCACTCTGAGAAAAAAATTAATTACTTAACTGTAATTACATCAAGATTTTGCCATAAGCCCCGTAAATTATAATTTATAATTCATGCCAACCTCTTCAATTGAAGTATAATCATCATAAAAGTCTCTTAGTGCAACCGTAACACAAAATTGATATCCAATGATTCAAACGTTTTGTTTCCATCTTAGGTGAATGAAAATAACAGTACTCCTAAGACAGAATAATTTTCATTCTGTCTTACGACTGTCGTTTTCATGTGAGCGCTCGCCCCTAAACACGTTGTGTATGGTACATTAGTTTAATTGTTTACCTGGCAAACAATCGGCAGCTTTTTGAGGAGTTCATTGTTACGAGCACAATACTGTTATTTTAGGAAATTTTTGGCTAATGGAAGTGTTTGGTCAACCTTGTTTTTAGAATCTCTTTCAATTTGGTGAATTGTTATCTTTTATTTTCCTCAAGTATTCTGGAGATGATGCCACTTTATTGATGTGATTTTTACTTTATTGACAAACCTAAATAAATGCTCGTAGGTTTGATCTCAGTGTAAAATGTAAATACAAGAAGTAGTATTCCTTCAAAACTTCATATTTATGAAAAGCAAAAATTTTTATGAATTATGTGTCTTGTTATTTTCGACTACGACTACAGTTCAGTAACTTATACAGACAGGCGACAACCTTGCTAATGTAGAATATCCTAGCCATTTGTAAAAAGCAAAAAAAAAAGCTTACCGCGTAGTGCGTTGTATCCAGTGTAACTCATGAGACATATAAACATACACTCTTTATATAACGGGCAAATGGCCCACTACACATTCCCACCACTGCAACTCCTGTGTCGCCAGGTTCAACAGTGGTAACCAACCACGAAAACCCTTTGATATGATCCCAGGGATGCCCGAGGGCAAGCTTAATCTGTCTTGGGACCCGCAACGAAATTAATCAGAAGAAAAGTAGGAGGAGTAGGAGAAATAAACATACACTCATACACTTGAACAACATAACCATCCTAGTACAATCAGTTTGAAAATTCAGGCTCTAAATAATACTAGTCCAATAGCATTAGACTGTTTTCGCAGCACAGACCTAAATTGCATTTATTAGGCTACTTTGCATTCCTTGCAGACTTTCGACTCCATAGGGTTCATTTCGGCATCTCTCTCTTTCTTTCTTGCTGTTTCTCTCTCTCTCTCTTTCTTTAGTTAGAGTGAAATATCCCATGTAATGCAATAAGATAGTGGAACAACTCGTTAGCGAAAAAGTCTCGAAACTTCGTAGTCACGTGCCGGCTTATTGATCACGCAGTTGGAGAATTTTCAGAAAATATAGTGTGGGATCGAGAAATAATGGAGCTGCAAGGATTTTCCTTTGCGACATCTGGTGGAAAATAAAATAGAGCTGTATTCCATCAATTAGAAAATAATCTCATCAGAAAAATAATCAGATAAAGACAATATAATTATTATTCTAATTGTGCTCATACTATCTCTATACTTGTATAAGAAAAATTGTAATGAGCTCTCCAGTGAATAAAGGCAGTGATATATTATCCTTCTAAGGATAGATTTGTATGTATTATGTATTTGTATGAGTCCGTGCGAATGAGCAGTTTGGCCTCTACACCGCAAAATCAAAAGCAATAGTACGTAACGACTTATTTAAATGGCAGCGCGGTCGCGTTTCATTTAAGTCTTGAATGTAGTATAGTTGTAGTATTATTATATACTCATTAATTCAAAAAATATTATCTATCAAAATTTTCATTATCAAATTGAAAATTTTGACAGATAATACCACATCAATAAATGTCTTTGATTGCGGCAGTAACTGTGTAAAACCAGTCTAAATAGCTACCTTCAGTACTCGTAGGTTATCCGATAAATCAGTATTTCACAATGATGCAACCAAACTCGGCCGATTTGCATAAAGCTTCGTGGACAACGTTTCGGCGTAGGACTCATTAGCATAACTGCTCAATTATTTTGTGCGGAATAGTCGCTTACAGACACATTTTAGTCGGAGTATTGACTCTGCGGTTCACAATGTCGGCTTATCATTTTATGTAGATAATTTTTACATTACTTTTTGAGGATTTAAGATATTAGCAAATTCCAAAGCCAATTTTTGGCATCATACAGCATTATAATATAATAAATGTAACTGGATCATAATAACTGTACCACTGAACATTGTTTAATTATTATGATGTTTCGTGTGATGTCGGAAATAAAAGTATTCTTATTCTTATTTTTTTTAATTTTGGAGTTCAAAGAGGTACAAAGAAAAAAGTAGTCGTTATTAAATGAAACTTCGTCTGCATTTTCTTAGTTCGATATCAATCGAATCAATCAAAATATAATCAGCAACTTTGCGATTACCCAATTAATATCTATGTCCCAGGCGGATTGTATAATCCGCCGTTTTACATTACGGCTAGCCGGTTTGAAAAACAGGGCCGTTTTGTAATGCGGCGGTTTAACGATTAGCCGGATTGAATGCGGCTGAATCAAAAACCGCCGGAATGTAATCGGCGCCATACGTTACGTTATTCAAAACCGTTAGCCATAATGTAATAAAGCGAAATGTTATTCGCCTCTTTGAACGTTTTTAGTTCCAATTCTTAACACTCGTGGCGCTACCTGTGATATAACAACAACAATGTCTACCTGTCTACATAACTGTCTGTCTACTTTCTGGATACCGAAAGTATGTTGCTAAATTGTGAAGTTTTGTCCAATATTTTATTAAGTTAATTTATGATAGTAAAATAATCTTCTTGCAATATCAATAAATATTGCAAGAATATTATTATTTTTTAACAAACAATTACAACCGACTTCCAAGTGAAAACAATAACATTACTTATTCTTAAATGAACTAAAAAGTATTAGGTATTTATAATTTTTACTCTTATAGTAATTACTGCCTCTTTTATAATTTGCCTAAACCTCAACTATTTCTGTATACAATCTTCATTATTTTGAAAATCGGTTCACAAACGGCAAAGTAATCGTTGAACATACAAAATTATCTTATTTTAAAAACATACTTTATTCTGTAAGCATAGTCACCCTACAATTAAATACGGCTAAACGTGGGCTGCCTTATTGAAGAACGTCTCCTAATAACAATCCGGCTAATCGTTAAACTGCCGCATTACAAATCGGCCCTGTTTTGTAAAACGGCTAGCCGTAATGTAAAACGGCGTATTATACAATCCGCCTACGACATCTATACTACTAAGTATACTATTACAACACTGTATATTGCCTTCAACTAACAACTTTGTAGCTAAAATTCCTTTATCGCGCAAAATTGCATTCCGTGATAAAAAACCCTAAAAAATTTCAACATTTATCAAAATTGAATGTCCTTCCTTGCTCGAACTTATAAAGAAAAGTCGGCAGATATAGCTAGTTTATCCAGCTCACATATCACAAAGTAACTAGTACATAACGACTACAGTTTGTTAAGTGGTACTTAGATCTATCTCAGTTTAAAGTTACGTTAATTATACTCTAATAAGTTACGTTTCATTGTTACTCTACAAGTGCCACGGTATCACATATAACAGTAAGTGTCTGTCCTTTGAAATTGCTGATACGATGCTTCCTAGCATAAATTGAGATGTTCCCAAAACGTTTTACCAAAGACATGTTGAGAAGACGAGACGTAACTAGGCTAAAAGTGTCCGCACTTTAACTGCCCTAATAACACTCGAGTTTTATAATATTTGACAATGTCTTGCACAGTAAAATGTGTCAAACAAAATGTATGAACACTATACTTCACTCGGGCTAGCTTGTCGCTGGCGGTAATTGACTCCCTGTCAAAAACTTGTCATTTTCCATATAAACCGCGATTGACAATGAAGTGTCAGATATTGCTGATCGTGGTTTTATATGGAAAATGACAAGTTTTTGACAGGAAGTCAATGACCGCTAGCGACAAGCTAGCCCGAGTAGAGTATATATAGTGTTATTTCTTTTTAGCATTCTTGTTTCGCACTATTGCTTATCGCACTAGAAACTTACGTTTGTCTTCAAAATTTTTGTTTTACGTCCTTTTACAAGCCTCAATGTTTAATCAAATGAATTTCATTGCGTCTACTACCTATGTAACAAACAGACAGTCACTTTCTTGGTTTTTAGTATGGAAAGGACTGAATTGTTTTTGTAATGAAATTAAGGATTGTGAACAGGTGGGTTATTATGACCTCTTATTTCCAGCCAGTTTACGCCCGAAAACGGTACATTTTGGGCGTAAACTGGCTCGAAATAAGAGGTCATAATAGCCCACCAGGACTTTCAAAATAAAAGCGCTTAGAGTTGCTTGAATGGTTGATTTTATATAGGATGTAACAAAAGCAAGTGATAATAATTTAGGGTGAAATTAGGCTAGAATAAAGTAGTGGCGCTGTAAAACCATTTTTTTTCACTTTTGTATGGGGAAACTCGTGACGCTGGGTGACGCATTTCCACTATTCCACCAAGAACTGACAGTTTAATCAATTATATAAACTTTGGTCCTTCACAGTGAACTTACTACAAGGAGCACATACACACTCCAAAGTTTTATCACATAGTTTTGTTAAACCTTGTAGGTATAGAGATTTTTCAGTGATTTAGTCTGATTATTTGAAAATTTTGGCCCCAACGACAAATCCTTGTGTATATATCTCTGGGTGTTCCCGAAACGTGTTTGCTAAGAAAACACCTACAGTAACTGTTTACGGTGGAAGGCAATTTTCATAATGCCCAGACACCGCTTCGTGTAAGTCTTACGAGCCATTTTTGCTTGAATTTAAATTCTCACTCAAAAACTCGCTACGTGAAATCTATTGTACGTGAATATAAAATTAAATCTTATTACTTTAAAGGCCAAAGTGTGGGGTTACCGTGAACTTGATTATTATCTATGATTATTATTATATCTCAGTAATTTTTCAGGACTACGGTGTAGCCAAAATGAAGGGGCTAGAGGTCTTGTAAATGTAAAATAAATTTAAACGAATACTACAGGATGAAGGTAAAAATTTTATAGGGTAGAGTAGATTGACATTTGACTGCCGTCAGCAAAGATATTTGTACCCATTGTCTTCGAGAGGGTTCTTTTTGCTTTGATCTATGGGGCGTTCCACGCCAAGCGGACAGGAAAAAATAGTCCATGTCTCCGATTTTGATAATATTTAGATATGTTGTCAAATATTTTTGTAATATAATGGCTAGATTAAAAATGATGGGACTTTGAAACGTGATTTTTCCATTCGGCACTCGGTGCTTCAAAGCCGATTATTGATTAAAAAAAATTATATATTAGAATAATTAAACCACTGAACTTGTTACTTCATTTAATGAGCTCTTTAACTGCATTTTTGAAAAGAGGGTTGTTCTCAAAAAAAAATCAAAAGATTTTGATTTTTTTTGATTTTTTTTTTATATTTTTTGTGTAAATAGCTAATATTCTATAGAATCTTCCTGCACAACTGCTATAATGGGCCGGGAAGTGGATTAGGAGCTAGACTGAAAATACTTCCGAAGGGTGGCGTCCAGCGCCATACTGTGGGCAGAAATCGCTAAGTAGCGGAAATTGCCAAAAAACTTCGATTTTGATGTGGAGAAATGTACCCTTAGAAAATTTTTTTAAAGAGTAACATAATTAAAAAAAAAATTATAAATATTTTTTTTGGCAAAAAAAAATTTTTTTTTCACGAATTTTTTTTCTTCTAAACCTTTGTTTATCTGTTTCTCTTTAAAAAATCTATTGAATGTTACTTTTCACTACATCAAAATTGATGTTATTTGCCAATTTCCACTATGTATCGATCTCGGCCCATAGTATAGTATGGCGCTGGACGCCACCCTTCGACAGTATTTTCAGTCTAGCTCCTAATCCACTTCCCGGCCCATTATAGCAGTTGTGTAGGAATGTTCTCTTGAGGGACCCCTCTTTGAGAAAATCAAGAAAAAAAATTGATTTGCATTTTTTTCACAGAAGAAAAACCATTTTTTGTTTTCAAAAATGCAGTTAAAGAGCTCATTAAATGAAGTAACAAGTTCAGTGGTTTAATTATTCTAATTCATATTTTTTTTAATCAATAATCGGCTTTGAAGCACCGAGTGCCGAATAGAAAAGTCACGTTTAAAAGTCCCATCATTTTTAATCTAGCCATTATATTACAAAAATATTTGGCACACGTATTAATAACACGTGTAGGTATAACATATCCAAAAATTATCAAAATCGGAGACATCGACTATTTTTTCCTGTCCGCTTGGCGTGGAACGCCCCCTATGTCACTTGATTATTAAAATATTTCTTAATATTTCAATTATTACAGTCAACATCCAAACAGGGTTTATTGACATGGCCTTCCTACGCTGGGCTAAGTTTAACCCTGGGTTAAAGTTGAAGTCATTTCTCTCATGTAATTTATTATTTATGACAGGACTGCATGACATTTCAACTTTTTAATTTTAGGTATTTTTTATTTAAAGTCGTGTGCAAGTTAAGCTGATTTATAAAAAAAATATACGTAGCATATCGAACGTGTTTTCCACTAGGTATATCCTTCGTCAGTTTTTATACCATAGGTATGAAATTCATAAAAATATTTTCAGTATGAAATGTATCCTGCTTCGCACGTACCCACATGAGGCCACCTGATTTTTATCCTAACGCCTCCCGCTCAGGGGAAATCAGGCATTTCATACGTTTTTCAATTTAAGATCGAGAGGAAAACGACGTGAAAAATAGTATGATGCTATGAATGTTAATTAAGATGAGCTTCCGTAAGGGCGACGAATTTTTTTGGATTTATGTCACATTTTCTTTATTAAAACTTTATGTTATACATAATATATGACTTAATGCCTACTTGCGTTAGTCTGGGTTAAATTTAAGCCTCGATTAAAAAGCATGCCGTCTCATTCTTCTTCATAAAGTATTAATAACATAAGATACGTAACGTTTTAACACTGAACGAGCAAAAACCAGATGCGCATAAGTAGACCATAAAATATGTTTTCAAAATAGCATTTATATATTTTATATAACAGCGACTAGGTATAATAATATACTTATAAATAGTATTATTATTGTGAGGCTTTTTACTTGTACTTCACCTTCTATGACTACAAGATAGTTTACACAAAGACTTGACGATTCTCAAAATCTAAATAAAATTAAAAACAGCTTGTCGTTCAAATTTTTCTATTGAGCATTGCCACATAACATTTTGTTTTAAACTGACTTTACCTCAAATAAACTACCAAATACCCATACACAAATGAGAAACTACTTAACCACTTGACAGTTAAAATTTACCGTAGAAATTTTGGCGATTTATCACAGAGCATTACGGGAATTAAAGAGTTGTAACATTTACACAGGCTGGGGCCTTCCACTCTACATATTATTCATTATTTTGTTTATCTGACTACTAAAAAGCTTATAGCGACTTTAAGCTGTGTTTAAGAATGTATGACAATAGTTAATTGTGACGATTATATAATTTGTATCTATGGTCAAAAGGAGTTATAGTTACCAAACTTCATTCAAAATTTAGATATGACTAGCTTGTAGTTTGGTGTATTTAGTGTATACCTGCGTAAATGCTTCAGCAGCCATTACTATAGAAACTTACGATACTATAAAGTTAATAAATTATCATTAGTACTATAAAATTAAAAAAATCCTAAAAAGTAAAAGTGAAGTGAACTGAAGCGAGATAGATACGTAGCACAATAATATTAGGGAGATTGCACACGACACACTTTTTGTGTGATCGAGTTTGCGGCTTACATACAATCTGATGGCGCGCGCCATGCAGATTGTATGAAAGCCGCAGACTCGATCACACAAAAAGTGTGACGTGTGCGATCTCCCTTATACTCACACATCAGTCTCGAAATCAGCGGACAGCGGGGCGGGAGCGGCGGCGGCGCCGCGCGGCTTATTCATATAAAGTGCCCCGCAAACGATCAAACATCAAACAAGTCAAACACCATATAAACTACGTGTTTGACGTGTTTGACGCGTTTGAAGAAAATTTGGATTTACTACGTGTTTGACATGTTTGACGGTTTGATGTTTGATCGTTTGCGGGAGACTTAAGGGTCAATTCAGACCGCAACGTGACGCGTAGATGCATTATTCTTTTGTATGGATTTGACAGATTTAAATTTCGTGAGACGTCATGCGAATCTGTTAATTCAATACAAATACGCATCGCGTTGTTGTCCGAATTGAGGCCGCGTTTCCACTGACGCGGAGCGGAGCGGAGCTTAGCGGTGCCGAATTGACCAATCACCATGCTCGAAATCTTCGCTCCGCTTCGCTGTCAATCCGCTGGAATAGCACGATTGGTCAATACGGGAACCGCTCAGCTCCGCTCCGCTTCAAATGAACCCTACATTGGAACGTGCTGCCGCCGCTCCAGCCCCGCTGCCCACTGAGTTCGAGAGTGAAGCCTTAATAACATACAAATAATGTCCAAAGACCCCTAAACAAAGAACAACCGTAATTTCATTATATCATTCGCACAGAAACAATTAAGCGGCTAATAGGATAATATTCAAAAATATAATTAATTCGTTTTCCCTGGGTCTGTTTCACTCTCAAAGAGACGTGACGTGGGTCCTTTATACAACAAAGGACGAATTACTATGAGACTAATTAGTTGAAAAGAATTAGCTTATAACATAACATTAAGAGATTTTCTTTGACACAATGGTAATAAGATCCACGTATTAAAATGTTGTTTTTATGAAAGTTGTTGGAGTCCATTTTTATTTGTGTTCATGATCATCATGATAATATTATCCTGTAAGTCTCTTGATGTGAAAATTGTAGAATAATCGTGCTATTATAATAAAAATATTTGTGAACGCCTCCGCAGTCCAGTGGTTTAGAGCGTGGCTCTTGACTCGGAGGTCGTGGATTCGATTCCCGCGTTGGAAACAATTTATTTCCAAGTTTGGTTAGGACAATGCAGGCTGATCACCTGATTGTCTGTCAAGTAAGATGATCCATGCGTCGGATGGGCATGTAAAACGTCGGTCCTGCGCCTAATCTCTCGCCAGTCGTGTCAGCTCTAGCTGCATGCTCTTGTGTACTGCACACACACGGGCACTATAAAAAAAAACTCCTGCATAACTGGCCTGGTTTCAATGAAGCCGGCCACTGTCACCAAAACCGGCTTGGGAATTATTAAAAGATTTACGAAGCGTAATCAAGGTCTACTTTTGTCTGTCACTTTTTCAATATGCCAGATAAAAACAACGCTCGCCTGTAGTAACTAAAGATAAAAAACATGAAATATAAAGAAAGAACACAACCGAGAGAGTCAGGATTTTCGTTTCTGTATTTCAACCAGAAAACAGACCAATTAATTCCTCACAAAACGTGAAGCAGGTACGGAATTCCAAAAAATCCCCCAGTTTATGTTCTGTGGCACTCAACGAAACTTTCCTGCAACTAGTTTTTTTCACACAATTTTACAGGAGCCAAAGTTTTGAATTCGAAATGGGCCGTAAGTTAGCCAATGGGCTATAGCTAACATTGTTCTGATTTTACAGTTTGTATTGAATTATAATAGCATCAACGATATTTTTCGGATCTTTTAGGGTACTCAAATAGATTTTAAAAGTAAGAGAAAAGCGATTTTCAATAATAAAAACTGGATGTTATATTTACATTTTATCTTAAACTGTTTCTGTCGGATTTCTGAGGTAATTTGACAGTAGTAAATTGTATCTATTCAATAGCATTGTTAGTTGGTTATCTGTTAAGTCTCCCGCAAACGATCAAACATCAAACCGTCAAACACGTCAAATCACGTAGTAAATCCAAATTTTCTTCAAACGCGTCAAACACGTAGTTTATATGGTGTTTGACGCGTTTGACGTGTTTGATCGTTTGTGGGGCACTTTAGACTCTAGCCAATAATCACTAGTAAATAGACAAAAATCTGTCAAATACCCTCAGAAATTACGGGCAATATTAATTTAAAAAAAAACGTGAATTGGGTAAATGAAAATAATTGAAAATAACCGTTTTTGTGCATAAATGGTGGTTTTAGACCCGGAAAGACGATTTGAAATTAAAAAATGTTGATTTTAGATATATGAGCCAGATGATGAAGTAGGTAAGTTACAAGGTTTGTTCAAATTATAAGGGAAAAATGAGCAATTGTACTTATGTTATAAAATGTTAGTTATTTGGTTCATCCACTCACGTCTTCGAAATTTGAATGGCTATGTACTCATATTTGAAGTTCAAATATGAGGCCATTAGACATAGCCAATATTGTTAGTAATTTCCACGAAAGGGCAGAATTTAATTAACTTCAAATCGTCGGTCCAGTCTCCCGGGGAACCACCGTTCGCAAAAAGGGTATGATCTTAAAAGTCATTTCTGAGCGTTCACAGATTTTATGGCGGCGTTTCACTCCGCATTATCATATTAAAGTACTTACGTATTCGACACAACGCTCCATAGAAAATGGAATTGTGTCATTATATCTTTAATGCTTTTAACACACAGACAGAATAGGAGTACTATGTCTGATTATATTATATTACGTATGCTAGATGACGGTCGCACCTCCGTATTGCCGAAAATGCTTTATCGCACGGCAGCCGTAATTTTTTGCTAGATAAAAAGTATCCTATGTCCTTTTCCGGGACTCAAGGTATATCCATACCAAATTTCAGCAAAATCGGTTCAGCGGTATGGGCGTGAAGAGGAAACAGACGGACAGACAGACTCACTTTCGCATTTATAATATTAAACTGTATGGATATTAAAGTATCGTTATTTGTAAATGCATAAACTTCTAATTACATTTGGATGTTTTTCGGGCATTTCCATATTTTTAAAATTAATACATATGATAGTTTTTATTGCGACCTAAAATACTAGTCAGAGAGCCCTAAAACATTTTTTTTAAAATTACTATCAATGTAATCTTTGTGAGTAGCTTTATTTTGATAAGACAAACAACATTTTTCGAAAAATCTTGAAAGTGCTAACAGAGATAGAAAGGGTTTCATACTTTGATTTGTTGGTCCTAAAATATGAATTGTTCTATTTGTAGGACAATATTACTCTTAAATTACATAACTATCAAAATATAGCTACTCACAATAAAATTAGCTTTATAGTAATAATAATAATCGGCTAAGTGCGAGTCAGACTCGCGCGCGAAGGGTTCCGTACCAAGAGTTCCCCTTCATTTTTTAATTTATTTTATTATAATAATTAAATATTAAAGTACACATACAACTAAGTATTTTGTGAAAAAGTTAAGTACCTACCTATTGGCATTATTGATATAGAGCAAAAAAGCCCATAAAATATTAAAATAAAATATTAAAATAAAATAAAATATTTATTTTATTTTAATAATTTTTTTTTTTTTTTTTATTTTTTTTTTTTTTTATTTTTTTTTTTTTTTTATGTGGTTCTGGGTGAACACATCCCAGAGGCATGGCCCTATGCCACCACCCGCGTCGCAGGTTGCGGATAGCGAAACGGTCCCCAGATATGGGGATTAGCTGCCTTGGGCAGTCGCGGACAATCGGGCGGTCCATATGGAGGGGTGTTGGGATTACTCATGGCGGGGTAATTCCTATAAAGCGACACCAAACCCAATGATATGTGGGCGACAGTGGCGAGCAGGAGCCGCCACTATAATATAAGCTCTGACCCGGGGAGACCAACCTCGTGAGCCTTGAAAGGCAGTTGGTCTAGGAGAAGGTACTCCGAATAATAAACCAATGTGCTGCCTTGTGCATAGGTGTTGAATCACCAAAGGCTAGGATGTATACCCGATACGTATACCGAAATAACCATGATAGCAGGATTTAAAAACAAACTACCCCAGGAAGGTACCGGCCAAGCCGGAGAATCCTTCCCTGAGAAGAGCCCACAGGGAAACTCAGGCAGTCCCATCGTATCTGGGGGGGACAAAATTTTGCTTACACGCGAGGAGAAAGGAACACAACAGGAACAAGAAAGCACAGGAGACATAACTGGACAGGAAGTGAGAAACTCAAACAAGAAGATGATGCAGCAAGTCTTTCACCCCAGCCTGTTTAAAACAAGGCCAAGAAGCAACTCACTTGGAAATAAAGATCTAATGACCACATCACAAGAAAAACATGCCCAAGATACAAACACTTGGCAACAAGATCGAGTACCCCAAAACAAGAGAAAAAGAGTTGACACAAAATCTCCACCAACAGAAAATGCGAACAAAAAGACGAATATATCAGTCAAAATGACTCCCACTTACACAATACCAACTCAAAATCAGTTTGAAATCCTGAGTGACGAGGAAGATAACACTCATAACATCAAGGAAACAGAAAAGCCACCAAAACCAGAACCAATCTTTGTCACTGGGGTCGTTGACATCACTTGCCTCAAAAGTCTACTTCTCAAAATAACCTCGGCAGAAAACTTTACCATGACAACATTAAAATCAGGACACATTGTCAAAATAATGCCTGCAAGCATAGAAGCATATAAACTTATAAGAGAAAAGTTCATCACAGATAACGTTACCCACTATACTTATATGCTTAAGAGCGAAAGGCCCTACAGAGTTGTACTAAGAGGCCTTTACAGCTCGGAAGACGCTTCTGAAATAAAAGAAGGACTAAGAGCTCAAGGGCACGAAGTTCGGCAACTTGTAAACATGCGCCACCGGGTCTCCAAAGATCCTTTACCGTTATTCTTTGTAGACCTAGAACCGAAGCCAAATAACAAGGATATATTCAAAGTTAAGTACCTAAACAACATGAAGGTATCCTTCGAACCACCTCACAAGAAAAAGGAAATCCTGCAATGCAAAAGATGCCAAAGGTTTGGACACTCAAAAAATCAATGTTTTCGGCCATACAGATGTGTCAAATGTGGAAATGACCATCCAACAAGTACATGTACTAAGACTAGAGACACGCAAGCTACTTGTGCAAACTGCCAAGAGAGCCATCCTGCTAGTTACAGAGGATGCATGAAGTACAAACAGTATAAAGAACATATTTTAAAATTACATCCAAAACAAACCCATAAATATACGGCCCCTAGTAAAAATGAACAAGACTCTGAAAAAGTGAAACAAACCGAATCGAAAAAATACTATAGAACGAGCGAAACATACGCAAAAATAGCAAGAAACAAGGAGGAACGCCCAATCTATCCAAGCCAACCAATCCAAATGCAACAACTCAGTGACATTCTCGAACAAATGTTTGATAAAATTCAAACCATGATGATAAACATGGTAGACAACATGATGGACCGCTTTATCCAGCTTTTAAGTAGCCAAATGAAGAAATAAATCCACACCTCAGTATAATAACATGGAACGCCAATGGACTAGTCGGACGTCGACTAGAGCTTGAAATGTTTCTCCATATGAAGAAAATAGATGTGGCTCTGATATCGGAAACCCGCTTTACAAATAAAAGCTACTTCCACATTAAGGGATACACTATGTATGCCACAAACCACCCATCAGGAAACGCTCATGGGGGGACTGCAGTTCTAATAAAATCTGGCATAAAACACTACCCTCTGGAAAACTTTTCGACCGATAAGATACAGGCTACTCTTGTTCAAGTGAGTGATAGAACCTCTGAAATAGCACTCGGTGCAGTCTACAGTCCCCCTAAACATCAGATATCTAAGGAAGACTATAAAAATTTCTTCTCTTCTCTTGGACACCGGTTTATAATTGGAGGCGACTGGAACGCCAAACACCTTTTCTGGGGTTCCAGGCTAACAACAACTAGAGGAAGACAGCTTTACCAAACAGTAAGAGATCTCAATCTCAACTGCCTCTCAGCCTGTGAGCCTACATACTGGCCGACAGACCCACACAAAATACCCGACCTTCTAGATTTTTTCATATCGAGAAACATTGCAATTAACAACACAAGCATTCAATCAGATTCAGATCTCACTTCTGATCACACAGCAGTAGTACTTCATGTACACAATAAGGTGGCTCTTACGGAAACACAACCTAGAATATATAACAAGAATACCAACTGGGAAACATATCAAAACATAATTACCGAAGATATTCAGCTCAAAGTATCACTGAAGACAACTGAAGAGGTGGAATATGCCATAAAAAACCTTAATCAAACCATTCATGACGCTGCAAACAGATCCACAGCACACAGGGAAATGGGAATCGCTAAAGAACACATATACCCAACACATATTAAGGATTGCATTAGAGAAAGACGAAGACTTCGCAGAGTCTGGCACAATACCCGCTATCCCAGCGACAAGACCGCTTTTAATAAAGCCTCACAGAAACTAAAAAAGTTAATCAAAGAACTAGAAAATGATAACTTACAATTGTACCTTTCAAAACTAACGCATACCTCGGACACAAACTATTCTCTCTGGAAAGCAACGAAAAACATGAAGCGCCCCAAGCAACAAGCTACACCTTTGAAAATGGAATCAGGGTGCTGGGCTCGCTCTGACAGCGAAAAAGCAAATACTTTTGCTCAACACTTACGAAAAATTTTCGAACCACATAGTGGCAACAATGAAAATCAAGACAGTGACATACAAAAATACCTTGCCTCACCTACTCAAATGTGCCTCCAACTAAAACCTGTTACGGTAAGGGAATTAAGGCGAGAAGTTGCTAGACTCCCTGAAGGAAAATGCCCGGGCTATGACCTAATCGATGCAACGCTCCTAAAGCACCTCCCCAAAAAAGGGCTTATATCGCTACTTGCCATATTTAATGCATGCCTTAGACTCTCATACTATCCTAGTCACTGGAAAATAGCACAGGTAGTGATGATACTGAAACCAGGTAAACCAGCACATGAAGCGTCATCATATAGACCTATCAGTCTGATACCGGTTATGGGGAAACTATTGGAAAAAATAATCCTCAATCGAATGACAGAACACCTTGTTGAGATTATACCAAAACATCAGTTCGGATTCAGAGAGGGCCATGGAACGATTGAGCAAGTGCATCGACTGGTTGACATTATAGGGAGAGCACTAGAAAACAAACAATACTGCTGCGGGGTCTTCTTAGATATCAGCCAGGCATTTGATAAAGTGTGGCATGAGGGACTACTATTCAAAATTAAGAAAACACTACCTCACTCCTTCTATCTCATTCTTAAGTCCTACCTCGATAAAAGATGCTATGAAGTCCGACACAACAATGAAACATCAACCATGCATGAAATCAAGTCTGGAGTTCCACAGGGCAGTATTCTTGGCCCGGTTCTTTACCTGATATTCACAGCAGACTTGCCGACTCACGTGGATACCGCAACGGCGACCTACGCAGACGACACTGCACTCCTGTCATCCCACGATAATCCCGACACTGCATCTGAAATACTGCAATTTCACTTAAACCTCATAGAAGAGTGGTTAAAGAAGTGGCGCATGAGAGCCAACACGAACAAATCGGTTCAAGTAACCTTCACACTAAGAAGGAAAACCTGTCCACCTATAAAACTAAATAATTTAGATATCCCTCAAGCAGATGATGCCAAATACCTAGGTATGCACCTTGATCGCCGTCTCACCTGGCGCAAGCACATATGGACAAAAAGAAAACAGCTAGACTGCAAACTACGCAGCATGTACTGGTTAGTTGGACGAAAGTCGCAGCTGACAGATGCCAGCAAAATGGTTATCTACAAAACCATTTTAAAACCAGTTTGGACCTATGGCATACAGCTCTGGGGCACTGCCAGTAACAGTAATATTGACATCTTAGAAAGATTCCAGAGTAAGACAATGAGGACGATGTTCGATATCCCACCGTATATCAGCAACAAACACATCAATGCTGACTTGAGACTACAAACAGTCAAGGAAGAAATTGAAACATACAGCAAAAAATATCAGGAAAGACTGGGTGGCCATTCAAACAGTCTAGCTGCAGACTTAAAGGGATCAGGCAGTCTTACCTTCACACGCCTCAAAAGGAGCAGTGTACCAAATCTGCCGACAAGATACTTCTGTAGAGAATAGATAAGATTGTGCTCACTGGATGCACATCTTTGCTGAAGACAATACTCCAGATGGCAATCGCACATTACACTAGACTATTGTTTGAATAAACAGATATCTAGGTTGCAGGATACATAAAAAAAAAAAAAAAAAAAATTATTTTATTTTATTTTAATATTTTATTTTAATATTTTATGGGCTTTTTTGCTCTATATCAATAATGCCAATAGGTAGGTACTTAACTTTTTCACAAAATACTTAGTTGTATGTGTACTTTAATATTTAATTATTATAATAAAATAAATTAAAAAATGAAGGGGAACTCTTGGTACGGAACCCTTCGCGCGTGTTAGGCTGTAGTATATATGTATAGATCTAAGATATATTGACAGAAATAGGACGACTCTATGTAATAATTACTTATTCAAAGGTTAGAAATATCAAAATTCACTAATAATTCACATTAAAGAATATGGTCATCAAAAGTGAGGGTAGTTAAATAAAAAAAATATATAGACGATAAAATATGTTTTATTATCGGTCCAAGGCCCTACCACTGGTTCAGTGACCTTCCCACCGAGAAGAACCAGCAAGAAACTCGGTGGGTCTAAATATTCTTTTCAACAGTATAAATTACAATACAGAACACACGATAATCAAGTCATTAAATAATAGTAGCAAAAGCATAACCAATAATCAAATAACATTTAAGAAATATTATCCACCTAATTAACTCAAAGCAACACAAATACAATAAAATATGGCGGATAATAATTACAATAGAAAAGTACTTAACTCCCTGTTCAGCCGTCTCCAGGTCACCAGAAAAAAAGTGTCCCAATTACGACCTTCTATGGCTTATATATCCCGGGTTTGGCTATGACCAGGGAATATTTCCATCTATTGGCTAAACCCCTTGACCAATCAAAAATAAGTCAATGTTATATCTTGTATGATATTTTAATTATTAAATAGTATTTTGATTTGACCGGAAACATTCCCTTTGTCCAATCAGCCAACCGTTACATTTCTATTGGATAATACATTTTATCAGACCACAAAACGTTTTATTTCTAATTTAAATATTTATGTTCGAAATATCCTAGATATTTCGAACAATACATTTATAACATATCTTTAATTAAAACAATAATATAAATAACAACTTCTAACTGAAATAACCAATAAGTGTCGATAATTAGATAAATAAGTATCTAAATGAACCAAAACTTCCTTATCATGTTTCACAGATAATAATCATTTTTATCTAGAATAAGAATAAGAATAACCTAGTTATTTGCCACATTTTTGATAACCGTACTTTTAAAATTATTATAATTTCTTTATTCCTTTGTTTAATTGTTACTATTATAATCTCAACCTAACATAAGTCTTTCCTTACAATTCAAAAGGTGTTTTATTATTAATTTAACATAAAAATTACGGCTTAATATTGGTGTTGTCAAGTCTTCAATTGACTTAATGGAATTATTATCTGAACACAAATGTAATTTCGCCTTAAGTCATACATTTTATTATTTTATCTATACTTATATATATTAACATATCTATTACGGCCATACTGACAAAGACTTCGCTCTCGAAGTCGTTAAGACACTCCTGTTTTATTTTTATTTTTTTGAGGTCTGTCTACAATGGTTTCTTATGGTCATTTTAATAGTCAATATCATTTCGTTCGCAAACTGTTAATTTTTTTTTGCCATCCTTTTTTTTTGATGCTTTTTGTTTTTTTTCTTTGCCATCCATTTTTTTTTGGATACTTTTTTTTTTGCCATCCATTTTTTTTTGGATACTGTTTTTTTTTTTTTTTGCCATCCTTTTTTTTTTGGATACTTTATTGTTTTTGCCATCCATATTTTTTTGGATACACAGACTAACTGGATTTACACATACAGTGGATTTCGTTAATATCGACCGCGGTTGTAAAAACTTAAAGCGACGTCATTAAGTAAATATAATATATATGTATATGCCAAGTAAATAGGTATACAGTAAGTCCGCCGTCGTCGTTATAACCAAAATTCACTGTACTTTTTTTCCAGTTTCATCCTCTATAAAAATTACCATAACAACCATGGACCAGACCATTTTATATTTTATCTTTCGGTACACTTTTTCTTTCTTTTTCTGAATTTATAGTTTGTTAAACCAACTTAACCTAAACCTAACCTTCTTTTGAGAATTTTTTTTTATCTTAATGCTATTATTTTTTAATGTATTAATTTTTTATGTATTAATACCACATAGCCACCGGCCACCAGAAGAGAATTCCTTTTTTGTTTAATTATTGTTTTACTGACATTTAGCGGATTTATAAAGATGTTTTTTTGAAATGTTTTACTTTATGTACTAATTAGGTATAAAATATTTAGATTTATGTAAAGTGTTACTTAAGTGTTGATTTCTTTATTTACAGTCTTATTCAAGAAACATCAAAAATTTTACAAAACGTAACTTATGTATGAGTGTTAAATAATTATTTGTTGAAATATTGTTTTTTTTTTTTGTCAATTTTTTTAATTCATCATAAAAATAAAGATTATAATTATTTAGGTATAGTTTCAATCGTTTCATTAAATTTCAATTAATTTTTTATAATCTTATTCAATCTTACTGTTATAATTTTAAGTAATTCATTAATTATAGCCAACCAGTCGGACGAATTTCAAAAACCAAGATAAGTACTAGTACTTAAATAAAACTGAAAACATTATAATATCTACAAATTAATTGATTTGTTATTGCTATTCTTCATTGTAACAATTATATCCGATACAACTGCGATAATTGTGATTATTGCGAGAAATGTTTTTATTTATTCGTTTTTAAGACATAGTTCTAATAATAAGGTGTCTATGATAACAATTTCAATAATATATTTTGCTCTTTGTTACTTCTTTATTCAACTGTAAGCTTATCACTTTAAATAAGTACATTATATAGAAATTAGCATCGTGATTTTTTTTTTATTATAAATAAAAGTCATGTCAGGCTTTACCTCAAGATATGATTTTGGTCTCTGTAATATAAAAAGTATTTCGCCCATATTATTTTATTGAAGTGACTAAGTATGGCACCATGGCAACGTCCATCGCTATCCCGTCGCACAAATAATGGTCGCCCTTAGTCTCGAGTTGTAATAATTTACTATTATTTATTCAATAAAATTTTCATTTACCAATATAAAAAGTAGCCAATAGCCAATTCTCGGACCTACTGAATATTATGCATAATTATAAAATTTGGTAAAAATCAGTAAAGCCATTTCGGAGGAGTACGGTATGACACGAGAATTTTATAATATATAATTATAGGTATAAGACAAAAATCCAAGTACTCGGTAAGTGGCCATCTTCATATTATGAAAGTCTGCACAAATATTATGTATTACCTACCAAATTATATTAGTTTTGTATTGTTGAATATTTTTTTTTATGTTTAGAAATACTAAGCTTAACGTTCAAATATTTTCTTTAATTAATGGTGCTTACTGAAAACCAGCGTTACGATCTATGTTCATTTTTTTTTATGGTACCTACAGCTTTTGTTTTAGGAAAATAGTATGTATAATGTTTCTTCATTCTTATTACTTATTATTCTTTATTAAAAGACTTTTCGAGATTATAAATTTACTTCACAAATGGTTCAATTTTCTAATAAGTAGCAAGTCTTTTATATTATGAGATAATGGTGTCAACCGTTTTATGATTAAAACCAACAATACAAAATGTATCATTAAGGTGTTGGCTGACAAACAAAGTAGTATTATATCACAGCAGAATAGATTATTATTTATCTTTATTGTTATTTAAATGTTTCCTTATTTCTATTCACCATAGCTAGAATTTTTAGAATAAAATTTTATTCATATTATGACTATTTTTGCAAAATTTATTTTAACTGGGCAAACCTGGACCAAACAATTTAGCGATTTTAATATAAATATGTGAAAATAAGATTGTCGTTATCAAAATATACTTTAATATGACTTAATGTTTATAATATAATATTCATAGTCAAAGGCCAAGCTTAATTGGACTAAAAGCCAAATTCAGGAAAATATTATGTGTAGGTATTGTTCGACAAGTCAAATAGACTACGGGTACAACTTGTTATTAATAATAATTACTGTTGTAAATTTATTTTCGTATGTAATTGAAATTATTTCCTATTCCAATGTGTAATTATAATATTATGTCGTTTTGATTTATTTCCACCGATTTTTAAATAAATCACTTTTTGCGTTTTGCTCTGCATAATTTAATTCATAGCCATAATAGTAGGTATCAATTATTACTACTAATTCACCGATTATCTTGTAATCTGTTATTACCAGTGACATGCCGTTTGTGAGGTTGTAAAGGATTGTTTTGTTTTAATCTATTTGTATATATATCCTATTTCACAAGGTAACATTTTTCAGAAACAATGAAACAGTCATAAAAAATATATCATTATTGTAATTTGTAAACGTTTTGGTACAGTTAGGTACAAACTAAATCAAATAACTTTTGAAAAATTATCAAATCATATTCCTTATTATAACTTTTCAAATTATATAGGTACCCTGGACTAATATTTCAAGACTAAAAGTAGCTAAATCAGTTCAGCCGTTCTCGACTTTTAGCGAGTCTCAATTTAAAATTTATCGGGAGATCTACTACGGTAAAATTTTCCAGAAGAATTTCGAACCCGCATTGGTTCTTTAAAATATACTTCTTACGGCAGTCAGCTTTAATTTGACAATTTATTACCTAATCGTAAAGCAATTAATATGTTTGTTAATGGTATTTTTAAGTTTAATGCAGTAAGTGCTATTATCAAAGACTTCTTCTAATAGCCACATACACTTAAGGAAACAGTTTTTTTTTTTACTCAAAACACTTTTAGATTATTTTATAGAAATAATTTATTGTGGACGTTGAGTTGTTTGAAAATAAACTCCACAATATATTTTAGTCATTTCTAACCTAACGGATTATGGCATTTAAATATTGGTGCAGAAATGTAAGCAAGGACTACCTACCTACATCTTCTACTTTTTGCTCTGGATTTTTCTTGTTTAATAAAATTCATTGTTGGTAATGTTTCATTCTACTAGACTATCGAATCACGAAATGTAATAAGCACTTTTTGTAAATTCTTGTTCTTTAAATTACTTTTATATTTTAATTTAACACCAATATTAATCCGTTTCCAATTTTTTTCATTTTCGTCAAACTAATTATATTATGTTCCAATTTTCGTTGCAATCGTCAACATTTTATAAAAATCACAT
This sequence comes from Polyommatus icarus, assembly GCA_937595015.1. Taxonomy (NCBI): domain Eukaryota; kingdom Metazoa; phylum Arthropoda; class Insecta; order Lepidoptera; family Lycaenidae; genus Polyommatus; species Polyommatus icarus. Next base: position 6,346,963 of record OW569339.1, on the reverse strand, counting down.
CACTTGTCACAACACAAAACGCTCGGTCATTTCTGACCTAAATAAGTATTCTTGTAATGGTCGGTTGCGGTACCTCTAATATTCTGGTGCGGTAACGAATCATCTCGGTCCGGTCACTAACTACCTGGTCTCCGGCACTTCGTGAAGCTTAGCGATGCGTTGTACGTTCGCCAAGTCTACGGCGCGGCGCGGCGTCGCTAAGTTGCATCACGACGAGAACACACAACGAATCTGAAACTTACAAAAATGTGTTAGTGGGTTGTTCCAACACTTCTGATGTTAGGCTGTAGTATATATGTATAGATCTAAGATATATTGACAGAAATAGGACGACTCTATGTAATAATTACTTATTCAAAGGTTAGAAATCTCAAAATTCACTAATAATTCACATTAAAGAATATGGTCATCAAAAGTGAGGGTAGTTAAATAAAAAAAATATATAGACGATAAAATATGTTTTATTATCGGTCCAAGGCCCTACCACTGGTTCAGTGACCTTCCCACCGAGAAGAACCAGCAAGAAACTCGGTGGGTCTAAATATTCTTTTCAACAGTATAAATTACAATACAGAACACACGATAATCAAGTCATTAAATAATAGTAGCAAAAGCATAACCAATAATCAAATAACATTTAAGAAATATTATCCACCTAATTAACTCAAAGCAACACAAATACAATAAAATATGGCGGATAATAATTACAATAGAAAAGTACTTAACTCCCTGTTCAGCCGTCTCCAGGTCACCAGAAAAAAAGTGTCCCAATTACGACCTTCTATGGCTTATATATCCCGGGTTTGGCTATGACCAGGGAATATTTCCATCTATTGGCTAAACCCCTTGACCAATCAAAAATAAGTCAATGTTATATCTTGTATGATATTTTAATTATTAAATAGTATTTTGATTTGACCGGAAACATTCCCTTTGTCCAATCAGCCAACCGTTACATTTCTATTGGATAATACATTTTATCAGACCACAAAACGTTTTATTTCTAATTTAAATATTTATGTTCGAAATATCCTAGATATTTCGAACAATACATTTATAACATATCTTTAATTAAAACAATAATATAAATAACAACTTCTAACTGAAATAACCAATAAGTGTCGATAATTAGATAAATAAGTATCTAAATGAACCAAAACTTCCTTATCATGTTTCACAGATAATAATCATTTTTATCTAGAATAAGAATAAGAATAACCTAGTTATTTGCCACATTTTTGATAACCGTACTTTTAAAATTATTATAATTTCTTTATTCCTTTGTTTAATTGTTACTATTATAATCTCAACCTAACATAAGTCTTTCCTTACAATTCAAAAGGTGTTTTATTATTAATTTAACATAAAAATTACGGCTTAATATTGGTGTTGTCAAGTCTTCAATTGACTTAATGGAATTATTATCTGAACACAAATGTAATTTCGCCTTAAGTCATACATTTTATTATTTTATCTATACTTATATATATTAACATATCTATTACGGCCATACTGACAAAGACTTCGCTCTCGAAGTCGTTAAGACACTCCTGTTTTATTTTTATTTTTTTGAGGTCTGTCTACAATGGTTTCTTATGGTCATTTTAATAGTCAATATCATTTCGTTCGCAAACTGTTCATTTTTTTTTGCCATCCTTTTTTTTTGATGCTTTTTGTTTTTTTTCTTTGCCATCCATTTTTTTTTGGATACTTTTTTTTTTGCCATCCATTTTTTTTTGGATACTGTTTTTTTTTTTTTTTGCCATCCTTTTTTTTTTGGATACTTTATTGTTTTTGCCATCCATATTTTTTTGGATACACAGACTAACTGGATTTACACATACAGTGGATTTCGTTAATATCGACCGCGGTTGTAAAAACTTAAAGCGACGTCATTAAGTAAATATAATATATATGTATATGCCAAGTAAATAGGTATACAGTAAGTCCGCCGTCGTCGTTATAACCAAAATTCACTGTACTTTTTTTCCAGTTTCATCCTCTATAAAAATTACCATAACAACCATGGACCAGACCATTTTATATTTTATCTTTCGGTACACTTTTTCTTTCTTTTTCTGAATTTATAGTTTGTTAAACCAACTTAACCTAAACCTAACCTTCTTTTGAGAATTTTTTTTTTATCTTAATGCTATTATTTTTTAATGTATTAATTTTTTATGTATTAATACCACATAGCCACCGGCCACCAGAAGAGAATTCCTTTTTTGTTTAATTATTGTTTTACTGACATTTAGCGGATTTATAAAGATGTTTTTTTGAAATGTTTTACTTTATGTACTAATTAGGTATAAAATATTTAGATTTATGTAAAGTGTTACTTAAGTGTTGATTTCTTTATTTACAGTCTTATTCAAGAAACATCAAAAATTTTACAAAACGTAACTTATGTATGAGTGTTAAATAATTATTTGTTGAAATATTGTTTTTTTTTTTTGTCAATTTTTTTAATTCATCATAAAAATAAAGATTATAATTATTTAGGTATAGTTTCAATCGTTTCATTAAATTTCAATTAATTTTTTATAATCTTATTCAATCTTACTGTTATAATTTTAAGTAATTCATTAATTATAGCCAACCAGTCGGACGAATTTCAAAAACCAAGATAAGTACTAGTACTTAAATAAAACTGAAAACATTATAATATCTACAAATTAATTGATTTGTTATTGCTATTCTTCATTGTAACAATTATATCCGATACAACTGCGATAATTGTGATTATTGCGAGAAATGTTTTTATTTATTCGTTTTTAAGACATAGTTCTAATAATAAGGTGTCTATGATAACAATTTCAATAATATATTTTGCTCTTTGTTACTTCTTTATTCAACTGTAAGCTTATCACTTTAAATAAGTACATTATATAGAAATTAGCATCGTGATTTTTTTTTTATTATAAATAAAAGTCATGTCAGGCTTTACCTCAAGATATGATTTTGGTCTCTGTAATATAAAAAGTATTTCGCCCATATTATTTTATTGAAGTGACTAAGTATGGCACCATGGCAACGTCCATCGCTATCCCGTCGCACAAATAATGGTCGCCCTTAGTCTCGAGTTGTAATAATTTACTATTATTTATTCAATAAAATTTTCATTTACCAATATAAAAAGTAGCCAATAGCCAATTCTCGGACCTACTGAATATTATGCATAATTATAAAATTTGGTAAAAATCAGTAAAGCCATTTCGGAGGAGTACGGTATGACACGAGAATTTTATAATATATAATTATAGGTATAAGACAAAAATCCAAGTACTCGGTAAGTGGCCATCTTCATATTATGAAAGTCTGCACAAATATTATGTATTACCTACCAAATTATATTAGTTTTGTATTGTTGAATATTTTTTTTTATGTTTAGAAATACTAAGCTTAACGTTCAAATATTTTCTTTAATTAATGGTGCTTACTGAAAACCAGCGTTACGATCTATGTTCATTTTTTTTTATGGTACCTACAGCTTTTGTTTTAGGAAAATAGTATGTATAATGTTTCTTCATTCTTATTACTTATTATTCTTTATTAAAAGACTTTTCGAGATTATAAATTTACTTCACAAATGGTTCAATTTTCTAATAAGTAGCAAGTCTTTTATATTATGAGATAATGGTGTCAACCGTTTTATGATTAAAACCAACAATACAAAATGTATCATTAAGGTGTTGGCTGACAAACAAAGTAGTATTATATCACAGCAGAATAGATTATTATTTATCTTTATTGTTATTTAAATGTTTCCTTATTTCTATTCACCATAGCTAGAATTTTTAGAATAAAATTTTATTCATATTATGACTATTTTTGCAAAATTTATTTTAACTGGGCAAACCTGGACCAAACAATTTAGCGATTTTAATATAAATATGTGAAAATAAGATTGTCGTTATCAAAATATACTTTAATATGACTTAATGTTTATAATATAATATTCATAGTCAAAGGCCAAGCTTAATTGGACTAAAAGCCAAATTCAGGAAAATATTATGTGTAGGTATTGTTCGACAAGTCAAATAGACTACGGGTACAACTTGTTATTAATAATAATTACTGTTGTAAATTTATTTTCGTATGTAATTGAAATTATTTCCTATTCCAATGTGTAATTATAATATTATGTCGTTTTGATTTATTTCCACCGATTTTTAAATAAATCACTTTTTGCGTTTTGCTCTGCATAATTTAATTCATAGCCATAATAGTAGGTATCAATTATTACTACTAATTCACCGATTATCTTGTAATCTGTTATTACCAGTGACATGCCGTTTGTGAGGTTGTAAAGGATTGTTTTGTTTTAATCTATTTGTATATATATCCTATTTCACAAGGTAACATTTTTCAGAAACAATGAAACAGTCATAAAAAATATATCATTATTGTAATTTGTAAACGTTTTGGTACAGTTAGGTACAAACTAAATCAAATAACTTTTGAAAAATTATCAAATCATATTCCTTATTATAACTTTTCAAATTATATAGGTACCCTGGACTAATATTTCAAGACTAAAAGTAGCTAAATCAGTTCAGCCGTTCTCGACTTTTAGCGAGTCTCAATTTAAAATTTATCGGGAGATCTACTACGGTAAAATTTTCCAGAAGAATTTCGAACCCGCATTGGTTCTTTAAAATATACTTCTTACGGCAGTCAGCTTTAATTTGACAATTTATTACCTAATCGTAAAGCAATTAATATGTTTGTTAATGGTATTTTTAAGTTTAATGCAGTAAGTGCTATTATCAAAGACTTCTTCTAATAGCCACATACACTTAAGGAAACAGTTTTTTTTTTTACTCAAAACACTTTTAGATTATTTTATAGAAATAATTTATTGTGGACGTTGAGTTGTTTGAAAATAAACTCCACAATATATTTTAGTCATTTCTAACCTAACGGATTATGGCATTTAAATATTGGTGCAGAAATGTAAGCAAGGACTACCTACCTACATCTTCTACTTTTTGCTCTGGATTTTTCTTGTTTAATAAAATTCATTGTTGGTAATGTTTCATTCTACTAGACTATCGAATCACGAAATGTAATAAGCACTTTTTGTAAATTCTTGTTCTTTAAATTACTTTTATATTTTAATTTAACACCAATATTAATCCGTTTCCAATTTTTTTCATTTTCGTCAAACTAATTATATTATGTTCCAATTTTCGTTGCAATCGTCAACATTTTATAAAAATCACATCACTTGTCACAACACAAAACGCTCGGTCATTTCTGACCTAAATAAGTATTCTTGTAATGGTCGGTTGCGGTACCTCTAATATTCTGGTGCGGTAACGAATCATCTCGGTCCGGTCACTAACTACCTGGTCTCCGGCACTTCGTGAAGCTTAGCGATGCGTTGTACGTTCGCCAAGTCTACGGCGCGGCGCGGCGTCGCTAAGTTGCATCACGACGAGAACACACAACGAATCTGAAACTTACAAAAATGTGTTAGTGGGTTGTTCCAACACTTCTGATGTTAGGCTGTAGTATATATGTATAGATCTAAGATATATTGACAGAAATAGGACGACTCTATGTAATAATTACTTATTCAAAGGTTAGAAATCTCAAAATTCACTAATAATTCACATTAAAGAATATGGTCATCAAAAGTGAGGGTAGTTAAATAAAAAAAATATATAGACGATAAAATATGTTTTATTATCGGTCCAAGGCCCTACCACTGGTTCAGTGACCTTCCCACCGAGAAGAACCAGCAAGAAACTCGGTGGGTCTAAATATTCTTTTCAACAGTATAAATTACAATACAGAACACACGATAATCAAGTCATTAAATAATAGTAGCAAAAGCATAACCAATAATCAAATAACATTTAAGAAATATTATCCACCTAATTAACTCAAAGCAACACAAATACAATAAAATATGGCGGATAATAATTACAATAGAAAAGTACTTAACTCCCTGTTCAGCCGTCTCCAGGTCACCAGAAAAAAAGTGTCCCAATTACGACCTTCTATGGCTTATATATCCCGGGTTTGGCTATGACCAGGGAATATTTCCATCTATTGGCTAAACCCCTTGACCAATCAAAAATAAGTCAATGTTATATCTTGTATGATATTTTAATTATTAAATAGTATTTTGATTTGACCGGAAACATTCCCTTTGTCCAATCAGCCAACCGTTACATTTCTATTGGATAATACATTTTATCAGACCACAAAACGTTTTATTTCTAATTTAAATATTTATGTTCGAAATATCCTAGATATTTCGAACAATACATTTATAACATATCTTTAATTAAAACAATAATATAAATAACAACTTCTAACTGAAATAACCAATAAGTGTCGATAATTAGATAAATAAGTATCTAAATGAACCAAAACTTCCTTATCATGTTTCACAGATAATAATCATTTTTATCTAGAATAAGAATAAGAATAACCTAGTTATTTGCCACATTTTTGATAACCGTACTTTTAAAATTATTATAATTTCTTTATTCCTTTGTTTAATTGTTACTATTATAATCTCAACCTAACATAAGTCTTTCCTTACAATTCAAAAGGTGTTTTATTATTAATTTAACATAAAAATTACGGCTTAATATTGGTGTTGTCAAGTCTTCAATTGACTTAATGGAATTATTATCTGAACACAAATGTAATTTCGCCTTAAGTCATACATTTTATTATTTTATCTATACTTATATATATTAACATATCTATTACGCGCGAGTCTGACTCGCACTTAGCCGATTATTATTATTACTATAAAGCTAATTTTATTGTGAGTAGCTATATTTTGATAGTTATGTAATTTAAGAGTAATATTGTCCTACAAATAGAACAATTCATATTTTAGGACCAACAAATCAAAGTATGAAACCCTTTCTATCTCTGTTAGCACTTTCAAGATTTTTCGAAAAATGTTGTTTGTCTTATCAAAATAAAGCTACTCACAAAGATTACATTGATAGTAATTTTAAAAAAAATGTTTTAGGGCTCTCTGACTAGTATTTTAGGTCGCAATAAAAACTATCATATGTATTAATTTTAAAAATATGGAAATGCCCGAAAAACATCCAAATGTACTTCGATCACTAATATACAAGATACACAGTCTCATACAAAACCTCTCGAAAATCTGTCCCCGAGTAATAGAGTTTAATGAAGACGTATACATTTATCTAAAATCAACCTTAATTATAGTAATTATTAAAGATCTTTTTATAAAACAATGAACATTTGTGTTTACAAAGCAATAAAATTTTTACGTCCGATGCACGCTTCATACTAAATTCAACCATCCGCGTATATGATTTAAGTTCAAATTTGTATAGTGCCAAAAAAAAAATCCAATTTTACGACCGAAATTCGCCGCTGGAACAGGGCGAAGTGAAGTATGAGTGGAGTCGAACTGTTCAAATTTTTTTTGTTGATTGTAATTTGTAATAATTTTAATAGTCCATTTTTTTATTTTTCCGAAGTTTAATGTATAAAGTGAGGAGTAATTATTTTTTACTTGTAATATTATGTTGTTCTAATGTTATGTCTAATTTTATCATTAACCAAAATATACATAAGTGTACATACATTTTCCGATAGGCCACAAAGGACAACTCACATCACCCAACGCCCATACTTTTTAACCTACTTAAAAAATCCTTAATGGGAACTATATTTGATCGAAGATGGGAACATAATATTATTACCACATCTAACTGGATCTCGAGGAAACCTGAAAAAAATCCTCAATAAAGAAATAATAGTAATAGCGACTCCATCAAATGGAACAGAAACATAGCTTATAACCCGAACATTTCAAGTGGGCATGATAAACTACGATAAGTACCTTTAGTATGAGTATTCGCAATTGAGATGGTTTATACCTGGTGTTGATTTATTTACAACTTAATTTTAAAACTGTCTTTTGGTGATTTCTTAAAGAAATACCAATATTTACAATACAATTGTAAGAAATATATTAGGATAATATTAATACTTACCGGAAATATGAAATTCCATCCTTTTTTTTGGTTTTAGACGTATGATTTCTACAATTATTAAACGCGCACCGAGGCATGTTTCCCGGAGGAGCGTTCGAGCACTACTAAATCAAAAGTGCACCAGAATGTTGAGTTTGGTGCTCTTTTGGTGAGGTCGTTTTTTGCCGCGGATTGTGTATCTTGTATATTAGTGATCGAAGCAAATGTAATTAGAAGTTTATGCATTTACAAATAACGATACTTTAATATCCATACAGTTTAATATTATAAATGCGAAAGTGAGTCTGTCTGTCCGTCTGTTTCCTCTTCACGCCCATACCGCTGAACCGATTTTGCTGAAATTTGGTATGGATATACCTTGAGTCCCGGAAAAGGACATAGGATACTTTTTATCTAGCAAAAAATTACGGCTGCCGTGCGATAAAGCATTTTCGGCAATACGGAGGTGCGACCGTCATCTAGCATACGTAATATAATATAATCAGACATAGTACTCCTATTCTGTCTGTGTGTTAAAAGCATTAAAGATATAATGACACAATTCCATTTTCTATGGAGCGTTGTGTCGAATACGTAAGTACTTTAATATGATAATGCGGAGTGAAACGCCGCCATAAAATCTGTGAACGCTCAGAAATGACTTTTAAGATCATACCCTTTTTGCGAACGGTGGTTCCCCGGGAGACTGGACCGACGATTTGAAGTTAATTAAATTCTGCCCTTTCGTGGAAATTACTAACAATATTGGCTATGTCTAATGGCCTCATATTTGAACTTCAAATATGAGTACATAGCCATTCAAATTTCGAAGACGTGAGTGGATGAACCAAATAACTAACATTTTATAACATAAGTACAATTGCTCATTTTTCCCTTATAATTTGAACAAACCTTGTAACTTACCTACTTCATCATCTGGCTCATATATCTAAAATCAACATTTTTTAATTTCAAATCGTCTTTCCGGGTCTAAAACCACCATTTATGCACAAAAACGGTTATTTTCAATTATTTTCATTTACCCAATTCACGTTTTTTTTTAAATTAATATTGCCCGTAATTTCTGAGGGTATTTGACAGATTTTTGTCTATTTACTAGTGATTATTGGCTAGAGTCTAAAGTGCCCCACAAACGATCAAACACGTCAAACGCGTCAAACACCATATAAACTACGTGTTTGACGCGTTTGAAGAAAATTTGGATTTACTACGTGATTTGACGTGTTTGACGGTTTGATGTTTGATCGTTTGCGGGAGACTTAACAGATAACCAACTAACAATGCTATTGAATAGATACAATTTACTACTGTCAAATTACCTCAGAAATCCGACAGAAACAGTTTAAGATAAAATGTAAATATAACATCCAGTTTTTATTATTGAAAATAGCTTTTCTCTTACTTTTAAAATCTATTTGAGTACCCTAAAAGATCCGAAAAATATCGTTGATGCTATTATAATTCAATACAAACTGTAAAATCAGAACAATGTTAGCTATAGCCCATTGGCTAACTTACGGCCCATTTCGAATTCAAAACTTTGGCTCCTGTAAAATTGTGTGAAAAAAACTAGTTGCAGGAAAGTTTCGTTGAGTGCCACAGAACATAAACTGGGGGATTTTTTGGAATTCCGTACCTGCTTCACGTTTTGTGAGGAATTAATTGGTCTGTTTTCTGGTTGAAATACAGAAACGAAAATCCTGACTCTCTCGGTTGTGTTCTTTCTTTATATTTCATGTTTTTTATCTTTAGTTACTACAGGCGAGCGTTGTTTTTATATGGCATATTGAAACAGTGACAGACAAAAGTAGACCTTGATTACGCTTCGTAAATCTTTTAATAATTCCCAAGCCGGTTTTGGTGACAGTGGCCGGCTTCATTGAAACCAGGCCAGTTATGCAGGAGTTTTTTTTTATAGTGCCCGTGTGTGCGCAGTACACAAGAGCATGCAGTTAGAGCTGACACGACTGGCGAGAGATTAGGCGCAGGACCGACGTTTTACATGCCCATCCGACGCATGGATCATCTTACTTGTCAGATAATCAGGTGATCAGCCTGCATTGTCCTAACCAAACTTGAAAATAAATTGTTTCCAACGCGGGAATCGAATCCACGACCTCCGAGTCAAGAGCCACGCTCTAAACCACTGGACTGCGGAGGCGTTCACAAATATTTTTATTATAATAGCACGATTATTCTACAATTTTCACATCAAGAGACTTACAGGATAATATTATCATGATGATCATGAACACAAATAAAAATGGACTCCAACAACTTTCATAAAACAACATTTTAATACGTGGATCTTATTATCATTGTGTCAAAGAAAATCTCTTAATGTTATGTTATAAGCTAATTCTTTTCAACTAATTAGTCTCATAGTAATTCGTCCTTTGTTGTATAAAGGACCCACGTCACGTCTCTTTGAGAGTGAAACAGACCCAGGGAAAACGAATTAATTATATTTTTGAATATTATCCTATTAGCTGCTTAATTGTTTCTGTGCGAATGAAATAATGAAATTACGGTTTTCCTTTGTTTAGGGGTCTTTGGACATTATTTGTATGTTATTAAGGCTTCACTCTCGAACTCAGTGTTCAGCGGGGCTGGAGCGGCGGCAGCACGTTCCAATGTAGGGTTCATTTGAAGCGGAGCGGAGCTGAGCGGTTCCCGTATTGACCAATCGTGCTATTCCAGCGGATTTACAGCGAAGCGGAGCGAAGATTTCGAGCATGGTGATTGGTCAGTTCCCCTTCATTTTTTAATTTATTTTATTATAATAATTAAATATTAAAGTACACATACAACTAAGTATTTTGTGAAAAAGTTAAGTACCTACCTATTGGCATTATTGATATAGAGCAAAAAAGCCCATAAAATATTAAAATAAAATATTAAAATAAAATAAAATATTTATTTTATTTTATTTTTAGTGTTTGTTGTTACAGCGGCAACAGATATACACATTCTGTGAAAATTTCAACTCTCTAACTATTACCGTTCTCGAGTTACAGCCTGGTGACAGACAGACGGACAGACGGACAGACAACGAAGTCTTTGTAATAGGGTCCCGTTTTTACCCTTTGGGTACGGAACCCTAAAATTTGTGCTAGGGCTCCCTGACTATATCTACAGTTTCCGCACGACAAACAAAATATTAAGGCACGAGAGTTGCACAAAGCAACCTAGTTAGTACCAGTGTCCTGTACCCTGTTTTAATATTTTGTAACTTCATATTATTCTTAGTTGTATTATATTCTTTAGTAGTATCGAAGAAGTCAATAAAGTGAAACTTTAAAGCCGGCTGTACACTCTCGCCGAGACACAGCGAGGCGGCCCGAGTGCGAGAGTGTAAATGGGTGCGCTCGCCTCGTCTCGCTTGTCTCGGACCCTCTCGGTCCGTTGTCGGTATTTTGCGCCCGAGACAAAGGGTTTCGCGAGGAAAACGAGCGCACTACTATACACTCTCGCGTCTTTCAGTACTAGTCCCGCCGTTGGACAGTGTAGAACAGAAAAATAACAATAATAAACGACATTATCAGTCATTATCTGTGAGAAATAAAATTAATTATGATTATAAATCTTTGGATTACAATGATATCTTTCGATGCATGGTGAATGGTGAATAGTCGTTTTCGTCCATCTTGTCTGAGTTCTTAACTGCGATTGAACTAAGCGAGAATGTACATGATCGCACTCGGGCAAGGGGCTCTCCCACGAGACTCTCGCCCGAGAGCTCTCGGCGAGAGTGTACAGCGGGCATTATATTATCTAGTATGAAAATGTCTTTATATTAGGCGTATAGTATTTTAGGCGTCTACTGTAATAATTTGAACAAAACGTAAGCGATATCTCCAGTCAAAATATTATATTCACATCCTACCGACTTATAATTATATAGGTATGTGAGGTCCCTTCAAACTTGTAACCGTAATGGGATTTCTTGGCTAAAGTTTGTAATATACCCGTGACGGGAGTTGACACAAAAAATATTTTAGATGTAAAAGTTAAAGGTCAACGACTGCAATGTTTACTTTTGTTTTGTAATAACAATAGGAGGTTCTTCGAAATAATCAAATCACTAATCAGTGACCACATTAATAGTCATTAGTCACCCAATGCCAATGTGCCAAAAATTTTGCCAATGTTATGTTATAAATTGAAAGTTTCATTACTAGTTTTCACCTTTATCTTTAGCCACCATTCGCCAAAATAATAATAATGTATTATTATCATTAATAAACCAAAGATCTCGAAAACAAAATACGCGAAGGGCAAAACACAACTTCTAGTACAAGTAATAGATCAACATCTAGTACAAGTAATATATTTTCAAAAATTTTAAGTATACCTCATTATCTTCGCCTACGTGGTCCAGTGGTCTAGAGCGTCGCTCTTGACTCTGAGGTCGTGGGTTCGATTCCCGCGTTGGAAACATGTTATTTCCAAGTTTGGTTAGGACAATGCAGGCTGATCACCTGATTGTCTGTATCACAAGTAAGATGATCCATGCGTCGGATGGGCCTGTAAAAAGTCGGTCCTGCACCTGATCTCTCGCCAGTCGTGTTTGGGTTATGAAAGTAAACGAATAGAGAGTGCTCTTGTGTACTGCGCATACACCTGGGCACTATAAAATTACTCCTGCGTACCTGGCCTGGTTTCAATGAAACCAGCCACCGTCACCGAAACCGGTGTGGGGAGTATTATATTATTATTATTATCGTATAAATCTGTATTTTAGAATTAACTATTTTGTATTTAGCTTCAATTAACTTTTTTTTGTTTATGTAAACAAACTCCTATAATACTGACCTTTTAAAAGTCGTGTTTTTACGAGCAATTGATCCAAAAAGTCAACATGAGCTGATGAAAATCCTGGTACCGTGAAAAATAAACTCATTTTATCAAAGTCAATATTTGCTCTTTTATTACTCTTGTAAATAAAAGCTGTGACTGGAGTACGGGGAACAAATTGGCTGTATACAAACTGAGCTCCTTCAATAGCTTGTTGCGATAAATTATTTAAAAACAAGCTTCTTAAGGCTCCTCTCGCGAAACAAGCGTGCAGATGAAACCACTTTTCATCGGCACTAATAGAGAAATTATATCTGAAAAAAATAATTAGTAATCTACATGATATGATACGTAACGTGGTTTTGCTATATTTTTTCTATCGGTATCACATAATAAAGAAATAAAAAACCAAATCACCTCCAAATCGTTGAATGAAACCACTTTACTCCTTCATTATTTATCAAAAGAATATATAAAAATATCTACTGCTTTGCAATACATAAGTTGATAATTTGGTTTTTTTACTTTTTTGAAATATGTATTATATTAAGCCTTAAAAAGGTTTTTTCTCCTATTTAGCCCTATCATGGACGCGGCGAGCGTCGTAGCCGCCACCGTACAAGGCGCGCTGTTATGAATGTTATTTTAATGTCATTTAAGTCGATATTTGCACTGACAGACAATGATCAAGGTCATTGGCGGATATAGAGGCCTTAAAGATTCAATTTGACGACCTCTGTGGCTCAGTTGGTGGGCTGTTGGTAGCTCAAGTCGGGGGTCGCGGGTTCGAATCCCGCTGACGTAACAAAAAGTTTTCAAAGCTACAGGGTCATGGATGTGTTTTAAATATGTATATAATGTATTATATATAAATCTCCTGTCACGATGTTTGTCCGCGATAGATTCCTAAACTACTTAACCGATTTTAATGTTTTTACTTTTTAAATGTGTGCTTTTTTCCAACTTGAGAGATAGGATAGCTTAGATCTTTAATTATAGTCGCAATTTTATTTTATTGCAAATTATTTACAACCTGAGACTGACGGCGACCATTAATGTTTGTGCGACGGGATAGCGATCGACGTTGCCATGGTAACATACATGTTATATTTAGTCACTTCAATAAAATAGTATGGCAAATACATAATATATTATGGCAAAGCAACGTTTGCCGGGACAGCTAGTAATATAATAAAAATCTTAAATATATGTATAGTATAAAAGTATTAAATATATTTCCAATGTCTGGTACCTGTAGGCTGTAACACAAGTCCTTCAGGTACTTACCATGAGGCCAGACTGACGTGGTATAAAGCGTCCAAATATATTTTTATTATTATTAATTCAATAATACTTATACAAGCTAGATTTTGTTTGTTTTTAAGCTATTGTACAATTTACATCTTTTATTGCAGGCTTTGAGCGACCTAATCAAGAAATTCCGTAACGAAAATAACCTAACATCCCCCATTCCGACCAGCACAGAGGTGCGGCTGGGTTCACTAAATATTTGAAAAACAAAAAAGTCCCAAAAATCTGTTAATAATTCTACTATCTGATTTATAAATTCTACAAAAAATACAGAGTAGCCATAGTAAAATAACAAGGCTAATCAAAAGCTGCAGAAAGTATTTTCAAGCGTGTGCAACACACAACGTTTCCTATATTGTCAATATACTTGTTACGAGGATGTCGTACACAAAATACAATAAAGCAAAATATATTTTCGGCCAGAAATCTTATAAGCTGGCTCGGCGTTTTATACCGTCTCAGCTTAAGTCTTTAACCTTTTAGATGGAATATCATAAGGATTCTTTTCTTCTGGCCTGGATATTATGTAAAGTACCATGGCGACGAAACCTACCCATAGCTCGACTTTCGTTTTCATTCATATGCAAATAGGGACAGGAACCTTTTTATGGTTAGCTAACGATGATGTATTAGGGCTAGATAATACATCATCGTTAGCTAACTATAAAAAGGGGGAATAAATTAAAAAATAATGCATATTAATACAACGATTGTTTGTAAGAAAGAGCCAATTTCACCAACGCCATGTAATCGTTGATTAATATAATTGTTCTCTATAAAATGGATTTTCAAATATGTTAGTCGCACTAAAACTCGAAAACGGCTGAACGGATTGGGCTGATTTTAGTCTTAAAATATTCGTAGAAGTCCAGGGAAGGTTTCAAAGTGACACGAAGTTCACCGGGACAGCTGTCCCAACACATTTGAAAATCCATTAATAAGACTAGCTAGTCTTATTAATGGATTTTCAAATGTGTTAGTCAAGCTAAAACTCGAAAACGGCTGAACGGATTGGGCTGATCTTAGTCTTAAAATATTCGTAGAAGTCCAGGGAAGGTTTTAAAGTAACACGAAGTTCACCGGGACATCTAGCAATTAATCTATACATATAATAAAACTGTAGAAATGAAAATTCTGTACATTAAAGATATTTAAAAAATAATAAAAAATAATAATACTACATCGCTATACGAGTAGAAACCAAAAATGTGGTTAGTTTTTTTGTCTGTCTGTCTGTATGTTTGTTCCACTATCACACAAAAACTACTGATCCGATTTTCATACGGTTTTCGCAGATATATATTGTCTTCTTCCAACTCAAAATCTGGTGTATAAAAATCACCTCAATCTCTTAGGAGAGCAAAGAGGGGGTCAGATTTTGTATCAAACTTTTTTCTTTAATGGACTTACTTCATATTATTAACTGTTTTTTCCAACTTAACATCTGGTGCATAAAAATTTTCCCCCCACCCCTTCATTTTGATATAGATAGATATAAAATCTTACCCCATCTTTTGTCCCCTAGACAAAAGATGGGGTAAGATTTTGTATCAACTGATGAAGTAGAAATACTTTAAATGGCAAAACAACATTTGCCGGGACAGCTAGTAATTAATAAATAATGGATGTGTTAAGCACAAACAAAACACTCACGGAGTGGTAAAAGCGCGTATTTTTTCTTATAATATCTATTTATATCAAAATGAATTTGAAATGTTCTTTGTCTCGCTAAAACACGAGAACGGCTGAACCAATTCGGCTAATTTGAATCCTGAAATATTCGTGTAAGTCCAGGTAAGTTTTATTAGGAGACAAGTGATACAAGGGGGTCATCTAGGAAGTATTTTTATTTATGAAAGTTTATTTCTGTGTAATATCAATAAAAGGGTCACTGTCAAAAGTGATCTTTTATTGGTATTACGCAGAAATAAACTACATATTATTAAATGACAGTTACATCTAGAAGTCGACATCGACGTGACATGACATAATGGAAATAAGTAGGATAATGTGGGCAGATCGTATCACCCAGTTTTGTCGAACTCCACCGTGTTACATACTCAGGGCCGGACAGTGAGTTTAGGGGTCCCTGGGCTACTACTACTTTTTTTTTGTTTGTGGCTCAATTCTAAGTCGTCGATGTTAGAGTGTGTTGGCGTAGACTCTTCTTTATAAGTTGGTTTTTGAACCAACAAGAGTACAGTGAATTTACAATGTAATTTATACTACTCAACGCTAACGCTTAAGACAGTTAGAATATAGAGTTAAGTAACTTATTACATAGACCTGTATTGACTTATGAATGAAATTGGTTTGATTTGCATTAATATTCCTAGGATTCGTAAGGTTGCGCACCACACGATTAATTTAAATAAAAAAATAGATTATTCTCATTAGCGTTTGTGTTTAACTTTGACTTGGCCTCTTGATTTTACAGGGCCCGTGGTGTATGGTAGATCCGGCCCTGTAAATTTCGCTACGTTAGCCTCATTATGTTCTAGTATTGTTGGGAGTTTTATTAAACTTTGACACATCTTTTTCCTTCGACCTTTGTGTATGAATAATCTTTGAAAGCAAAAAAGGGTAATCAGAGTTTATACGGTTTGGTGGAACTGGCTTTTGTTTGCATAAGTTTTGCTTAACAAAAACAGAAATTTGCTTACAAGATCACGACAATAGAAACGGCTCTGGCAAATTCACGCCCGTTGGCATCAATTTGGGTTAAAGTTTATAGGTGTATTGAAGTATGTTGTCTCTCATTCAGTCAGTCATTCTTTGTATTTACGGCTGAATACATTATTTTGACAAATAAGACTGATGTAGGTGGGCTTTAGGTTTTTATTTGAGAATAGCTGGCCCAGCAAACGCTGTTTCGCCAATACGCCATAGTTTATATCGCGTGTACACTGTACATGATATAAGCCTTTCTCTTCAATCACTTTATCTTTTAAACAATCCGCATCGAAATCCGTTCTAAAACTTTAAAGTATCATTAATTATAGAGACAACCAGTGGTAGGCGATTTCGATTTGCATCGATTTATTATTCATTGCATTACTAGATGACGCTCGCAACTCCGTTGCGCCAAAACTCGTTTATCGCACGAGAACCGTCCTTTTTTTGGGGCAAAAAGTATCCCATGTCCTTCCCGGGACTCAAAGTGTCTCCATTCCAAATTTCAGCAAAATCGGGTTAGCGATTTGGGCGTGAAGAGGTAACAGACAGACAGACAGACACACTTTCGCATTTATAATATGGAAGTATGGATTATATAAAAATTCTAACGTTTTTAACGTCATGTCTAATACAATTTCAATTTGGCGACTGTTTTGCTGCAGTCAAAGGGCAACAGTAAAGCCCTTTGTAAAGCCTTGCACAGGGTTTTTTTTTATAAAATAGGTAATTTTATTTCACATACCCGCGTGTCATGGAAATGGGATGCTTAGGTCGGATCCTTTATAAAAGTCCGGGGAAGCCCCGCTCGTCGAACCTTTTCAAGAAAAGACTGCATTAGCGCACTCGCTCATGGTTTCATATTCCGCTTTCAAATTACTATAAAATGTATTCGTGATACGAAGGCAAATTCTTTGTCGACGTAAAAGTATTGCTAATATTTTATGCTTGTTAGAGTAAGTTTGAAGTGGATTTGAATGTAATTATATTTATCTATGTGTACTTACCTATATAGTATACACATTTATCTAGTTTACTTTTTATTCATCTAGTGCTGTTTATTTTTCATTTCTAAATCAAGAACAGTAACTTTTTACGGTATAAAATTATCTGCAGGCAGCATAAACAATTGTATATTATTGTACCTCAAGAGTCTATAGACGTTAACCTTAGTTGGTACAAAAGACTTTCTTTAGTAACTTGGTTTACGTCCTTTGGGATAAAGGGTAATAACTTTATAAAATAAAATATTGTACCCTGGATCCTAGACATTCAAAATCATATTCACGAAACGAAATAGTTTATATTTTGTATATTATCATTATGTGGTTAAGATCATATTTTTACAAGAGACTTTCTCAAGTTTAAGAAAAATAAATGATTATATTATAATACCAAGTATGGAAAAAATGCACGTATTTACGTAAAAAATTCGATATCGTATCAAAAGATAATTATTGTAATACCAGCTGCGGACATTAGATGCAATAATAAATTATCTAATGCGCTTTGTTTATATATCCGATCATTAAAATATTGACATAATATTATGAACATTTATTCTAGAAGTTTCTAGAATAAGGTTGGGTTTCTAGTATATTTTCAATGGATTTAAACATTATTAGTGGTTAAATAAGTTATAAATATCTATGGAAGCTTCACACCACGTCAGTCTGGCCCCAGTGAAATTTCAAAGATTTTCTTAATTTTAGATTTTTGCAGATTTTTTTAATTTTACACGTTTTTATGCCCTAAATTTACATATGTTTTATTTTTTAATCATCAATTATTAAATTAATAAATAAATGTATAAAAAACAGCGATTAATTTTCAAAAAAAAAAAAAATTATTATGTTCCGCTAATTTTGCCGGTGTGTATATTTACAAACATTTTTGGGGTAGTAATCCATACAATCTTCATGTAAACTATAGACTGACGAGGAAGATAACTTCGTTTTTCATTATATTTTCTGACATGATTACGTTACGATGTTTCGTCGAAACAGAATATAAGCCATGCTATCATCAAGAGTCGTAAGTGGTAAATGCAAACGCTTATCATTGACAATAACAAAATAAAAAACATAATTCAAATAAGTAAATAAAATATATCATCATCTTTAACCAAAGAGGTGATTTGCGTTCAGTCTTTTCTCATAATTAGTAGTAGTATCTGCAGCTGAAGCTAGTAAACTTTTGTCCTTGATATCCACCAATAGGTATAAGAAGTAAAAAGTATACAGGATGGTTTCTGGAGTCATATTTCTTACTTACGGAGGAGTGTGTATACTAGCTTATGTTACCATAATACTGTGCAAGTGACAAATTTTACCAATTTGATGTATAACGTTGAATATAATTTAGATATTATATATTTAAAGTGCTGTTTGAATGTTCGGTTATTAAAATTAACTTAATTTATAATTCAAACTGCACTTTAAATATATCTAAATTTTATTCAACGTTATACATCAAATATTCAGGTAATTTAAGTTATTTTAAATACGAAATAATTAATTTAAAATCACTGGAAAACTGTTTGTTTACAATCCATCACTTCGTCATATTACAATCTCGCGGTGTTTACAATCTTACGGTGACATATACATGGTACATACATCTTAATATATAAGTATAATTCTTCTGTGAGTGTGTATGTCACTGAACTTCTCTCAAACGACTGGACCGATTTTGATGAAATTTTTTGTGTGTTTCAAGGGGATCTGGGAATGGTTAAGATTCACAATTTTGCCCGCTGGACAATGTTTTTTTAATTAATTTTTAATTTATTAGTAGTTGTTGATTTTGGAATGTTTTACATTGGATCCGACAGACGGCGCTACCATCGCAGTGTCAAATTTTAAATAATATTCGAATTCGTATTTTAATTTTAGTCTGTCCCGACAGTTAGCGCTGCGATTAAATTAAAAAAAATATACTTTATATACTTAATATGGCAAAGAAACGTTTGCCGGGACATAGGGACTAGTATTATATAATATTATAGTGCGTATAGTAATAATTTGACATAATCTGCTCTGCTCTTGACCAGATCGGGATAAGATAGGTGAACAATGAACGAATTTAATGATAAGTTAGTGTCAAAATTGGATCATAATACGCTAATTAAGATTTTACCTTGTTTTTGACACTGCTAATTATCTCTTAATCTTATCATTATTTTTTAATTCTTGATAAGTGAAATTATTTATATAATATCTAGCGTAAGTAATTAGTACTGTACTGTTGCCCACCTGTGTCGAAAAATGAGGATTTTGTTGCTAACATTTGCAGCGGGTAAGTTGAAAAATTTTAACCGCCTTACGTAGACCGTCCTATAACAGGACACAATTATCTTTGGCTGATAAGTGGACCGTACTATCACAGGACCCGAAGCAGCTTATCACAGTTTGTTTAGGTTTTGAGCATTTATTTATGTTTCTTTAGTTCTTTAAAATAAGACCTCACAAAAATAAAATCCTGGAAAATAATAATTAAGCTTCATAGACGTATCTAAACTATATATCCTATGAAATAGTTAAGACGCTGCAAGATGCTATATGTATGTCGCAGCCCACTGGTTAAAATAGACGTTCAATCAAACAGCTAGCCCTTTGACGGAACAACGCCATTCAATCACACGTCTATACGTCGTTTAGCCGACTTGTTGACTGCAACGTTCAACACTACAGCTAGACGACGTTTAGCCAACTGGTTAAATGGCAAATTAACTAAGATGACCATATTTAGTTAATTATGTAATTTGAGAGAATAGGAAAACTTTTTGTAATTTCTTGGGAGATTTACGTATATTTAGTTCTTTCTTTCCGAAAAATATTATCTTGAAACAATCACAAACACTGGCATAGTTGACGCCATTTTGTAAACAAAACGCACCTAGCGCAGCGGTGGTGAGCGCTGAACTAATTCAATTAAATGACGGCTTTTGAATCAGCTGTAGTGTTGAATGTTTTGAGCGGCTTAAGTATTCAATTAAAAAGCTAGACCTGTGATTGAATGGCGTTGTTCAATCAAAGGACTAGCTGTTTGATTGAACGGCTATTTAAAACAGTTGGCTGCGACATATACATCTGATACGAGGTACTTTAAATTATAAAATATTAGCGAGTATCTTAAAATGAAAGACTATCCATAGTACTTATAAAATTTATAATATACACCCGGCTGTCGCATAACAATTGAAAATCTATTGTGTCTGCGATTAACACGATCGAGTTTTTAGTTTTAGAAATGGATTGCATGAATGAATTTTAGCCCTAAAATAATATTATGATTGTATATTCAGTATAATTATTATGGAAGACTTAAAAAGTGAGACATTTTGGAAATATTGCGGAGATACTGCAATGTTAAAATAATATAATTAATAATGATTGTAACAGAACTATGTGTATCGGGACAGTTAGTTTTAAATAAGAATAACGACTATCATTTACAATATTTGGTGGTTGTCTGCTTGTTTTTCGATTGTAGTTTTTCTTAATACTTACCCAGTGTTTGGTTGAAATTAATATCGCTAGCTGCAATACATCTTCAATATACGTAATATTTTCCAGATCTAATATCGCAGGTATTGAATTACAAAATACATTCAAATGCGAGTTAGCATCAAAATATTATATCTGCCATTCGAATTTGTCAGACAAAAGATACCTGAACTTTTGGTTGGTAAATAGGTCAGACCATAACGACGTCACAAACTATATTTCTGAATAATATTATGACCATGTTTACCTACTTGTAGAATATAGTTGTTTAAAATATGATTTCGGATTGAAACATATTTTAAGGTCGTAACATTACGGTTTAGAATGAGGTAAATGTAAATTTCAGACATTCTGGGAACTAATTAGCCTGCACTGATTAGTCGCTGTTAAGCATTTGTGTATTAACCCACATTTTTTCCTTAAAAGTAATGAATGCAGTCTCATTCGAAATTAATGATCTAAAGGATTTGTAACTCAATACATATTTTTATGTGGAAATAATACACAGATGCTTAACAGCATCTAAATAAAGTAAGTGAAGAATTGAATGGTTTGTCTTATTAATTATTATACTCAAAACTGCTAAATGAATAATATTGTATGTGTTTACATCTCAATGTGTGTTGCCGAAGAAAATGCTTCCATTCTTTCTTCCAAAATATTATATTAATTACAGACACGTTTATTGAGCTCTCACAATATTTCTTGTCATTCTAAAATTAGGTTTTTCGACATTTGACATAACTAAACAAATCCTCTAAAATATCTATTGTGCCAATTTGTAACAGTATGGCAGAACGGTAGTGGTAGAGTGTGATACGATGTATAGGCAATTAGGCAAGCAAAATCATGATTTTGCTAGGTCTATTAGGAGGGAAAAAGAAGCAGCCAGAGCAGAAAGAGAGAGAAGAGATCTCTTGAAAGTATAGATTATAAGTCTATGTCTTAAAGAGATAAGTACGCCAATGTTATATTGTCACCTTTGTCACTTTTATAAATATTATGTCTTAATTTTGTACATAAAAAGAATAAATAAAAAAAAATAATAAATAAATATTACTCCCTCTCCTACACCTTTCCAGCCTCTTTCTCTTTCCAACTAGAACTTTCCCTTACAAATTTTCGAACACGTGTGATCTCAAGTCATTTTTAACGAACCCAAAAAGTGCCCTAAAGGAGTTTTTTACTTGTTACAGTTTACGCTGTAAGTGCGATCCCCGCCGTAGAATTCGGCAAGAAGGAACCCCAGTTCGTGGAGATCCAAGGTCACGATGGGCAGGTCCACAGGATCGACCTGCAGGCGGAACCCGACATGAGCGTGCTCGATGACGTCACCAGGAACCCCAGCAACAACAGATACTTGTTGTACACCAGGTATAGTGGGATAAAAGCTTCCCATTCTAATATTTTGAATTTTGAGGCAAATTAAGCAATAACATACTACATAGTGTTTAAATAATCATTAATCACTGAACATGTTGCTTTATTTGGACAAGTGTCAAAATATATTTTATTTATTTTTACTTTTGAATAAGGCATCTTACAGACGTGAGACGAACGGCATTTGTCGACAGTTACCGTCGCGGTCGATTGCCGTCGACACATGCCATTGGCAAGTGCGGTTTGTCTGTAAGCGCTAAGTTACGTTAAAAACTTTAATGTGATAACGAAAAAGATAAAATATGACAAAAGCAGTAAATACAATAATTAATAATATAATATATTTTAAAGATAGTAAACAAAATTTTTATCTATCAATCATAGCGATATTATATACAATTTTATATAAATCGTATTTTGATTATGTTATCATTAATCATAATGAGCTAATTTTATTATTTTTGGAAGAGTCTTATCAGTTAAGATCATTCAGAAATTCGTTGGAATGAAAATCTACTAGTTTTTTGGGGGTGTCGAAAAATTCAAAAAAATTTACATAATCTGTGGACGCCTTCTAACTAGACAATAAAGACATTCTATTTCAGTATTTTGAACCACACCTCTCTTTTCAGACGTAACAGATGGAACTCCCAGGAGCTGACGATAAACAACGCCAACTCCATCACCCGCTCCAACTTCAACGCCAACAACCCAACCGTGGTGGTCTCCCATGGCTGGCTGGGCAGCATGTACAACGACATCAACCCAACCATCAGGAATGGTATGTTGAAGAAAGCTTGTTCTTTTGACTACATTAAGGCTGGTTTTATCGTTGAGTGTTTCAGCAGCGCCGTTGTAGCGCCGCGCGTTCGAAGATGTATTGCGTTTCAAATTCGCGCGCTTGAACAGCGCCGGTCGTACGTTCGTTCGTTACATATTCAAACACGCGCACTCCAACGGCGCTGCCGAAAATTTGGTAATGAGGCTTCATTGCCAACACATCCAGCGATCTAAACGATAATATAAGCAGGATAAGGAATAAATGTAATAGCTAACCTGCCTTCAAATTAACCCATCAATCCCTAAGCACTCCGATCAATTTAGACATCCAAGGTTACATAAATTCCGACAAGGATGAATATTGGTAGGATTGTTCAATACACTATAATAAAGGAAATGTGAAAAGTCCTCATCGATCCGGCACGTGCAAAAAATTTATTCGGGATCAAAGGTCTTTTTTGTAATTTTCAGCAAAACGGTAAGTTTTATCATAAAATGAGCTAAGACAAAATTTGTAGATCAGATAATTATCTATAAAAATGTCTTAATTCTTTTTTTTCCTAAGAGCCACCATTTTTGAGATATAACGATTCAAAAAGTTGAAAAAGTTCGAGGTATAAGCGTACTTTTGTCTACGACGATGTATCGCATACTCGTACAACAGACTAGATACACCGCTAGTCAGTTTTGTCGTTGATGTACACTTAAAAGGTGTAACTTGAAAAAAAACGTAAGTACATTTATACCTCAAACTCATTCAACTTTTTGAATCGTTATATCTCAAAAATGGTGGCTCTTAGAAAAAAAAAGCATAACGACATTTTTATAGATAATTATCTGATCTACAAATTTTGTCTGAGGTGATTTTATGATAAAACTTACCGTTTCGCTGAAAACCGCGGAAAACCCGTTTTTGTAACCTTTGACCCCGAGTAAATGATGAGGGGCAAAAATGTATGGGCTCTGGTATAGTGCTCAACAGGTATGGATTGTATATTTTTAGGAAGGTATACCAATGTACATTAATGACCAATAGGGTGCTTGTCAAGATTCGTTATACTTTTTGAGTAAAGCCATGTTAAAAGTGACATCAGCGCTCATACATTTCATGCTGATAACATCACGTTACATTATAGCATGATTATTTTTAGGGTTCCGTAGTCAACAAAGATATTATAGTTTCGGTCTGTCCGTCTGTCCATCTATCCGCGTTTTTTTTTAAATAATGCTCCTGTCCCTGATTTTACGTTGAGGGATTTATGTTCTTAATACAATTTATACACTTAAACAGTCTTATATGTCACTTATCTTCTATTTATATTTTCTGTTCTGTCATCGTTACCTGCTCCGCCGTCCATGGGTGAGCAGTATGAGGGAGGGTTTAAACTACTACTGTGAGCGTAAATCTAAGGTGTGCTGTCTAAGACAAGACGTCCGTAACCTTTCTAAGCGCAAATAAGTCTTACCACATAGACGACAAAATCTACGTTGGTAACGCCGGCCTTGTACGTTGAATGTACATTATTTCAAAAAGTACAATTGCTAGGGGCTGGGCCCCATATAACTTTTTTACCTACTCACTAAGAGCTATCTAATGGTATATATTTTATCTCTGTTGAGTAATATACCAAATGCCCATGATCCTTTTTTTGCACGTGCCGGATCGATGAGGACTTTTCACATCTCCTTTATTATAGTGTATCGAACAATCCTACCAATGTTCAGCCTTGTCGGAATTAATGTAACCTCACCCCTATTTTTAGGGTTCCGTACCTCAAAAGGAAAAAAACGGAACCCTTATAGGATCACTTTGTTGTCCGTCTGTCCGTCTGTCAAGACCCTTTTTCTCAGGAACACGTGGAGGTATGAAGCTGAAATTTATATCAATTACTCAGGTCTACTGTCCCTTGAAGCTGTGAAAAAATCAAACTTCTAAGCCAACGCAATCAAAAGATACAGCCGTTTATGCCGCAAATTTTCGACACTTGCAAGGGAATCAAAACCTACAGGGTGCTTCCGGTGAACTCAGAATCTTGAAATTTGGTACGAAGCAACGTTTTATAGCATAGATAAAGGAAAAATTACGAAAACCATAAATTTTTAGTTACATCACATAATATATTTTTTTTTAATAATTTTAAACTTACTACCCATTTCCTCATACTCGATTGTCGTAATGAACGAACTTTGTAAACCTTGCAGGTTTGTACGGAACCCTCGGTGCGCGAGTCCGACTCGCACTTGGCCGGTTTTTTTAGTCTAACTAGACCGGACTAAAGCGGCAGCCGGCTGCCGCATAACAATTGTAAATCTATTGTGTCTGCGATACCCATGATGGAGGTGTTAAATTGGTTGAAGTGCAGCAACAGCGTGACTTCTATGCCAAAAAGAGTCCCGCGGTTGTCGCACTTCTCTTTATGGCATAGAATTTGTGCTGCTGTCGTACTACTGGCGACGCACATAAAGGCGTAAAGGCACGCCTATAGGTTTAAAAAAACATTACGAGGTTTAAACGGCCCATTCACTATCCTGCATTGCAGTCCTGCTGCAGTCCGCCGTGCAGGCCTGCAACACCATTCACTATCCTGCATGCAGTCCGCCGGCTTATGCAGGATAGTGATTTTTTTTGCGCGGGGGAAACCCTTTATGGGTGCCCCGGGTTGGGGATGTGCCTCAGTTAAGCTTCAGCTTAACTGAGGCACATCCCCAACCGGGGATGCTCCCCGGGGTGCTCCAGCACCCCGGGGGTATGTGGGACTCCCGACTCCGGGTTTACCCACTAAAACCACCTGCGGTTTGCCTTCAGCCATATACGGAGGGATATCCTGGATCTGGACTGCAGCAGGACTGCAATGCAAGACAGTGAATGGACCCTTTTAAAAAGCCATGGTGGTTGATTTTTACAAGGTCCCAGCTGGTCGAACTTTTTTCTTCCCTTTTCTGTACTTTCCAGCGACTTGAAGCATTTGAACTATTGAAATCATAACAGTTAAGAAATTTTTTAAGTCAAACTTCTTTATGCACATTGAGAGTAAAATTTACGGTCGCGTCATGAAAAAAGGGTCAACATTTGTCACGACGTCACGATTTTGGACAGCAATTTCATGATACGTGTACTCCGTACGGCGTACACTGTTCTAGACACGCCGCAGAGCGTCAAAGCCAAGTTCAAGCAAAGGAACTGGCCATCCAACGCTGAGTGTATCATTATACGAAGTATTTGGTGTTTCTTTTGACCCTCCTATAACTTATCATATTATTTTTATCCGTTTAGCGTACCTGGGTAAGAGCGACGTGAACGTGATCGTCCTGGACTGGAGACGTCTGGCGTTGTCCGACTACGTCACCGCCGCCGCAGGTGTCCCCGCAGTGGGTAGAGGCCTGGGACAGTTCCTCAACTACCTTCATCAGGTACTTTTCAAGTTTCCATAATATACTACTTTTCATGCTATCTAAAATTTCCTTCTATATCTGTCATTTGAAATTATTCCGATAGTAAAATTATGGAATCAACAACAATCTTTGCTCTTTTCAATATTTAATCCTAGAATTATGTTATTAAGAAGTTGCAAATATTAACTATAGCTTAATTGGAGAGACGATGCACCATCGGTCGATGACATTACTAGTCTAGGATGTGCCAATTTATCGTAGAGCTTGTTTAACTTAAAATAACCCCTTCTTCGTATTCACAGTACGAAAATTTTCACCTATATCAACTACTGAAGTGGTGGGGTGCATGATGCATCATTTCAAATTAAGCAGGCTCTACCGTATTTTTTAATTTTTCAAACTCGAATGGTGCGCTTATACGGGCAACTAAAATTGCTCAACTCCAGTCAATTCTCGTCAACTTTGACGTCACGACTACATCAAGCAATTTGCGGCAACAAGCAGCAATATTGCGCAACACAATATTGAGTGATGTGGCCATCGAATATTTGTGCGATATGACATTGAGCGATATGAAATAAATTGCTCCATATTGCTCCACCAATATAATATTGTATTGTTCAGGTAACAGGAGCTCCCTTCACCAGCATGCACCTGGTTGGCTTCAGTCTGGGCGCCCATTTGGTCGGCAATGCGGGCAGGGAGCTTGGCGGGCGAGTTGCTAGGATCACCGGTGAGTTTATGTCATTAGATTATTCTGGAATTGCTATTAGAATTTGAATTAATTTAACCTATAGGGAACTAACGCTGCATGGTGCTATCGAAACTTTCTAGTCTAATCTTATATATAAAAATGGATTTTCAAATGTGTTAGTCGCGCTAAGACTCAAAAACGGCTGAACGGATTGGGCTGATTTTAGTCTTAAAATATTCGTAGAAGTCCAGGGAAGGTTTTAAAGTGACACGAAGTTCACCGGGACAGCTAGTAATATATAAAAATGGATTTTCATTCTTCAAAATGTGTTAGTCACGCTAAAACTCGAAAACAGCTGAACGAATTGGGCTGATTTAAGTCTTAAAATATTCGTTAAAGTCCAGGGAAGGTTTTAAAGTGACACGAAGTTCACCGGGACATCTTAAGCTATAAAAATGCTATTAAATAATATAACTTTGTTACTGATCATATTAGTAACATGTTTGTACTTTATTGTAAATACTAGTTGATAGTTGATACTAAGTACTAATGATATAGTAGGTAATGTGCACTGTGCAGTGTGCATACTGCAGTGTTTATGATGTCCGTAGCATTCGCTACGAATCTTCTTCGAGTGCTACGCCGCTGTAGCAAGTTCTACGAATGTCTACGCTACACCATTTAAAATTCTTGGACGTCTAAAATCTTGTCTCTGTTCACTGTTTTGCTCTTCTACTTTGCTTGGGGAAGGAAATCAGAATGTCATTTACTGCTACTTTTATTTTATTTAATGATAATAGCGGGCCAATAGAGACAGTTATAACTTGTCCTATAAACACCTTGATACAGGCGGTACACAGTTAAAGTGGTGAAACTGTGTCGTATGTTAACTTCCTGCTAAAAAAGTCTTCTAAACTTATAACAGGTCTCGACCCGGCTGGACCTCTATGGAACTACAACAACAACCGTCTCCGTGCTTCTGACGCAGTCTACGTCGAGTGCATCCACACCGACGGCGGCAGCATCGGTGGCCTCGGCATCGGCACCGCTCTCGGCAACGTCGACTTCTTCCCCAACGGCGGCAACTCGCAACCCGGTTGCCTGACCAACCTGTGCAACCACGAGCGCGCCTGGGAGCTGTTCGCCGCTACGGTTTCGTACAACCACCTCGTGGGGCGGCAGTGCGCGAATAACCTGCAGATCACTTGGGACAACTGCCGCGGGTCGTCGATGCCGATGGGCAACGATGACTTGAATAAGAGAGGGTAAGTGTTTAATTTTTAACCGACTTCAAAAAAGGAGGTTATCAATTCGACGCGTATCAATATGACGTGTTTTATTTCCAGAACTGCCCAATTTTCGTATATATTAGTCTATAATTATTAGTGTCTGAACAAATGTGCTAAATTTCAAAAGTGTATGTATGTATGTATGTATGTTTGTATGTATGTATATTGTATGTACGTATATTTTATGTTTGTGTTCGGATACCAACAAACAAAGAATTACTGAAATCGGAATGGTAATTCCAGAATTATCATTCCGATTTCAGTAATTCTTTTTTTGTTGTACTAGGTAGTAGTAGTAGAAAATAGTTTCATTAAAATCGGTTCAGTAGTATTGGAGAGAGGGAGTTTTAATTCTCAATTACGTACAATTTTGAAGTCGGTTTTTTTAATACAGTTATGTAGGTCCCCATCATTCGAAAATTCCTGAGATATAAAACAACTTGTAAAAGCTATTGGGTAGAACACCATAATAATATATTTACTACGCAATACAATATGGTATAAGATTTAGTAATTAGGGCCTTCATTTTAAGGCCGTCCCCCGAGCAAACGACCTTGGCCATACATTTGCCGCGTTGCCGAGATCGCGCTAAAACCCTATTATTTTTACTTACCTTAGTTCAAAATTGTCCTAAAAAAATTTAAAACGGCAGATATGTAGTTTATGATATTGTCGATCTATTGGCGTGAGTTTCAAAGTATTACTTTGGAAGCTGATATCATGAGTATAAGAAACAAAAATAGAAAATTTAAAACGACAAAAGGAATGTTGATATACTGGAGATTATTCCTGTATTTTTATTATAACTTTGTAGCTTTCAGATTATGAGTTTATAAGGTTTTAAATACGGTCAATTACGGAATCTCCGGACGGAACGCCCTTAACTAGATGTTGTAATGGAAACTGGTATAATTATGTGGGGATTATTCATTAGGAAATAACAAGTGAAATAGATTATAAAGAATTGTTAGAGTTTTCGAGTTAACACCGCAAGTACCTACTTTGACTAAACAATACAATAGGATGGTATACTCATACCATCCTGTTGTAGATAGTAATAGGCTTATTTTAATCACGTTGTAATGAAAACTGTATAAGTTATTATGTAACAACAAGACGTGGCCTTACATAGCGTTTCTAATGATCTGCTCTTTGTATGTACAAATTAAAGAGGTTAAATAGTTTCAAAGCCGTTTCAACACAATATAACAATTTTAAGGGCCTGTTTCACTGCTTCCTGATAAGTGCAGGATAGGCTATCCACCACTTAATTTGACAGATAGAGTATGGAGAATCTGTCAAAAAAGTTGTGGATAGCCTATCCGGCACTTTATCTGGAAGTGGTTAAACATGCCCTTAATCTTTTCTCGTTCTCATATTAATATAGACTATGGAGTATAGATTAAAGAAAACAAAACATGAAAACATTTAATTTGTTTCAGATCCGGTATGTACAGAGTCAACACGGCTAGAAGATATCCATTTTAAACTGTAATTCTGAGAACTGGACGGCAAACGAAACTGATCTCCTACAAATTGCATTTTTTAATTTATTTCAACAACTATTAATTTCAATTTAAACGAAATTACTTGAACATATTATGTTTTTTTTTTCATATTTTAATGTTTTCAATAAATCAGAAAAAGGATAATCGTTAATGCCAATAAAGTTCGATTATTTCTTTTTGAAATACTTTTAAAACCTTTCCGACGAGTAAACAGTCTTCAACAACGTGAAGTAAGACCAGGATGTGCTTATTATCTGGAAAAATAAAATTGCTATAAGATTTATCTGTCTCCATGGTGATCTATAATGGACCAATACAAGAGATCACGAAGGCATACTGAAATAGGCACGAAGAATACTGTATAGGCATATTCTAGTAGCATTTCCCGTGACCGACGTTTTTGTTTTTGATGATTGCGCAAGCTTTACAATCATGGTTAACCAACATGACCAAACGTAAAGAAGGGCCTTTAAGACCACATAAGCCGCAATCATAAATAGCATTTATTTGTACATCAGCCTAAATTAACTCCTTACCCTAAACTTTTCGCATAAATAAAAAGGAAAGTTATTAATGCGCGTTTAACAGAAATCGTATATTCGTAACCACAATGAATAAGGTACTAGTTTAACCTCATTATGAATTAAGGGAAAGGGATCCACTGATAAATGATAAGGGTCAGTTGACATTGCATTAAAATCCATATCAATATTATAAATGCGAAAGTGTGTCTGTCTGTCAGTAAATATCACTTCACGCTCAAACGTCACTGAACCGATTTTGCTGAAATTTGGCACCGAGATACTTTAGGTTTCGGGAAAGGACATAATATTATGATAATTTTATCTCAAAAACATGGTGCCACGCGTTAAACGAATTTTGGTGCAACGGAGTTGCGAGCGTCATCTAATAATATGATAGATGATTAAATAAGCTATTCAGAAGAAAAAAGATCAGGCAGTCCAACACCGCACTAGGGTTATTTTTATTAAGCCGGCTGTACACTCTCGCCGAGACACAGCGAGGCGGCCCGAGTGCGAGAGTGTAAATGGGTGCGCTCGCCTCGTCTCGCCTGTCTAGGACCCTCTCGGTCCGTTGTCGGTATTTTGCGCCCGAGACAAAGGGTCTCGCGAGGACAACGAGCGCACTACTGTACACTCTCGCGTCTTTCAGTACTAGTCCCGTCGTTGGACAGTGTAGAACAGAAAAATAACAATATTAAACGACATTATGAGTCATTATCTGTGAGAAATAAAATTAAACATGATTATAAATCTTTGGATCACAATGATATCTTTCGATGCATGGTGAATGGTGAATGGTCGTTTTCGTCCATCTTGTCTGAATTCTTATCTGCGATTGAACTAAGCGAGAATGTACATGATCCCATTCGGGCAAGGGGCTCTCGCACGAGACTCTCGCCCGAGAGCTCTCGGCGAGAGTGTACAGCGGGCATT
This sequence comes from Polyommatus icarus, assembly GCA_937595015.1. NCBI lineage: Eukaryota > Metazoa > Arthropoda > Insecta > Lepidoptera > Lycaenidae > Polyommatus > Polyommatus icarus. Next base: position 6,315,160 of record OW569339.1, on the reverse strand, counting down.
AGTACTTACCTTAGTAAAGCTTTGGTACGAGATGACGCAATAATTGTAAGCAGTCACTACGCATGGACGTTGAGCTCTGAAACAAAAAAAAAAGTCTAAAATGAGACTACTGCCTGCAGAGATACTGTAGCGTCAAATCGCGTCGTGATACTGACAAATTTTTTGACTCCCTCGAGGTACAATTCCGTGCATCGCGATCGATCGCGGCTGCGCACGACCTACGACTGTCGTCGGTCGCTCGCGACCATAGTCAGTGTATGAAAATGTATGGCACCGCTTCCGAGGCCCGCGCCAGACGCGCGCGGCCGACGACTGTCGTTAGCCACGCGCGACCGTGTCATTAGTCATATAACTTTGACACGGTCTCGCGGGGCCTACGACAGACGCGCGCGACCGACGACAGTCGTAGGCCCCGCGCGACCGGATCAAAGTTATATGACACGGTCGCGCGCGGCCTACGACAGTCGTAGGTCGCGCGCGTCTATCGCGAGCCTCGGAATCGGTGTCATACATTTTCATACACTGACTATGGTCGCGAGCGACCAACGACAGTCGTAGGTCGTGCGCGGCTTACGACTGTCGCGATGCACGGAATTGTACCTTCATTTCCAAGCCTTGTGCTGATGATGCACTTTATTTAAACATAGTACAAGGTGTAACAAAACTAATTAATAATACTTTAGGGTGTGTATGTATCCTTTATATAGAGTTCACAGTGAAAGTGGCAGCGCTGAAAGAGCATAATTTTATGGGCAAGAGCCCCAGCGTCATAAATTTTTTCATACAACATTTTAAAAAAGTTACTCTTTCAGCGCTGATATTTTCACAGCAAACTCTATACACACCCTAAAGTATTATCACTTCTAGGTTTGTTACACTCTGTTTAAGGATTATGAATTTCTTATATGTTCATTTTTAATATAAATTACTAGATGACGGCCGCAACTCCGTTGCGCCAAAATTCGTTTATCGCGCGGAAATCGTACATTCTTCCGGGATAAAAATTATCCTATGTCATTACTCGAGACTAAAAGTATCTTCAAACCAAATTTTAGCAAAGTATTCATTCCAATTGTGTGAATAATATAGTTACTATCAGAGAAGTTGATTCCTAGGCAGATGGGGGACCTACGTAGTGTGGTCGCGTTACGTCAAACCCAGTCGGAAGATCACAATTAACATTATGAATTGACATCATCTGACCGAATGACGTTGGTCTGTCAACTGCCTAAGAATCAATTTCCTTGATGGTACATACCTAACAATCAGAAGTAAAATAGTTCTTCTCGATGTACGGTCCATCCTGTACCACTGGGAAAGAAACGCGGCGTCACCAATTTTCATACTCTGTTTTTAAATAAAAATTTTCTTGTGAATTTTGATACCCAATTTTTTACGGTAAAATATTATATCTGATATTTTTTTATTTGACTGATTATGTGAAGAAAAATGTTTATTTCTTTAAGGGCCTGTTTCACCGCTTCCTGATAAGGCTATCCACCACTTAATTTGACAGATGGAGTATGGAAAATCTGTCAAATAACCCTGTCGGGCACCTTATCAGGAAGCGGTGAAACAGGCCATAAGAAGCTAGAGGTGAAGGCCACATTTTTTCAGGGCCTGCTACTTGCTAGTTAAGGAAGGTGTTGTCCCTTGCTATATTCCGCTTCCCTAAATGAGGTTAAGGCTGGCCGCATAAACATGTTTTTTGTATGTGATTTCCGAATTCGTTTTCCGTATTCGAAAATCCGAATGCATACTATCAAAAGAAAATACTGCCGCACACGTTCGTTTTTCTCCGTACGGAACGAATTCCGCACGTACGTTTCAACTTTCAAGTGCAAGCCGGCGTTTTCGCTCATGATAAAAACGAACGTAAGAACTATTATATAGCCTTGAAATATCGAATACGGAAAACGAATTCGAAAATCGAATATACAAATCGTGCGTTTGCGGCTAGCCTTAGGGTCCCTGAATACAGTGAGGTGTAATACCGGCTTAAATAATTTGTTTGCCATATGTCGACCTAAAAATATTTTTTACCTCCTGCATAAGTTTTTCTCCAAATACACAGATCATTAAAATTTGTACTATGACAGAGGACAGAAATAACATAACTCCAGGTAGCTGCGCCCAATCACCCATCTGAAACATTTGGCTAATATAATAACGATAAATTATTATGTACTCCAAGATACATAATAATTTATCTATTTTCTATTTAGGTCCAATTTCACCAACGTCTGTTAGTGTTAACGGTTTGTTAAATTGCCTTCACTTGCATTCATATGAAAGACGAAAGAGTTAACGTGATACTAATTCGAGCAGTTGTAGGCGAAATTGGGCCTAAATTTTGTATTTAGCCGAGCAATATTTTTTGAGTGTATCTTAGATATTAAATGTACTAACAAATACTTAGTTCTCAATGACCTTGAAAGGGCAGCCTCATATTCGAACGTAGTTTCAATTTATCGCAAAGAAATTGGTTTTTAATTGTCGTTTCTTATATTGGCTTTGTAACTATCAGTTGCGATAAATGACAACGATCGATCGCATATTAGTAGCAGTCGTTTGGTTCAAATTAGTCATAAATTGAATTTCGTGCGTACTGTTAAACTGTCGCAATTTTTGGTTCCAACAATATTAAGTTATAATTTCTTGGAATTTTGGATTTATGTTCTTAATATATTTTTCAATTAACTTACAACAACATTAAATCCCAGGGCGCATATTTCCAGCGATCCAATTAAGACATTAAATAAATTAGAACCTTCAAATATTTTTTCCAATTTCTTAGCTAGACTGAAATAAAGAAAGAAAGATTAAAATATTATATTTAAAACAAAATATTTCGCAGAATTATTTTTTTGTTAAATACCAACAGCGGGTCTAAAATGATTAGAATTTTAGAAACAAAACTTTATTGAAATTGGCCCCATCAGCATGGCTACCTCTTAAAATTATGAAGTACTTCAGCTAGAAATGTGAATGATAAATTATTATAAAATTGAAAAAAATAACAATTTGCTCACTGAGACAAATAGTGCAGTATGATATTGCACGTTTTGGTACTTAATACTTATTTAAAGTTGTTTCCACCATATTGTGTTTAAGAATAATGTGGTTGCATTAATCTAAAGTTATTCCATTCAATATCATTCAAAGCGTACTGCCTGTATAATGTCTTCTAGTCATCATTCTGCAAAATCTAACAAACATTAATCATGATAATAGTAATTAACCTGGCATCACCGTCGGTGATTTTATACAACTTCATTTGACAGTTTCTGTACTAATTAAATGGCATCAAGAAACTAATTATTATTTGAGTCTTATAAAATTAGGCTATAAGAATCAAATATTTTATTTCTATGGAAAGTTTTATAAAATGTCACTTATAAATTTTTTATTATATTTTTCTTATTCTATAAGTATTTTAGTTATGTGACAATCATCTGAAATAGTTTTGTGTGCATTCGTTGTCTAATTGCTATGATACAAGTTTAATTTAGCTTGGAATTTGATGTATTGTATTGTCTATTGTTTGTTATGGTGTATTATTATAGGATTATCAAATTAATATCGTCACTAAAATGTATCTTCAACCTACTGTAAAATGTGCTGATGTTTCTTCACAATGTCGTTGAGTAGGTAAGAGTTTTCTTCAGTTAGTCGTGTGATTTCGGCACTCAGGAGAGAGAACTGGCAGTACGTGTGTGTGGTGAGGATGAAATATGAAGCGTCGACAGTCGTGAAGAACAATACTACTATGTAACCTGAAAAAATGGACAAACTTCTTTGTAAACTTGTTTAGGGGCTAAAGCGTTAAGAGGTAACGGATATACACGACACTTTCCAATTTATAACATAGAATAACTATGGTACTTAGGTACTTACTTTTATCACGCTCCAGTGAGCGTGATGAAACTTTTTAAAAATACTGATAACATGAAAACTTACCACTTGTTGTCGAATGAAAGTACGCGTAAAGCCATCCATACCACGACTCCGTGGACATACCCACAATCACAGCGTACGGCAAACGCCATACTTGCTCATGCTTGCAAAAATAATAGTATGCAAATACAAAGAACGGCGAGAAATTATACACGCATATGAGAATAGCGTTCAACATGAAGAAATACTTTACGAGGTATCGCAAAAAGATCATTTCTTTGCGCAAAATTTGATTCTTTTTCTCGTCTTTTGTGGCGTCATTGTATAGTGTTTTTAGGGAATTTGCTAGCTCCAATATGTTGCTTCTCTTATTGGCTATCAGCACAATTTTGATCGTAGCTAATATTCCAACGCTTAGACATGGCGCTAGCTGGGTGAGCTCCAAAAAGTTTTCTCGGCTAAACTTCGAGAAGAAAAATAAAGATTCGTGAACGATCGTCATAAAGACGATCATAACTGAAATATAATATCTGAAGCGCGGTTTCTTGCCGAGCGGTATTCCCAACAAATAAAAATTCCTTTTTATTTGGCTGAAAATGTCGTCAAAAGATAGACTTTCCATTTTGCTGGACGAAGGTTTGAAAAGGAATGGCGACAGATATGCTGGTTTCGTTAATATAAGACACTCATTTAATAAGTAAACTAATAGGGTTGGCACAAGTCTAAATTATATTTTTTCAAATTTTAAATATTATTACTGCTCTACACCTATTGTTTTTTAAAGATCTTCCATTTATAAAATAAAATTTCAGTTGCGTTTTTGTTTACTTTTTACGTAAAACGCAAAACTTTGATGTAAAAATATTGAAACAGCATTTTGTTGCCGGACCTTTCTGTTTTAATCCATCAAAATATGAAAAACGTATTTAGAGAAAGCCAAAACACAGTTCTTCTGTATTTACTTACATTTATTCTGTCCGATTTATATGTTTTGGCAGCCCTGTACTATAATAACAGTCTCATTTGAATTTTGACAGGTGACAAAGTATCAAATGCAACGAAAACTTAATCAAAGAGGGTGAAATCTACAAACTATAACTTACTTCGAATACACCTTTGCTTTGTGTTTCATTTTATGATGAATTATGTGTTACTGATTTGCATTGTGTTGAAAGAAATTATAGTTAAATGTCTGTCAGTCTATCAAACGACTTCTTTAACGCATCAAACAAGATCAAAACTTTGTTTAAAGCTGTAATGGCTATAATCCATACTAACATTATAAATGCGGAAGAGTGTCTGTCTGTCTGTTAACTTTACACGCCCAAACCTGTGACCTGATTTTTCTGGAGTCCCGGGAAAGAATATAAAAATGTACGGTTCCCGAGCGGTTAATGAATTTTGGCGCAACGTAGTTAATTCTTGTATTAGTACGGGATTATTAGATTAAGTTATTGCAACACTACGGGCTTTGCAATCAATTTAGTATTAAGGGATGATAACATAGTAAAGTAATATTTTAGGAAAGTGTTTTAACCGATTCACTTAAATAATTCAATGAGAATAAAATAAAAAGGAAACACAAAATATGATAATCTTAATATATATATAATTCTTCTGTGAGTGTGTATGTCACTGAACTTCTCTCAAACGACTGGACCGATTTTGATGAAATTTTTTGTGTGTGTTCAAAGGGATCTGGGAATGGTTTGGTTTCACAATTTTGTCCGCTGGACAATGCTTTTTTAATTAATTTTTAATTTATTAGTAGTTGTTGATTTTGGAATGTTTTACATTGGATCCGACAGACGGCGCTACCATTGCATCGCAGTGTCAAATTTTAAATAATATTCGAATTCGAATTTTAATTTTAGTCTGTCCCCACAGTTAGCACTGCGATCAAATTAAAAAAAAAGATACTTCATATACTTAATATGGCAAAGAAACGTTTGCCGGGACAGCTAGTCTTATATATAAAAATGGATTTTCAAATGTGTTAGTCGCGCTAAAACTCGAAAACGGCTGAACGTATTGGGCTGATTTTAGTCTTAAAATATTCCTAGAAGTCCAGGGAAGGTTTTAAAGGGACACGAAGTTCACCGGGACAGCTATTATTATATACTTTTTTATGATTGCCACTTTTTTATACAATCTCCATTATAAAAAAAATGCGCATAAGCAATTTAAATACAGACCTACAAGTTTTTTTTCGGCTCATGGATGTTATAGTCTGCCTGTATCTTTGGCAAAGTTATTACTTTCTAGCCAATATGGTGTTGCACTTTCATTCGACCATATTAAGATGTCAATGTATCCTTCGGTCGTAATTCAAGTTATTTGGCACGTCTCAACAGAAAGTGCTTAACTTTAATGTGTCTAGCTGACAGGGCCGACATCTAAATGGATTAATAAAAACCTCCATAGTAAACCCTTCATAATATAACAGCGATCGTTTTGCAAGTAAGGAAGAGCCGTAACAAACATTTATAATAGTTAAAATAGTTGACGCCCGCAACAAACTAGCGCCAAAATTCGTTTTTCTCACGGAAACTGTAAATTTTTTCGAGACAAAAGCTATCATATTCCAAGTTCCATTTTTTATATGTCATAAATGTTAAACCTTAATTTAACTTTCAATAAAAATAAATCAAGAACCTTTTAATTTTATATGAATCACCCTTCATGGGCGAGTCCAACTCGCACTTGGCCGATTTTTAAACTTTAGGTCCTAAGAACTTGGAAATCAGGTGCTTTGGTGAAAACGTTTTTGTCTTGAGAGATACATGACCAAAGAAGACCGCTATAAAACAGTTAGCGTTAAGTGGTGGTTAGTAAAAGCTAAAAACAGACACTATACAATGTTGACTAAATGACATCTAGCGTTCTCAAGCCCGTAGAAGTCAAGTAATGTTGGCGCAAATACGGCACTTATCTTGGTGACGTTTAAAAGCATGAATATGACTCGTCCTTACGACATTAATATAAGTCAATCCTTCGCTGTAATATGGCGTTTAAAAGAGCGATAAAATCGTAATGGCGTCTACAACGTTGTTACTTATTTGCTAATAAACCATTTAAAAATCGATTTAATCGCGTAAAGTCCTTCTTGTTATATCGTTTGACACAATCAATATCTATATTCTATACGGTCAATTAAAAAGTTATAAGGGTAAACTTAATATTAATATTAAATTACATGACTTCCTGATATTATGTCGGATAGACTATTTACAATTTATGTCTCCGTCAAATTCATATTTTTGAGAAAGTTTGGAATATTTTTTTTGGCAACCCTAATAACAGTGATTAGTTAAAACATGTAACAACTGTACCAAAAATACCTTTCATAAGTGTGAAATCATTTTTTCATTAATTATAATATAAAGTATCAAATTAAATATTAGGTACGACGTTTTTCACGAATATTAAAAATGATAGCTACCTGTTATTTGTAATTATACCTGTTTATAACACCCAACTAATTTATATTGAAATTAGTTGGGTGTTCTAAAAAATTACAATGTAAGAAATCTTTAAAAAATGATTTTAAGTATAGCAATTAGTATCTTATATATATTTTATATTACTAGTAGGCATTTTCAATGCAATTTGCAATGTAATGTAAGTACTGTGATGTGCACAATAAAGTATATTATTCATTCATTAATTTCATGGCATTTTCCGAAGTAGATACGACCGTTTAGCATATCTTGCGAACTTTACCGCGCACCATACAACCGCGGTTAATGCTAGGCGCAGAGCGTTTTTAAATCGTGCATAAAAAGCCTTTATAAGCCTTCATATACTAACAAAATATGAGTCTATGTAACTCGATTTAATAAAGTATTTCATTTCATTTCATTTCATAAAAGTAGTCGAATTTGTGAATCCTCCTAAGATCTATTTGGTCCATCCATACTTATATTATAAAAGCGAAAGTGAGTCTGTCCGTCTGTCTGTCTGTCTATCTGTCTGTCTGTTACCTCTTCACGCTGAAGCCGTTTAACCAATTTTGCTGGGTATACTTGAGTCCCGGGTAGCGACATAGGATACTCTTTACTTCGGAAAAACGCACGGTTCCGGCGTGAATTTTGGCGCAACCGTTTTGCGGGCGTCATTTAGTACATAATATTAGCCATTTGATTGAAATATTTACAAATGTTGAACAATCTGCAATGCGGGCGCTCCCAGGTGGCCCACCCCCGCTGAGTAATGGGATCTATAACGGCAAGTCGGAATCCATCTGTTTTGTCTTTGTTTTACGTCCATCGTTAAATATTCGGATGACTGACCTGCTTATCGTCATAGAAGCAGATTATTTTTTCATCACTGTACGCACCCTTAAAATGTACCTAACATTTAAGACCTAATCTGCATTAATTCCTTGCCCATAAAGGGCTTTTCACACGTTTAATAGGCATCTTTAATGAAAGTTGCTGTAAGAGTTTGCTTTTAATTTTGAATAACGCTGGAGCACCTTATCAATTTACATAATACACGGCAGGCTGGATATTGCAGATTATCTCATAAGCCCAGCTTCAATAAGGCTCTATATTATAGCTTGCTTTGAAAAATAGCTTAAGAAATAAGGTGAGGTATTTTTTGGGGTGGAAATGAATGAATATCAAAGAACCTGGTTGTCTTATACTAGCTCCCTTATAGACCTGGATCCCAAAAGCGTAAGACATAACTTACTTTCTGATGGATGAAACCATAGGTTCTTGGTAGTGCCTCGTGTACTTAGAATACCTGCGAATTTGTGTAGCTCTAAGTGTGACACCTGGTCAGGTGATGATGACAATGAGTGACTTTTTTATTCATTGGAAAATCAATTTATGACAGATAAAGTCCGCAGACGACGGGTGTACAAAAACAAAAATATTAAGCTTTTAACAATAGGAACAAAATATATGGTCTCGTGTCCAAAGGGTAAAAACGGGGCCCTATTACTAAGACTTCAATGTCTGTCCGTCTGTCTGGCACCAGGCCACTCAAGAACGGTAATAGCTAGAGAGTTGAAATTTTCACAGATTATGTATTTCTGTTGCCGCTAAGAAATACTAAAAAATAAAGTTAAAAAAACTAAAACCCGACTACTAAAACGCGCTCTAAAAAGTACGAAACAAGAAAACAGTTTATAGGGATATAGAAATGTTTAACCCTCAGCTGGTTTCGCTAAAAAAGGCAACGTATCTGGTGTCGGGGGTAAAAAGTGACCCCACTCCAATGAAACATAAAAAATATATCAAAAAAGCTTTTTTTCAAAATAATTAGTTTTGTATACTGAAATAAATCTCTTAACCTTAATAAATTTCAGCTTTTAAGGCCAATAATATTAATGAATAATATTTTTTTCCTTTCATAAAAAAAGATGTAAGTTTTTGATCATACTTAGACAACTGTTACTTTAACAGCCCCTCACTATATTAAAACATAAGCATATCTTTTATTTCTTTTTTATCTAGTTTTCTTATGTAACCTAAATGATAAAACACCCGATTTTTTTTTTGACATCGGCTAAAAATAAAAAAATGACAGAGCAAACCCAGAAACCAAAAACTACTCGCAAAATTTTGCTATTTTGTATGTGATTTTGGCAAAATTTTCTTTACATTACAATAACGAGCACTTGTTATACTTGATACACCTTCTTTGCTACTAGAATTTTAAAAATCCGAAACTGTACCTATGATAATTTCGCTAGAACAGCTGACTTCCTTCCTCTCCTTACAATCGTAAGCTGTTTCACGTTGCAGACTGTTATAATAGTTTTCTGAGTGGTTTCTGAATTAGATTTCGAGTACTTATTACATAAAAGCTAATTTTGGTCTAAAATTCCCGAAATATCTAAAAAGTTTTTGAAAACCATTACAAGGTACCATTGAAAAATGACATACACTTCTGGTATCGGGGGTAATTTTTGACCCCACCGCTGTATGTAACTCCACTTTCAGCAAATGTAGAGCCACGTACGTTCGTCATCCGCCGCACTACCCGACGTAACGAGATTACACAGAATCAGAAGAGTGTACATGTTTAAATAGTAAAGATATCTTAGAAAATTCCTGGGGTAACTTTTGACCCCCGATACCAATTAAGGGTTAAAGGATAGCCGTGGTCGTATGTATGCCCAATTTTACTATCTACAATGAATCTGTTTTGCTATAATAGTAGGTGGCATACGACCACGGCTAGGATAGCCGTGGTCGTATGCCACCTTTTCCATATCCCTATAAACTGTTTTCTTGTTTCGTACTTTTTAGAGCGCGTTTTAGTAGTCGGGTTTTAGTTTTTTAAACTAAAATTCGCTCGATAAATTCTTAACCTTCCCAACTCCTCAAATGATCGACGACCATATTAAGGATATTTTACAATTTATTTGGTTCTAGTGAGCAAATGAATAGTTATTTATTGTTTCACTAGCTGTTGCCCGTGACTTCGTCCGCGTTAGCATAGCATAACAACGGAGGTGGTTAATTTTCTCCTTTTTATAGTCCCTTACTCAAAGGGTAAAAACGGGACCCGATCACAAAGATAAAATATCAGCCTGTCCTTTTGTCCATATCCAAGCTGTATCTCAAGATGGTTCTTGAGTTGATTTGAGTTGGTTGTTTCTTCTCGGCCGGAACTTGGTGGGGCGAAGCCGAGTTCCGGCCGAGGGTACAGGTGTCACACCGTAATTAAATGATACTCAAAAAGTATGTTTAGTTTAGGGTACCATAATTTCATTTTCAATTTATAACTTTGTTCCAAAAACAGGAGAATTAAAACCTAACACTAACGACGCGATTACATGTTCAGGAGGGGGGCGGGTCCAACTCGCACTTAGCCGATTTTATTTTAAAATAACCTCAATGCATTTTTACTCTTATTATAAACACTATGTTCGATCCTTTGCATAGATATAAAAAGAATAGGTGGTAATAAAAAGTATATAACATACATAACGACAAAGTCCACTTGTTTTCCCCCGGGAAATTCTCGCATAATTGAGGGATATCGTAAATGGAGAAAAATGCATGATTTAGGTACGCCGGGATAATACGAGTTAAATCGCTCGTACGAACATACGGCCCGCCTCTCTTGATATATTATAGTTGCACTGAGTATGCATAATGTGGAATTTTATTACTTACTAGTTTTTTTCCGCAAGCTTAAAAACGTCGTCGGTTATTTTTTACGTTTTTTTTTTATATCTATGGACGCTTGACACCACGTCAGTCTGGCCCCGTGGTAAGTACCTGAAGGACTTATGTGACAGGTACCAGACAACGGGTATAATAATATATTTAATACTTTTATACTATACATAATTAATTTAAAGTATTGCCATGCTTAGTTTTATCTTAACAAATTCGGCGGTTAAGCTTGAAGAGGTTAAATAAACAGACAAACTTTCGCATTTGTAATATTAATATCTTATATAGTTATTTGTAATAGTGTTTATCTTATCTTATATCTTATCTTATATATATAAAAATGGATTTTCAAATGTGTTAGTCACGCTAAAACTCGAAAACGGCTGAACGATTCGTTTATATGGGGTGAGCGAGACTCAAATCAAACCGATATATTTAATAATTTTTGTAATCAAAATATAAGTGATTTTGCTGATGACACTTCACTTATTTTTAAAGTGAAGCGACGGCAGGCAAATTACGACGAGGTAAATAGTACTCTCTCAAAAATAGTACATTGGTTTAATGTTAATAACTTACTTTTAAACTCTAAGAAAACCAAATGTTTAAAATTTACTTTGCCCAATGTTAGGCAAGTTCAAACCAATTTACTATTAAATGATGAGAAAATGAATTTGGTGGACTCCACTATATTCTTAGGCATTACATTAGATAGTAAATTACAGTGGGGTCCTCATATTGCTAACCTTGCAGGTAAGCTCAGTTCTGCAGCATATGCAGTCAGAAAAATTAGGGAAATTTCTGATGAAGACACGGCAAGACTAGTTTATTTTAGTTATTTTCACAGTAGAATGTCTTACGGTATCATTTTATGGGGAAACGCTGCCGACATCAATACAATTTTTGTGCTGCAGAAGCGAGCTATACGCTCAATTTATAAAATGTCAGCTTTTGAATCTCTGAGAGAAAAGTTTAAAGAAATTGGTATTCTAACTGTTGCTTCTCAATACATTTTGGATAATGTGTTGTATGTTAGAAAGAATCTAACTAAATTTAAAACTAAATGTGATAGTCACGGTAGAAACACTAGAAATAGGCACAAGCTGGAAATGCCAGTGATCAGACTTAGCAAAATAAGTAAATCTTTTAAAGGTCAATGTATACGCCTTTACAATAAAATCCCGAAAAACGTTCAAAATCTATCAATTAATAAATTTAAAAAAGTAATTAAAGAACGTTTGTGTGCCAAAGCCTACTATACGGTCAATGATTTCCTAAACGATGGCACATCTTGGGAGTAGGATGGCTGCTTGCTGCTGCTTCTACATTTATTATATGTGACTTACAATTCATGTTGACTTTCTATAAAGTATTAGATTAAGTTATTTACATTGTAAATTTTATTTTTTTAAAAGACTAATTTTCCACTTTTTTTGTAAAAAGTGGCCCCGTGCGAGTTTCTTACGCCGGTTCTTCTCGCCGGGTTAGTTCCCGAACCGGTGGTAGGCAACATGTAGCTCAACGTTCTGAAAACATTTGATTCAAATTTATTCAGAAATAAAACGATTTTTATTTTTATTTTTATTCATTTTCCATCAGAATTAAGTCAGTGCTGTGATTCGTTATGTAATAATATAGAACATAGGGATGTAATTGATAACTCATATAAGTCTATTATTAATGTTTTGTGTGAGGCCTCCGTGTGTAGCTATAAAGGACGAGATAATTGTTTCGGGACTGATAAAAGACGCGGTCGAGTAGTACCGGGATGGAATATGCACGCGCGTGATGCTCATAGGGTGGCGCGTCAAAAATTTATTTGCTGGATATGGTTCGGGAGGCCGAGAGGCGGGCCTGTCTATAAAGAAATGGTTGATGCCAAAAAAGTATTTAAGGCGAAGCTTCGTTTTTGTCAAAATAATCATGAACAAATTAAGATTGACATTTTGGCAAATAAATATAAACAAAAAGATTTCCGTGGCTTTTGGAAAACTACTAAGCTGCTCAATTCGAAATCGGGTGTTCCGGTGAGCGTTGATGCTATGAGTGAGCCGAAAAACATAGCTAACATTGAGATGTATGGAGTTGACACCGCAACGCAGTGCTTGGTCACATTCAAGAGACGCTATATAGCCGCAGTGCACTTAGTCGGCCGCGAGCTCTTCTGCGCACATGACGTATGACAATTATAAAAAAAACTAAATAAAAGTCACAAAAATGCCATAATGCGTCTTAGGATATTGCAAAAATAATTCCAAAAACACTTCCAAATACGACGGCATAACATTTCATCGGTTAGTATTCTTATTTAATTATTTTAAATTAAAATACGAACATTCAATTACTAGGCGAAGACGCGCGCCATTTCGCATTGTCATAGAGTAGTAGATTCAGACGGGAATGTAGGCAGAATACAGATATGATCTATGATGAAACGACGATGAATGAAGTATTCACGTAGACGAGTTTGTATTTTGGGAATAATATAAATACGGTATTACGTGTACATTATACATGCGTACATTATAATTGTATTTATAAATATATAAGTAATTTGAATTTAGTAAGTATGTAGTGGACTTTGGATCCATACTTATTATAATATAATTATTATAAATGCGAAAGCGTTTCTGTCTGTCTGTCTATCCGTCCGTCTGTCGGTTTGTCCGTCCATCTGTCTGTCTGTCCGTCTGTCTGACCGTCCGTCTATCTGTCAGTCTCTCTTTGTGTCTGTTACCTCTTCACGCCTACGCCGCTGTAACAGCTTTGCAAAATTTTGGTATGTAATACTTTAGTTTTTGACCGACTTCCAAAAAGGAGGTATAGGTGTACCAGAATCTGATGGCAAAAAGTGAGAAAATAAATTGACTCTAGCAATACCGGGGTAATAGAAATAGAACATTTTCATCCTTTTTTATTCCTTTAGCGGCTTATTTTGTGTGTGAAACATGCAAATATAAAAAAATATCCAATGATCCAGGATATTTTTTGAAAATCTGCTGTCAAAAATTGCCATCAGATTCTGGTAGACCTATAATACGTTTGGCTGTATGCTCCTCTATCAGTTGTATCACGGGGTCCGGGGAGTGCTCTGAGGACCATCCCATCACCTTGATAAGTGGCGGTCTTCCACCGTGAATTTTTCGCGCAATTTTCTTCCGCGCACTGCAAAACTGTGGAACAAACTATCGCCAGAAGCTTTTTAAGAAGAAGGCATATTCCACGCATCTGCAGCTCTTCTGACGTTACAAGTGCCCATGGGCGACGGTTGTTGCTTTTCCATCAGATGACCCGTTTGCCCCGTTATTTTATATAAAAAATCTTATTAACTTCTATGTCCTTGAGAAATCGTACTTGATGTTGATTAGTGAAAAAACCGTGCCTATATTTAGCGACTTGTTAAATCATTATTTCGTTTATTTCCGCATGACTTAAAAGTTGGATTTCACTTAACTATTTTTAACTGAAATTAAATTCTTTAGTCATTCGTTTTCGAGTTACTCTATAATATCAATACTGTTATTATAGGACGGCACAGAAAATAACTATTCCGCTATCTTGGATGGTCGGCCATTTTATATTTTATATTTATAGTGATGTCACAATATACTGTATCGTGCATTGTCATTCAAACCAAACGTGTATACAAAATTTCAGCTCAATCGGTTAAAATATTATATGTACATAGTACATACATACTTCGAAATTGAGTTCAAAAATTCCACCCGAACTTACATAATAATGTAAATAATTAAATAATAATATACAGAGCAAGTCAAATAAAAGCTTTTAATAATGTTTAGTAAAATATTTGTTTTATTTTATCCACTTTCAAATAGAGTCTACGTTCATTTGAGTGTAGGCACAAAACTTTGTCACTTCTGGGGTACTGATCTATAGCCATCACCGCCCCGCCTCTCACCCCGCTCATTCTTCAAGTGCGACATGTTTTTTGTTGGCAATAGCAACTCCATACATCTCAATGATAGCTAATATGTTTCTCAAACATTTTAGGGTTCCGTCGTCCGTATCAGCTGATGAGGGCGACAGTGGTGAGACTGTCGGGGCTGAAGGCTCCGTCCAGGTACCGGCTCGTGTCACAGCGAAGGATGTTGCTAATATTATCAAAAGCATGACACGAGGGCGATCACCCGGCCACGACAGTCTCAGCATTGAGCATTTCCAGCATGCGGGTCCACACTTGCCGAGACTTTTAGGTCTTTTATATACGTTCTTTATAAGACACTCGTACCTACCGGACGACCTTTTGAAAACGCTAGTAGTTCCGATTTTAAAAAATAAGACCGGGGACTTATCGGATAAGGCCAATTACAGACCCATCTCTCTAGCAACAATTACTGCCAAAGTATTGGATGCTGTGATTGAGAGGCAGCTTGTCAAACATCTCCGTATAAGAGATGCACAATTTGAGTTTCGACCTAAACTATCTACCGAATGTGCAATATTGTCACTCAAACACACCGTTAGGTACTATACACAGAGGAAGACCCCGGTGTATGCAGCCTTTCTAGACCTATCGAAGGCATTTGATTTAGTCAAATACAAGGTCCTCTGGACTAAATTGCGAAGGGCAGGAGTACCCGAACCGCTCATCCGCACTTTTGAATATTGGTATAGTGAGCAGACTAACCAGGTTAGGTGGGGTAGAAAGCTATCCGAGGTGTACAAACTTGAGTGTGGCTTGAGACAAGGTGGACTCACTTCGCCATCCCTATTTAACATCTACATGAACGATCTGATTGAGGAGCTGAGCAGTACCGGTGTCGGCTGCTCGATTGATGGTGTTTGCATGAACAGCATCAGTTACGCGGACGACATGGGGCTGCTTAGCCCGTCAATCAGCGCGCTCAGGCGACTGCTATCCACCACCACCACCTGTTACTTTAAATGGGGCCGCGCTTAAAGTAGTCACGAAATTTAAATACCTGGGACATATCATAAACGGGGACCTCAGAGATGATGATGATATGGAGAGGGCAAGAAGAGCGTTAGCCGTGCGCTGCAATATGCTAGCCCGCTGGTTTGCGCGGTGTACAGTGGAGGTCAAAATTGCACTTTTTAAAGCTTTTTGTCAACCATTGTATACCTGCGCCCTGTGGGTGGCATACACGAGGCGGGCGTTTGACGCTCTACGTGTCCAATACAATAACGCTTTCTGGATGCTACTGGCGCTCCCGCGATACTGCAGTGCATCTGGTATGTTCGCTGACGCTAGAACTGACGACTTTCCGTCAGTTTTACGCAAGCGTACCGCATCACTGATGTACAGGGTTCGCGGGAGTGACAACAGCATACTGAAGGCGATATGTAGGCAAGCCGACGGCGCGATAGCGGCGCACTGGGAGCACGTACATATCCATGACCCCAGTGCGCCGGTACCGTGGCGCAAATACGGCAAATAGATAAATCTATATATATAAAAGAAAGTCGTGTTAGTTACTTCACTTATAACTCAAGAACGGCTGAACCGATTTAGCTGAAAATTGGTGGAAAGATACTTGGAGTCCCGGAAAAGGACATAGGATACAATTTGTCCCGGAAAAATGTACGGTTACCGCACAATATACTTTTATGATTTGCGCGTAAACTATTCAATCGATTTTGATGAATTTTGGTATGGAGATACTTTGAGTCTCGGGAAAGGACAAGGAATACTTTTTGTCCCGGAAAATGTACGGTTCCTGCCCAATAAACTCTTATCTCAAGAACGGATAAACTGATTTGGCTGAAAATTAGTAGAGAGGTAGCTTAGAACCAGGAAAAGTACATAGGGTACATTTTGTCCAGGAAAAATGTACGGTTACTACACAATATACTTTTATGATTTGCGCGTAACCTATTCAATCGATTTTGATGAATTTTGGTATGGAGATACTTTGAGTCTCGGGAAAGGACAAGGGATACTTTTGGTCCTGGAAAATGTACGGTTCCCGCACAATAAACTTTTATGATTTTCGCCTAAACTATTCAGTCTATTTTGATGAAATTTGGTATGGAGATACTTTGAGTCTCGGGAAAGGACAAGGGATACTTTTTGTCCCGGAAAATGTACGGTTCCCGCACAATAAACTTTTATGATTTTCACCTAAACTATTCTGTCTATTTTTATGAAATTTGGCATGGAGATACTTTGAGTCTCGGGAAAAAAATAGGGATACTTTTTGTACCGGAAAATGTACGGTTCCTGCACAATAAAGTTTTATGATTGTCACTTAAACAATTTAATCTATTTTGATGAAATTTGGCATGGAGATACTAATTTTAATGTATTGTTTTCTTAATTATACCAATTCGAATTATATAATCATCGTTAAGACAGGACAACGTCTGTCGGGTCACCTAGTTATAATTAAAAATCAATGTGTATTGTTTACTAACATAGGAATACAATTATTGTTAATACTAACCTCTATGGGCTGTAATAGTCTGTAATAAACGTATTTTATTTCATTTATTTATAGTGACACGAAGTTCACCGGGACAGCTAGTTATAAATAAAAATATTTATGTTATATTACGTTAGTCTCTCTAAAACTCGAGAACAGCTGAACAGATTTGGCCAATTTTAGTCTTGAAATATTCGTGGAAGTTCAGGGAAGGTTTGTATTAGAAGAAAAATGATACGAAGTTCACCGGGTCATCTAGTAACATATTAATAATATGGTTATGAAAGTAAGTAAAAATGAGCAGACGAACCACCTGATAACATATTGTGCTTTCAATCGACACTCAAAACTCCTCATTTATATAGCGTGGCAAATGGCAAGGCTGCGTTTCCACTGAAGCGGAGCGGAGCGGTTCTTCGCTCCGCTTCGCTTTCATTTCGCTGGAATAGCACGATTGGTCAATTTGGGTACCGCTAAGCTCTACTCCGCTTCAGTGGAAACACACCCTAAGGGTGCGTTTCTATCACAATCTGTTTTTATTTGACTTCGACTACCATCAAATAAAAGGTTACGTAGCACCTAAAGTACTCATCCGATTACGAGGTCATAGGTAAAAGTGGTCCTTATTTAGTTGGCATAAAGGTCATTTCAGAAGTAGAATAACTTTGTACAGCTGCTGGCTGGAGATAAATCGATAACTGAATTTCAGTGCATCTGATAGTAAAAGCTTATTCGAAGCTTCCTGTAGCGGTCCCATGGTGTAATGGTTAGCACTCTGGACTCTGAATCCAGCGATCCGAGTTCAAATCTCGGTGGGACCTTGGTTTTTTTGTGAAATATTTTCTGCGGTTGCAAATAAAGCTAATGAAGCTAAAAAAATCTTATGCCCGGGACACACGAGGCTAGTTTTTCAAGCTAGGATAGCAAGCTAGTGTTTGTAAGCTAGCAAGCTAGTACTTCTGGCCTCGTGTAGACAAAACTATCTTCATTTGTAAAACAGAACTAGCATGCTCCAAGCTAGGTCAGCAAGCCAGGACAGTTTGGTGAAAAACTAAGTGGCTATCCTAGCTTGAAAAACTAGCCTCGTGTGTCCCGGGCATAACTGTGCTAATTGACGATTAGAATTTCCTATTCATAATAAACGGTTTTAACCTATCAAGCCCCATAATGCTAAGTACTGACATACGGTTTTGCTCGATCGAGCAATAACGTCGAGCAAAACCCGCGGCTCAGGATTTTGTCCACACATTCAGCATTGCTCGATAGTTTTATTTCAAATCTATATATATTTCATTCCATCAATCCGGCTCGATCCGGTTTCATCAATCCTTCGAGCGGCTCGAAGCGAGCCTTCGAGCCTTCAGTTTTGCGGTCCACACAGTAATTATTTCTCGATTTGGAGTAAAACTGTCGAGCAAAACCGTATGTGAGTAGTTGAGTACTTAGCATAAGATCACTGGTGATCGCGACAACAATAGAATAACAACAGATTTCCAAGAATCCGCGATCGAAGGATTAATAATACCATAAAAATATTCGCATTTATAAAATTATCAGAAGCAACGTCTTTTCTTCTAAACATGCGTATATCGAACTGGTATAGTGAAGTGACGACGGTTTGGCAGTCGCTAGCTCTTACTCTAATATTCTCTTTACTAAAAACGATTATGTCAAATTGCTAGCACAGTTCGACAAGGCTGTTTATGAACGTGGCGAGAAAAGGAACTAACTATTCTCCTTTACCAACAGCGCCCATTGACATAATTGACATATTCATTTAAAGCCTTGTCGAACTGTAGGCATTGACTGACAGATGAGTCATAAGCTATGTCCACATTATGCAATTTCATCTTCATTTTTCATCATCTTCTTTTTATTCGACTTTCATTTGGGGAGATCGCACACGTCACACTTTTTGTGTGATCGAGTCTGCGGCTTACATACAATCTGATGGCGCGCGCCATGCAGATTGTATGAAAGCCGCAGATTCGATCGCACAAAAAGTGTGACGTGTGCGATCTCCCTTGGCAATTGGCATATTCAATAATTGAATGCGTCAAAATCCACCCGCGCTGAAAGAAAAGTGTCATAGCGAGCGCTACTATTTCAACGCGCGTCACGTGTAAGCCTCACGTTCGACAGCGAACTACAGTGACTGCGCTATAACGCATGCCCTTGACGAACAAAAAAAGGCCCAGTGTGGACGAAGCTATAGAGATAATATCTAATTATCTGAAAACAAACAGTCAATTTATGGTGGGTACTCGTAGAAATAAAAAAAAGTTAACACTTCTAGAGATAATAAATGAGGCAATAATATAGCCCAGAGAGCTTAGCCTACATCTGAGAGTATCAATATTATTAAAGTACCACTCACAGACATAATTACTTCTTGTAGTACAGGAGCCAATGGAAATTTTCATCATGTTATTGTAAAAACTTATTATTTTTGTTACATGAAATCTTTTGAGATCAAAGTGTTTTTGTTTATGGTGAAATTGAATTTGCCCCATTTGTTGATTGTTTATATTATTTTAACATACAATACCCTTATGGAAACAATTTTATCTCTTCCTAATTCAACCTAAACAAAGTATTTTTATCTGATTACTTTCTGATAATGAAAGTAACGAATTAATTTTAAAAAAGTCGATAAAAATCGAGTAGTTTCTCATCAAAATTATATTATTATGTGTATTAGTGAGTCACCTTTTAAAGTTCAAACTATGTACAAAGTATAAAGTGCCGAATAATATTAAGAAACTAGAACCAGCCCGGTGAACTTCGTGTCACTTTGGAAAATAAAAGTTGTAGTTTTTTTAGTATTTTAGTCACAATTTTTCATATTTTCATATTGAAATATTTGTAGAAGTCCAAAAAGGGTCATCTACTCCTACAAATATTTCAAGATCATAATCAGCCAAATCGGTTCAGCCATTCTCGATTTTTCAACAACATCGAACAAAATTGAAAATTCCTTTTTATTTAAATGTATAGATAGATGTAAACAATTCATTCTATCTTGATATAAATAAATAAACTTCACCTACCTTCTGTAAGGTAATTTATCGTTACGAGCGGTGTTCCCTGGACTATAAAGTTAATTTGACAGTTCTCGTTAGGCCGAGTAGTTTCTTTACAATTAGCTTAGCCCTGTCCAACTGTCAAGTCGAAATACAAAACTCATTATCCAAATGATTTGGCGTTTAAAATTTAAATGCAATAATTTTCGAAATCATATTAGGGTCAATTCAGACCGCAAAGCGACACGTAGACCCATTTCTAATTTTTTACTGATTTGACAGATCTCAATTGCGTGAGACGTATTGCAAATCTGTGAAATCAATACTTTACAAATGCATCTACGCGTCACGTTACGGTCTGATTTAACCCTTAGCTACTTAGTAAAAATATACGGCATTATACATAATATATTGTTAACACAATATATCAACAAACGTTAATTTTAAATTTAGTTAGTCTCGCTAAAGCTTAATAACGGCAATAGACAGCTATACCGATTAGACTAATTATTTTGGTCTTAAAATATTCGTAGGAGTCCAAAAAAATTTTTATGTTTTGGTATAATAAGAAGGAAGTGAAACCAAATTTACTGGATATAGTTGTTAAT
This sequence comes from Polyommatus icarus, assembly GCA_937595015.1. Taxonomy (NCBI): domain Eukaryota; kingdom Metazoa; phylum Arthropoda; class Insecta; order Lepidoptera; family Lycaenidae; genus Polyommatus; species Polyommatus icarus. The sequence continues at coordinate 6,294,086 of OW569339.1, read as the reverse complement.
ATTTTAAAGCTTTGATTTTCAGTGTCTTTAAGAATAGATTTATTAAAAAGCTCGCTTTAAGTATTTCTGAATTTGTTGGCCTTCTTTTCGCCAATCCGATTTAGTTATTGTGTTAAAGTGTCATGAATTTTCTGTTATGCTAAGTACTGACAAACAGTTTTAAATTGCTCGATAGTTTTACTCCAAATCGAGCAATATTATATATACGTGTGGACCGCCAAAACTGACAGCTCGAAGGCTCGCTTCGAGCCGGCTCGATGGAATTAAATATGTCAAATATGTCATTCCCTTCGATTTGGAGTAAAACTATCGAGCAAAACCGTATGGGAGTACTTAGCATATACGGTTTTGCTCGATACACAGGGATACGACAGACATTACGCAATATTTAATTCGAGGCTAAAAGACAATGGGTCATTCATGATGTCTGGAATTATTTGCGTGTTAGTTTCCATGTCAGCAAGTATGTTTCTTAAGATTAGAATATATTTTTCTTAAGCAATAGAAAGTCTCATAACTCCAAATCCACATTTATTACAGCAAGGTGTTCATAGTGATTGTTGTTCCTATTGAGGGGACCTGTCCAGTGACATGTACCTTTTTGCTATTGGAGGGTGGTCCCAATCTGCCCAATGTCCTTTAGATTTAGCAATAGCTATTTTGGCCTCAATCATTACCCAAGTTAAAGGTCACCCATCATTATAACTCCTGTAGTCACTTAACGTAATCTGGCTCCGTACAAACAATGTAAGGTCTAACAACCACTGTCGGACCGCAAACTTACTAATTACCGAAGTTAGTATACAGCAATTTTATCGCTTACATGACCTTTATTTTAACCACATAAGGTCATCTTTCGTATGAATTGAAGGTAAAATATTTGTGAACAGACTACGTGCTACGTTATGTCCGGTTTAGGAGATATATTCTTTGTACGTTGTGGTTACGAAGTTCCTAATCGAAATAGTATTGGAAGCGTAATTACTGTTGTATGTTTAACGTTAAATATCTATACGTCGATTCTGCTAAATTAACAGTTTCGATATAGTTTCGATGCGGTCTCGTTCTAATACAAATACATAGCGTGAGTTCCGAAATTTAACCCAGTATACTGGCCAGTGTTCATGACGTCTTAATCCCGACGTCATGGTGTTATTGTGTGCCACTGGTAAGACAAGTGTAACATTTTACAATGAAATCGCAAACAAATCATTTAAGCTACTGTATTGGCATATTTTCTGGATTCAATCAATACTATGACATCGGTTCTAGATGTCATAAGCACTGGCCAGTATACTGGGTTAAATTCTGGAACCTACCCAAATTTTATTATTTTAATGTAGTATCAAACCAACGTACCAACCAACTGTTTTTATGCGCAAAATACCAGCTGTTTATTTTGCGCATAAAAACAGTGCTATCTCGATTATTACGCGAAATACGAGGAAAGCAGTGGAGATACGTGCGTGAAAGGAACAGAAAGTAATAATGGATCTTTTTAACTCTTCAGTCACTAGTATACACAAATATACAAAGTGCTGCGTTAGCAAATAATACTATATACACATTTCCCTTTGAGTTACTGCTCATGTAACTTACGTGCAAACGTCGAGAGTATTAGTGGGGGAGTATTTATCATACCTTACCTTTAGCATTAGTCAATTTGCTAGTTGAAAGTTATGGCTCGAACAAGCTCGTTCGATTTTCAGTAAGGCCGTATTCTCACCAAACAGACTGTGAGCCGCCAAATGTGAGCCCCAGTGTGAACGTGAAAATATACGGTATCGAATGTCCGCGCCTACGCCTAGCGTAGAGCCGGCTGTACACTCCCGCCGAGACACAGCGAGGCGGCCCGAGTGTGAGAGTGTAAATGGGTGCGCTCGCCTCGTCTCGCCTGTCTCGGACCCTCTCGGTCCGTTGTCGGTATTTTGTGCCCGAGACAAAGAGGGTCTCGCGAGGAAAACGAGCGCACTACTGTACACTCTCGCGTCTTTCAGTGCTAGTCCCGCTGTTGGACAGTGTAGAACAGAAAAAAAAATAATAATAAACGTCATTATTAGTCATTATCTGTGAGAAATAAAATTAAATAAGATTATAAATCTTTGGATTACAATGATATCTTTCGATGCATGGTGAATGGTGAATGGTCGTTTTCGTCCATCGTCTCTGAGTTCTTAACTGCGATTGAACTAAGCGAGAATGTACATGATCGCACTCGGGCAAGGGGCTCTCGCACGAGACTCTCGCCCGAGAGCTCTCGGCGAGAGTATACAGCGGGCATAATAGCGTATTGTCGGTTAGGACGTGTGAACGAAAAAGTGAATATGTATGGAAATACAATAAACTGATCACAAGTAAATATATGCAGATAATAAAAAGCGGCGCGGTGCGCTGTCATTTTACAGACAATATTTACTAGTCATCTCGCGGTAGCAGCCGAAAAACCGCCCATTCACGCCACCGTATATAAATCCAGCTGAAATTAAACTTTGTTTTCAAAGTATCAAAGTATTTTTTTTTTTCAGAAATCAGGAAATGGTGCTAACCATTTCCTGATTTCTGAAAAAAAAAATAAGGACCGCCAGTAGAAATCAGCTCTTACTAGTTAATTTGCGATGTATCAATAATATTGATGCTTTATTCTAATGGCAGTAACACGATTGGCGCATATACGATTTGCAAGATTGAGATATGAAAATTGAAAAATTAACAATTAATATTTTTGACGTGATAACGTCTTATAATTCGATATGGGCTGCGCGCCCGAAAAACATGACAGTTCATGCGGCGTTACCTCGCTGACAGCTCTGAGCATTTACACTTTCAAGTCTCTCAACAACCGTAAGGCCCACCTGGGCCGCGCTCTTTGTTTCGATTATATTATGTATTTCGATTACTTAGAGAATACTTTTGTATGAAGAAGCATGGTTAGTTATGACCTTTGATACATTGACCACACTCTGAATGAAAAATAAATAAACAATCTGTGAGCTATTAGTATTATTTCAGCTATTCAAAATTGTACACTATTTCCTACGCATCAAGGTATGACTTGTGCTTTATTCGAAGATTTTACTGGATTTCACGAATGAATGTAGCGTTTTGTATGGCGAATAGTTTATTTTACTCATTTTATTAATTTATTCGTTTATTTATTCTGAACAAGTCACTAATTATAGTTTCGAAAGTTTATAATTGAGAAACTAATATCACATCGGACTAAATACTATATTAATATGATGGCTTGATAGATAGAAGATTTAACATAATATATTATAATGTAGGTCACACAAACATAAAATATGGATTGTATATAAGGATATTACATTAATTTTGCAAAGAGGGTAGGCCGGGCGTCATTTTTTTTTGCACATTGACCTGCCAACTTTTTGCATAGATTTTTCCCGGAACTGAGGGGTTAAGGCTATGACGTTGTCACGTTCAACTATCGTCAGTAAACCGACTTTACCGAGAACCGATTTTTTAAAATAAATATTTATTTTAGAATAAATGACTCGGTGAACTTCGTATCACTTCCCTACTAAATACAAACCTTCCACAAATATTTCAAAACCAAATTTTGTTTTTTAGCGAGACTAACACAATTTAACATTCATTTTTATTTCTATTTGTGTTATTCTCTACTCAACAATAATTTGCCATATGCCCGTTATATTTACTTCGCTGTATTAAGAATAAGAATAAGAAACATTTATTTTGCACATCACACAACACAATATTCCTACAACACAATATTCCTATTCCTATATTTAAAGCTAACTGCATTACCAACTTTACTGATGAGTGTAACAGTTGTTTTAGGGACACCATTGAGGTACATACAATACCAGATACCTCTCATGACTCATCTAACATTGCGCTGCAAAGTTACCGCATATCATGGAGCATTTTTTCGGGGACAAAAACTATCCTAAGTCCTTTATCAGTACGTTTACGTTTCAGTACGCCAAATTTCGTGACAATCGATTCAGCACTTTGCATGCAGACAGACAGATATATGTAGTTTCGAATTAATATAATAGAAGTATAATACAATATAACAGTAAATAAGTCAAGAAGATAATAATGGATGAAGATTTGTTATTAGCCTGTTGTGTATATTCAATGGCATCATAACTCCGAAACGGTAGAAAAGATACGTTGGTGTGTTGTGTATAAACTCACCTAAAATAATGTTTAGCTCATTGATAAGGGGGCAAACGAGCAAACGGGTCACCCGATGGAAAGCTAATACCGTCCCTCATGGACACTCGCAACATCAGAAGAGCTGCAGGTGCGTTGCCGGCCTTTTAAGAGGGAATACGCTCTCTTCTTGAAGGTTTGCCGGTCGTATAGGTCCGCGGCGGAAATACTGCTGATGACGGTTAGTTCCAGAGTTTTACAGTGCGCGGCAGAAAGTTACGCGAAAAACGCACGGCGGAAGACTGAAGAAGATATTTTTCGCTTGGGGCGATGGCGAAAAGTTGCAGGAGGTATGATTCCGAAAAAATCTTTAGAACTTATTTAAATATTCGAATTTTCATTTTTATGACAGTTTCAATATGTATATTAATATTACATACGTATGCGTCGTCCCTACATATAGTACGTCAACGGCATCATAAACAATTATTATGCGGTGCGGTTGTATGTACGGGAATGTCGAAATTCAATTTTACAACCATCATAACTTTAGCGATGGCTACGTGAGCGAACGGAACTAAAGTATTTGTTCCGAAATGTTCCGAAATATGAGAAACATAAAATATCTTTGTAATTTTTTGCTGAATAATTGAATTGCTAATATATATTTTTTAATAACAAGTTATGTAGTATTGTTAACAATAAACATTATCAATAAAAAAACTTGCGCATGTCATTTAAATGTTTGTCTACTTTATACTAAAACCAAATGAGGTTACTTTTATTAACTTGTACTTTTATGAATATACGAGTAAGTAGTAGAAAGATTTGTTTATTTCGATATATTTCTTTTTTACATTGTATAGGTATAGAAAGTAACATCTGGGGGCACGGCAGTGCCCCAGCCAAGCTTTTTAGCAAAGGCACGGCCGTACCATACTTTTCTCGAAGCGGTTCGCGGCTATTTCACACCCCCTTTATCTTCGATGTTAACAAAGCTAGGGATTTAAAATTTCGGTCACTAGGAGCTAGTATTAAAACTAGCTTAATTTCCAAATTACATGAAATTTCAATAAATAGTTTAGGAGTTACGGATGGTCAAAATTACTACATTTTGTCACTCACTGACATATAGATCATCAAAATTCTAAGGTACTTCTAGCAGACTTAGAACCTTGAAGTTTGGTACTCAGATAGGTCTTTATTCACAATGAAAGGAAAAATTATGAAACCGGCCAAGTGCGAGTCGGACTGGCGTACATAGAGTTCCGTACCGTAAATTTGTATGGGATAATAAGTTTAAATAATAAGTTTATTTATTTTATATTATTAATTGTTACAGTTAACATATAAATGAGCGTTTTCAGAAATTTTCAAAAACCTTAGTGTTACCATTATGGATATAGAGCAAAAAAATGGGAAAAAATCGTGTTTATTGTATGAGGCCCTCCTTTAATAATTTATTGTATTTTGATTGGACTATTAGCTTTGATAACGACACCAGAAATACATAATTTGTGAAAATCGCAACTATCTAGCTATTACGGTTCTCAAGATCCAGCCTGGTGAGTGGTGACATACGGATGTACGTCGGACAGACACCGAAGACTTATTAATAATAGGGCCCCGTTTTCATCCTTTGGGCAGGGAAACCTAAAAACTTAAATTGAAAAATAATATTATAGGTAATAGTATAATAATTTATTGAATAAAATAAAAGATTTTTATGTTTGTAACTTTGCAAGAACAGTATGAGTTTCGACTACATATTTGTTTGACGTACAAAATAATTTAAGTTAGTTATGAACTTAATGAAATGGCATTAATTAAATAAAAAATAATATTAACAACGTTAATAATGAAACAATAATTGAATTTCATTTAAATATACATGTAATCACTCATCAGTACTGAGATATACACTCCTTACGTCTTGTTCGATACAATTATTATGGGAGTTTTAAGTTATCACATGAAATAAGGTATGCTCCTTTCCTGCGAGGAACGTCGAGACGCTTACAAAAGTGCTGCTATGTATTCAACGGTAAAGATAAAAATGACCACATTCAAGTATTAGCTTAAGAGTCATTTATATAATATGAATATAATAATCGACTCAGAACTCAGAAGTATTTACGTTACGTTGTACATCTATAGAACTAACGAAGGCTCAAAGGAAAAATATAAAGGAGATAAAGAATGGGTGCTAAGGTAAGTACAGAAAACTTATAACGTGTCCAGAAAAGAAAATAAAAATAACTCTTCAAAAAAGAAATGAAATCCCACCAAAACATGAAAATATGTAAAAGGAGCCAAGCAAAATATTGCATAGCTATTCAATAAGTGCTTCTGTCGTAAAAAGTTTTCAGATCACATTCAAGCCAAGCCTTCAACTTATTTTGTAATTTAAATCAACATTCAGTAAATGTATCAATAGATTTCTTTATTTTATAATTATTATAGTGGCTTGGCAATAAGCACAATAGAAACAAATATAAAACTGCATATTGGGAGGAGTTCATACTTACACAGACGGCAAGCGTAAAGTGTTTTAATATACGCAACGACGTATGTGGCCGATGGTACCCAATAAATCCAATAAGTAGCTGATTATTTCTCTAGTGCTTATTGCCAAGCCACTATAATAATTATAAAATAAAGAAGTGTATTGATACATTTACTGAATGTTGATTTAAATTACAAAATAAGTTGAAGGCTTGGCTTGAATGTGATCTGAAAACTTTTTACAACAGAAGCACTTATTAAATAGCTATACAATATTTTGCTTGGCTCCTTTTACACATTACATTTTGATGTAATTCTGCATATAAGACTGGAAAACAAGAATAATTTTAAACAAGTCGAGTCGCGTTTTAGTATAATACTAGCTGACGCCCGCAAATCTGTTGCGCCAAAACACGTTTATCACGCGGGAACCGTACATTTTTCCGGAACAAAAAGTATCCAATGTCCTTTCCCGGGACTCGAAGTATCTTCATGCCAGATTTCAGCAAAATCGGTTCAGGGGTTTGAGCGTGAAGAGGTAACAGACAGACAGACACACTTTCGCATTAATTGCTCTCCACGACACAGGGAATCCTAGTGTGAAGAGCAGTGTTTATTTAGGATTAGCGTGTAAAATTCTTCTTGAGTGAAATAAAGATTTGTTTATTTGTTTATTGTTTATTTATAATATTAGTATAGAAGTATGGATTATCATTTATCAAGCTACAATTTTCATTACAAGATACAAGATTTCCGTGGCACCAAACATATTGTACATGTATATATCACATTTGAGTCAATCAGTCAACTTTGATTACTTCTTGATCCTCAAGGCTCGAGACTCGACCCTCCAACGGACACACGTAATTAAAGTTGGCCGTGTTATCCTTTTTGGTTATGATATTTGAATAGGTTATAGTGTTACTAAGGTTATGAAATAAGTTGAATCATGTCCTGTTTTGGATTTGGTTAAATAAATTATTTATCTCATTTTCACAAATTATTTCATGAATTCTTTTGACACACTATGTGCTCGTGTCTATATACGGATTTTCTAGACGGGGCCATAACTTAGAGGGAATTCCCGAGAATTTACCGCCATATTGAAACTCAAACTTGAAATCCCTAAAGTAAATACTCAGTACAAAAACTTGGATCGTTCTGTGGACATGAATCATGTGGAGCCGATATTAATGAGGGTGATAAAGAATAATGGTTCCCACTGCGGTTTCGGTGACGGTAGCCACTAGCTAAAGTGCGACAAGGCTTCAATTAAGTTAAGACGTGGCGGGGGCGCTGCTGTTAAAGAAGCACGTCAAAAATGACGTTTTTGTATGATGGCAGCGTTAGTTCCTTTTTTCGCCACGTTAATTTAAAGCCTTCTCGAGGTCTATATGGCTACAGTGGCTACTAGTTTCATTGGAACCAAGCCAGTTACGCAGGATTTTATAATGCCCAAGTATGTGCGTACAACACCAGAGTTCTTTCATAATCTAGTCACTAGTGGGACTCGATAATCCGACACAACCGGCGAGAGATCAGACGCAGGAGTTACTTTTTACTTGCATTTTGCATGCATTCCGATGGATGTCCCTACCAAACTTGGAAATACAATTTTTCTAACGCGGGAATCGACGAACCCACGAGCAACGCTCTAAAGTCTAAACCACTCGGACCATAGAGACGGTGAAAGAATTTCTGTTAATAGTTTTATTTATTTGTTTTATTTTGTGTTTTTTTCTAATTTATTTGCAGAAAGTACCGTTACAATAGGTGTTACAATAATTATTATTCCAGTAGAGTTCCAGTACAGAGTTAATTTTAAATACTATAAATAGTAATTCATGACATGAAGAATTCAAACGCTGTAAAAACTAAAAACTTTTGCTCAAAATATTGAAATCGATTTCAAACATCGCGTCCATGTGAATACGAGACATAATGCATGATGTCACGTCGAATCCTGACATTTTATATTGGAATTCTCCACGGCTTCCTCTGTTCCAAACAAGAGATTATTTCCCCGCCTAAAGGAAAAAAGTGTGAGAACTTTAATTAAACAAGTTTGCGAGCATTGATAGGACTTTTGTAAACGGGTAATCGAAATCGGGGGATTTACCTGAAATACACATTGACATTTGCCCGAAACTCACGCGAATTTGACAGCGCCTGAACCGTGAGGCTGATACTGACGTTTTCAGAAACTCCGAAAATCTCGAGACTCCAATAGAATTTTTATGACGGAGTGCTGGGAAGTTTTGAAATTCGAACAGTTTAGAACTCCTGATCCGCATAGGTAATCGAATTTTATTCTGCTCTGATAAATATTGCGAGAACTGAACTTATATGAAAAAAGTTCCGAGAAGCAGCAGCGCAGAGAACTCCAGACAAGACAAGTTCAAAAAGAAAAATACTCCAGTTTTGATTATTTCCACTTATTTCAATTTAATTTTAACTTGTTACGAACTTGGTTGTGCTGATAAGTATTTTGTAACAAAAAGTTTTAAAAGTACCTAATATAAAAATATAGTAATAGTAAATATAATAACAGATTAAATAAATAAGAACACAATTATTGACATCCTTAAAAAATATAATATATCGAAAGATATTCTTAAATAACTTCTTATTCATATTGAATAATTTCAATCACTTTTAAGATTTTTGTGTATGAATTTACTTTTCAAAGTTTAAGGCTAATCTTCATAAATATTAATATTAAACAGAATTTGGGAACATAATAATATCTCTAGCACTGTATCAAGGAGCTTAAAAATTCTCATGAATAGTGTATAGTTTTCCCAAACAAACATATTGTTATAGGGAAAGAAAGAGATGATACCGTACCCCGGAACCCTCTCGTGTCGTGATCAATAAAAACATTGACCTTATCTATATTTGATCGAAAAAAATGAGTAAACATTTGTATCCGTGGTTCCAGATAACGAACCCCATTTCGTGCACGCTTCATACATCATACAAATCAATACAACGAGTGATTGCGATCTTTTGTTGCTTTTCTTTTAAACGCGTGTACATTAGATGAGTGTTTGGATGCATGGTTGGATGGTTTTAAAGTACTCTGGGAAATTTTTGATCGGCGCGTTTGCGACGGTACTTGCAGAAATACTTTTTATCACCACCAGGCGGAAAACTTTCTTCCCGCTGCGCTTACTGATGTTGCCGTTTTCCGCCTCCGTCGGTGAGAAAAATAGTATACGCACCATGGGCCTCAGATCACATGTTTGTTGACCTCGGCTTCGTCTCGGCCAACAATTACATGTGATCTGAGACTTTTCTTATTTTCCTGCCCTAGGTGCGTAATGTACTATTTCTCACCTCCGGGCGGAAAACGTCAACTTTCTTCTCGTTGCGCTTACCGATGTTGCCGTTTTCCGCCTCCGTCGAGGAGAAAAGTAGTATACGGACCATGGGCAGTAAATAAGAAAGCCTCAGATCACAATATGTTTGTTAACCACGCGCACGGCTTCACATCGGCCAACAATTGCAGTGGTCTGAGACATTTCTTATTTTCCTGCCCTAGGTGCGTAACCTACTCGCGGGGATTTTTTTTCAATTTGTATGATATCTAAAACTAAGCTTCCAAAAGTCCGAATCGCACAAATTGAACACATACCAGAGTTTGTCTTAATAAAAATTCGTTTGACATAGTATTATTTTTGATCGACGCGTTTGCGACGGTACTTGCAGAAATACTTTTTATCACCACCAGGCGGAAAACTTTCTTCCCGCTGCGCTTACTGATGTTGCCGTTTTCCGCCTCCGTCGGTGAGAAAAATAGTATACGCACCATGGGCCTCAGATCACATGTTTATTGACCTCGGCTTCGTCTCGGCCAACAATTACATGTGATCTGAGACATTTCTTATTTTCCTGCCCTAGGTGCGTAATGTACTATTTCTCACCTCCGGGCGGAAAACGTCAACTTTCTTCTCGTATAAGCGCTTACCGATGTTGCCGTTTTCCGCCTCCGTCGAGGAGAAAAGTAGTATACGGACCATGGGCAGTAAATAAGAAAGCCTCAGATCACAATATGTTTGTTAACCACGCGCACGGCTTCACCTCGGCCAACAATTGCAGTGGTCTGAGACATTTCTTATTTTCCTGCCCTAGGTGCGTAACCTACTCGCGGGGATTTGCTTTTTCAATTTGTATCATATCTAAAACTAAGCTTCCAAAAGTCCGAATCGCACAAATTGAACGCATACCAGAGTTTGTCTTAATCAAAGTTCGTTTGACATTGTATTATTTTATGAGAATACCGTTAACGTCGTAGTAAACCAAGACTGCAATAAAACTTGTTAGTTCTGAGGTTTTTCACCAGAATCAATCTTTTTAACTACGAGTAGTTAAGAATACAAACATAAGACGATTCGTTTACTAAGCGCAGAAATTGCTAAATCTTTACAAGCAGTTGTGTACTTAAACATTACCCCTCACTTCTTTCAAAGAAAAGTTAGGTAGAAGCTAGAACATAGTAAGGAATTAATGAATTAGTCTGGAACTTTTAATTAGATATGAACCGTAGAGCGTGTTAGCTGAGGTAATTAGGAAAATAATAAGCTGATTTATTCTTGTACTGGCTTGTATTAAGGCGGGATTATAGGCGACTGACATTTTAGAATTTGAGACAAACTAGCTCAATAGATGGCGCTCGAAAGGTACATATTTACATATCAAGCCGTAGTCGATTTTAGTATTTTCAGAAATAATGTGATCACGTGGTTAACTCGACATACAGAGTAATGATTAACAGAGAGGCCATGTTCATAACTTACGCATAACATGATAAACGCAATCTTTAATGAATTTTGTATTATAATAAAATGATGTATTTATAGATATTTAAATATGATGTTTGTTCTGTACTCACGAACTTAAAAAAGTATTTCCTCATAATAATACATAATATACAAATTACAATGTATAACAAAATAAAATATTAGTTATTACCCATACATAGTTCATCGCAAATGTTCATGATATTGGCGTATTTTCCATAGAAACATTGGAATTCAAAAGCAAATCTCTTAACGCTGCTACTTTCACAGTGAACTTTATATAAGGGACACATACACATCCCAAAGTATTAATACCGAAGTAGATTTAAAATTCGGTAAAGTAGATTCAAAAGTTCTTTACTAGAATAAAACAGTTCGCTTACTGCTAGGAAATAGGGAGCTTATTTTATGACCTCAATGAGATTCTTGTGCTTGGGTTTATTGCAATAGCTTTAGTAAATAAGATGTAGAGTGTAGCCCCATGATGATCACTTATATCACCTGGAATCAATATACCTAACACCCTCCACAAGTTCAAAAACGATAACTCTACTTGCAGTAAAGGTAACGTTTTTGTTTTCATTATAATAATAATAATAATAATATATTCATTATGCTTATGCAGATCATATTTTGTCATTTTAAATTTTTTGGAATCTGTTCCCAGAAGAGATATCCGTCTGTCTGTCTCCAGGGTGTATATCAAGTGAACTCGGTAGCTAGAGAACTTAAATTTTCAAGAATATTTTATTATTTTTGCTGTCACCAATCACCATAACAACAAATATTTAAATGAATAATTAAGAGGTCTGAAATATATTCAAAACAAAAATTGTATTTTTTAGGCCTTTTTTAGGTAGGTGTTTGAAATATTTACGAAATGTGTATCTTATTAAATTTAAACTTTAATTATAATCTATACTAATATGAGAATAGTCTGTCTGTTACCTTTTCATGCCGAACCATTTTTTATTGAAAACCATATTTTTGAAATTTGGTGAAGAACGGAGGAAGAATACTTTTTGGTCCGGACAAAAATTACGGTTCCTGTACATTGCATCAAATTGTCGTGAGTAAAGAATTAATAATTGCATAAATGCAATCTCTTTAGTTTTTACTTTTAAATGCTGTCGCGATTTTTATTCATAAAATATGAAAAAATATATTTTTTTGATAAAATCAAATAAAGTTTTAGGGCATTTCATTTCGATCACATTATTTTTTCTTAAAGAATTTAGAATCCTTAGTTATTTCCTCCCGTGGTGCACCAAAATCATGGTGTAGTACTTTTAAATGCCGTCGCGATTTTTGTTCATAAAATATATATTTTTTGATAAAATCAAATAAGGTTTTAGGGCATTTCATTTCGATCACATTATTTTTTCTTAAATAATGTAGAATCCTTAGTTATTTCCTCCCGAGGTGCACCAAAATCATGGTATAGGTATCTACAAAATATCTAGATCTATCCGCATGATAATATTATTTTTACGATTTCTTGTGCAGATTTTATTACTCCAGTGCTAAGATGTAATAATTCTTTCTATTGCTATGGATTGGACATAATATCATATATCATTTTACAATGTTTTGACATGTATACGTAAAAATCTGTCTCTGTGTTGCGGTAATCTGTACATTGTTTTCTGACTAGCTGTAATGTTTACATTTTTTGACTTTCAAACCTACCAAATCCGTAAAAATGATCGTTTGGTGAATATAAATTATCGAATAGCATCTTTTTAGGTAGTCTCCCGCCAAATAATTTAGGTTACAAAGCAATATTGTAGTCTTTGTAAAACAAAAATGTTGACTAGGTTCCGGAATAAAACCCAGTCTACTTACAGCTGCACAAGACGTCAAATTACGGCGCTATTTTGTACTGGTATTGCACTAGTATAAGATGAGTACGACGTATTATAATTACATTACAAGAAATATGTATTCGACAATTCACTGGCAAATATTTCAAAACGAATCAACGGTATGGGACCGGCGATTCTAGACGTAAAGAGCTGCCAGTATACTGGGATATATTTGTGAACATACTCTAGGTTTTCTATGATAGACAATCAGCCTCTGATCATGCCTCTGACACACAGATTTGACTGATGTCCTTTATTTATTTTCCATCAAGTGCCTGTGGATTTTTTGTACCAAATATTCATGATCAGGCGTTGCTCTCACATATCAACAGATTGTTCAAATTTGTAAACAAAGCGATTTATCTTTATAATTGGTATATTTTATCAAAAACGAAGCTGATGGGTGCCTCCGGAATCATGATTGAAACATTTTGGCGTAAAAATATTTATTCCTGTATTTGTTTTCGCTGAATTCTAGAAGAAATAAAATTTTGAAAGGATTATTTTTAATGCACACTTTTTTAGTGGTAAATGGATTTAAATCAAAATTTTAAGCTGACCCTAACCTTGGTAAGGAACGTAACTAACTTACAAAAAATGTTTGAATACTTATAATTACTTGTGGTCACAGTTCTAGTGAAAATAATAACACGTAATTTCACTAATCCTCGTTGTATGCGGCCTTAAAGTTAGTTCTAGAGTTCGCAAGATTAATATACTTAGGTGCGATACGAGTGGTTTAATGCAGCGTGGAAAAAGAGTACAGTGTTTACAGGTAAATTTCTTCTCTCTCGTCTCTTTTTTAATTAGGAGGTTGTGAGTTTCCGATTCACATACACACACATTTTCCTTTGATTTCTGTATTGGGAACTGTGTTCCAAGTTTGATTAGGACAAAGCAGGTTGACTGCCTGTTAATAAGAAAGTTGATTCGTGAATTCAATCCTTGTGAAAATTGGTTCTGTGCTTCTCTCGCGGTTCATGTTAGATCATAAAATGAATAATTATTCCAGCTGCTTACGACCGTAAAATTTGTGACCGTTCTTTGCATCTACTTGAGTAGTATGGAATTTCTCCCTTAAAAATGTAGACCACGATTAGCCAAACGCATCGTAAGACGTTCCTGCAGCTCGATGGACTGAAGGTTTGAAGATGGTGGCGGGCAGCAGATAGATGAGGTCTTCCCAAGATGGTTGCGGCTCTTTGGAGAACACTTACTTTCTGTAGGTTCAGACTCCAGCAGTAGACGGCGAATCGGAAATAATTACTATGTGAAATAAACCTGACTTGATGATAGCAGCCAACGTCACCGAAAATCAGCGAATGGTGGTCTGCGGTTGAGTTCGCGTTCGAAGGAGCGGCGACGATGATAGATTTAGTAAAATGTTTCTCCAAAACAAAGATCCTCAAATATTCTCAATCTGATTATAGGTACCTGAAGAGGTTTATTTTTAAGGAGTGTCGCCTTAAGTTCTTTTACCCCGTATCCAAGGGAAACCAAACCTTAATAATATTGTCCGTCTACCTCGCCGTATTTTTCTCAAAATATAATATGAGGTTGAAATATGAGAGTCGACAACGTCGGGTCACGTAGCAACAATACCGACGTTGAATAAAAGAAAATTTTACACAATCCAAGGATGAAACCTTACACCGATACACGGGATGTATGCCCGAATTAGGCTTAGGCCGTTCATTTGAAATTGTTGCGGACTTCTGGGTGCTATGAAATTACAAGATAAGATTTTTAACACTGGATTTTTTTAATGAAACTATGGCGCAAACGATCATACTAGCTACTGGATTGAACATGTAAATGAGCTCTAGCGACCCTAGCATGGCCACAGTAGAAATGCGAAAGTATAGAAAAACTGTGGCGATAAACTGAAGGTACCGTAAGGTACCTAAGGTAAGAATGGGGATTGTCCATTTTTTTTTAATTTTGCTCATTACAAAAACATTTCGAGGAATAAGGTCAGTGATCGTTTTTCTGTATATAGTCGAAAAAAATACCCATTAGTTACTTATATTTTTGAACAAATATGTTTAACCTTAGTTTGACCTTCAATGGCGTTAAATTAGCAATAAATTCGACCAGCATTACTTTTCGAACTTTTGGTAAGCTTCTCGTATCAGCTTTCACATAATGATAACTTGCATTTGACGAACCGGCCATTATAAATAAGATTGAAAGGAAAAAAAACATAATGCAGAGGTCATTTGGCCGCCGATGATGACGTCAGAGCGAAACTTTAAAAATTTATTGAGAAAAAACTAGCCAATGAATTTCAAAATTATTTAATTTATATTCTTAAAATACCCTATTTTAACGAAAAAAAATATAAAAAGTACATGTGATTTTTTTTGGACAATGCCCATTCTGATCTTTACAACAAAAATCTAATATAATGTCACTGTATGACATTGACTATGATAGTCCTAAAAATTCAAATAAAATCCTACTTTATGACATAGACTATAGTCTTATATCATAAAGTGGCATTTTATTAAATTTTTGTCGGTTGCGACCAGCCGCGGTGAAGATCGGAACGATACCTTCAGTTTATCTCCACAGAGTTTCTATACTTTCGCATTTCTACTGTGGCCATGCTAGGGCTACTGATGTTGAGACCGTTTATAGTATTTCAGAGGGAATCCGCTCCCTTCTTGAAGGTTTGCAAGTCGTATTAGTTCGAAAATACTGCTGGCTAAATACTAAGCTGAATAAGTACTTCGTTCCGGAGTTTTACGGACTTTAAAAATAAGGCTTACCATCATACTTTTTGCATTGTACAGTGGAACGAATTAAGATAATACTATCAGCTTTATCTACGGCCTAAAAATTACTATGAAGAGCAATCAAACCACCTTTACCTCTAAATCATGCGATATTCGATATCCTAAAAATAATTTAATTAGAAAAAAGTCAAATTCCTCCTTAACGAGCTCAATATGTTATGAACTTGATCTTTGACATATTACCATCGCACCTGGTCTGAAGCAAGTTTAAAATAAATTAAGAAATCGGAGTCCTATTAATTTCTAGTGTTTAAATATAATTGGGTGGTGATTTTTGTGTAGTTATGAGTTTATTTTTAGGGCTTTTTAGGGTTCCTTATTAGAAGAAACATTAATGTTTGCCGTTCCGTCCGTCATTGTTTTTCTTCTGATTTGTAACTTCGAACTAAAAAATATTAGCATATTTAATCCCTCGATCGCGGATTCTTGAAAATCTATTTTTATTCTATTGTTTATTCTATTGTTGTCGCGGTCACCGGTGTCCTTATGGGCTTTGATGGGTTAATATAGATAGATATATAACATTACTAGTAACCCGCCCCGGCGTCGCACGAGAATAAAATATATATAGCCACTGAAAAAAATATTAAAATCGATAGCCCATCACGATTCTTCATGTGGTCTACTTCTTATCTCGAAATAACATAAAAATAGCTCCAGTAGTTCGCGAGATTAATCCCTTTCAAATAATTTTCTACATTTTCCTATTAATCTTAGCATGATAAAATATAGCTTATAGCCTTTCTCAATAAATGGGCTATCTAACACGGAAAGAATTTTTCAAATCGAACCAGTAGTTCCTGAGATTAGCGCATTCAAGTTATCCCCTTCAAATAATTTCCCTCGTTTTTTCCGGCCTAACGGCCGACTAAAAGTCTGTAGTCTGCGGGGGCTCTTATTAATACGACGCTAAAAGTTTGTTCAAACAGGGTTAATGAAAAATACAAACAAAACTTTTAAATCAGAAGATAAACTGAAAATAATGTCATGAGAGTTGACATATCTAATTAGGGTTAAACAACGAACCGTTAGAAAGTTTATCTTGTAAACATAACACTACCTAACACTGCGACCGTAACTATTCGCCTCCGGGGAAGATGGGGACACTTATTCCCAACAATAGTGTCCACCAACTCAAACAATACACACAAACAAACAAACTTGTGTGCGTCGCGCGAATCGCATGCGCGCAGCATCTGTGCTCCCCGTTCTACTCCCGAAGTAGAAGGACGGAATGTACAACGGGAATTTAAACTCTAGTACACAAAAAATAAGATTTAAATTCCATTGCTGTTTTTCTCAGCTTAATACGAAACGGCATGGCAATAAGCTTCCAGGATTCAGATTTTTTAGATGACTCCGGATCGCGTCGCCGTTAGACGTGCACAGAACACAGATTATATTACGCGTACGCAGAAACTGTTCGAAATCGTGACGATTATTTGGCGCGAGTGTTTTGTTCTGTGGTTGGTGAATTGTTGTTCAAAATAGGAATTTCGAAATTCAAAAGTAAGTTTTGAAAGTTTTATGCTATGTTTTTTTAGGAGTTTTGTTTTGTATATTAGGTATGTAAAAAATATGACTGAAAAAACTTTTTTTATAAAAAATTATATACTTAAATTACTGTGTTAGTGTTAAATTAATTAAGCATAAGTACGAAAAAAAAAATTATTGTTGAAAAGTTGCCAACTTATGCATATTATATTATACGTATATCATGTTAAGTAGGTATATCTATGAGAAAAAAAATCAAAGGATTAATGTTAATAGTTTACATGTATATGTAACTGTTTTCTGTTAAGGTGTGTACATCAATTTTACTATACCGTACATAAAATGGAGTACTAGGTACCTAACTATAGTATTATTTTATTTCTGACATGAAAATAACTCAGTCGGCGTTTTCATATACTTTTTAGAGATGGGTAAAAATGTTAAACTCGCTTCAGGACATGACGTGATGATGAAAAATTGGTAGCGCTGAGAGATTGGCCCTCGGCGTGGCGTAGAAGAGGAAGTATTACTAGGTCACTCTCTTACTACCGTGCGGTGAGAATATAATATCAAATGAAATGGATTTTCGAATCGGATAAAAATTAATATTGTCTACATGAGGCCTACCACCGGTTCGGGAACTAACCAGGTGAGAAATATCGGCGATACAAACTCGCACGGGGCCACACTTTTGAAAAATTAGTCTTTTAAAAAATGAGTTACAATATTATGTTACATAAGTTCACAATTATTATTTCACTTTTACCGGCATTCCTTGAGTGCTCTCTTTATAGGATTCCGTACCCAAAGGGAAAAAACGGGACCCTATTATTAGGGTTCCGTACCCAAAGGGTAAAAACGAGACCCTATTACTGAGACTTTGATGTCTGTCCGTCTGTTTGTCTCCAGGCTGAATCTCAAAAACTGCTATAGCTAGACTTCTGAAATTTTCACAGATTGTGTATTTCTATTTCCGCTATAACAAATACTAAAAAAAATATATTAATAATTAAGGGGGGCTCCCATACAAAAAAAAAAACGTGATGTTTTTGGCCTTGTTTGCTCGATTTTAATAATAGTAACTATTAGACACTTGAAATTTTCACAAAATCCTTGATTGTATGTGTTCTTTAATAATTAATAATAATATTAAAATAAAATAAAAAATTGAGAGGGGCTCTCATACAAAAAACACAATTTTTGGCCTATTTTTGCTCTTTATCGGTACGGAATCCTTCGTGCGCGATTCCGACTCACACTTGGCCGATTATTAACCATGACCCAACCCACAAAACATTTTTGACATTTCATAAAAATAATAAAAAGTTTTGTGACTCGTTATGTATTTGGACCATAGCACTTAAAAGCTCCAGACTATTATCGGGCAAAAAAGACAAGAAAAGCTCATCAAAAGCTTAGCTCATAACGTTAAACTTTATTAGTTTTCACAAGAAAACGTTCACTATAAAATATATGAGTTTACAGCGCGTAAAATATTTACTTGCTGCACTAAAACCTGTCGGACGCATATTGCATGAAAAATCAACCAACAGATTTTAAATTGGGAATTTATGTTTTAAAAACCAGTCGCAAATATTCGACCTGAAAGTTACCTGGCCATTTAGCCAAAACTTTTTCGTTATAGAATCGCTAACCAAAATAATATTTTGGTTAGCGATTCCATATATGGAATCGACATAATATACGTTCGGTTGGCTTTGTCCACATCTGATCATTAGCGCGATCAGATCTCCGATCAGATCTCCGTCGCGTAGCATCGAAGCGTATCATGATTCGTGATCGCTAGTGTGCATCCAAAATGATCACGATCATCGGAGCGTATCATGATACGAAGTGTATACGGATAAAGCCTAACATGTTGTCATTAATACAATAATTTCGCTTGTTATCTGAGCAACCGCGCGTTCGGGCGCACAAAATCCAGCCTTATACAAACTCTACAATTTAGCCTAGCCACGTAAATTGAGATTTCCGTGGTGAATCCGTATGATGATAATTATTATTATTTATAATAAATTATTATTAATAATAACAATAACAGTCTTAACCGTAATACTTTACCTACCTTCTTCATATCAATGAAGAAGCTGAACTCTACATAACATCTTACAACCACAACCACAACAACATTTTAATAGTGCAAGAGTGACTCATCTTAGCATCATTTTATACTATGAATGTTATGTTTTTCTATGTATTTACTAGCTGTCCCGGCAAACGTTTCTTTGCCATATTATAAAGTAAGTATATCGCCCGTATTATTTTATTGAAATGACAAAATAAGTATGTCACCATGGCAACGTCCATCGCTATCATGGTCGTCGTTTTTCTCGAGTTGTAATAATTTACTATTATTTATTCAACAAATGCACTTATCAGTATAATAAGTACTGAGTAGCCGATTCTCAGACCTACTGAATATGCATATAAAATTTGGTAAAAATCAGTAAAGCCGTTTCGGAGGAGTTCGTGGACTAACATTGTGACACGAGAATTTTATATATAAGATATTATTTTTAACATGTTGACGCTTATTTTTATCTTGATGTAAAAGGTAGAGATTTTACAGCACAATAATAATAAGCGTCGACTCTTAATACTTTTTTTAATAACTCCTACACCGGTTTCGGTGACGGTGGCCTATTTCAATGAAACCAAGCCAATTTATAATGCCCAAGTATGTGCGCAGTACACAAGAGCACTTCTCTTTTCCTTTACTCTCATAACCCAGTAGGACGGAAGACCGACAAGACTGGCGAGAGATCACTGATCAGGTGCAAGACCGAAGTTTTACATGCCCATTTTTTTATTTTCTTTTTATAAAGAAGGCAGGTCGCTGTAGCCCTGACATCACTGCGACCCATGAACTCTATTGTGACTCCTTCGCAATAGACTATCATGCCCAACCCAATACTGCTCATAAATTATTGTACGATATGGTTGGGGTTGGTGCCACGAATTTCCTCTGTGGATGAGTATTCGTGGCGACCAAGGTGCCTGTTCCTGCTCCGTAGTAGAGCAGGACAGTCGAGGAGAAGGTGAATAGGTATTTCATCCTCCTCCTTACAGAATCTGCAAGTTGTTATGCTACAAATACCCATTCTGTTTAGGTGTTTGTTGAGCTTGCAGTGCCCAGTTAGGCTTCTTAATAGACTTCTACCCAAGGTGATCATGCCCATGCGACGCATTATATTCTAAATACTGCTAGGGATTCAAAGTTATCTGAATTAGAATTCAATATTAGTTCATGAGCGATGTTGCGTGTAACATTATTAAGGTAATTTCATACAAACTGACATAATAGGCAGTCGAAATCGATTCAGTCCTAAATTCCTAATTATACGATTGAGGGGCTTCATTTGTGTTTTCGACAAACAATTCGTCATAACCAATTTTAGTGGCACAAATCGGAATTGCGTCAGGTAAATTAGTTCTCATTGCGGGGTTAGTTAAGGCAAAGGCAAATATTGTCTGAGCCGAAAGCTAAATATTTGTTAGACTATCTCAATATTCATGGACTTTTTTATCTCTTTATTTGATAACATTTTGCGCTGAAACCGCTGACCCGATTGTAGTGAAATTTTAGTATTGAGATATTTTAAGCCCCGGGTAAAGACTAAGGACAAAGGATAGTTTTTTTATTCGAAAGTGTGTCTATTTGTATATCTGTTACCTCTTCACGCCCAAACTGAAGGGAAGAATTCCTTTTGCTCTGAGGAATTGTTCGGAATCATACCACCTGCAACTTTTCGCCATCGTCCCACGCGAAAAACATACCATCCTCATATTCACCTTGATGAGTGGCAGTCTTCCACAGTGCGTTTCTCGCGTAACTTTCTACCGCGCACTGTAAAACACTGGAACGAACTGTCACCAGCAGTATTTCCGGACCTATACGACCTGTAAACCTTCAAGAAAAGAGCGTATTCCCACTTAAAAGGCCGGCAACGCCCCTGCAGCTCTTCTGATGTTGCAAGTGTCCATGGGCGACGGTAGTTGCTTACCATCAGGTGACCCGTCTGCTCGTTTGCCCCCTTATTTAATAAAAAAAAACTGCTAAACCGTTTTTGCTGAAATTTGGCATGAAGATACTTTGAGTAAGGACTCAGGATACTTTTCATCCCGGTAATTTTGGCACAAGGGAGATGCGGGCGCCATCTAGTTTTAGATAATTCATAAATCATATCGCAAATAAATTGCTCGCTTCTTAGTAGAATAACAGTTTTTAAGGATGAAACTAAATTTTGTCTAAATCAATAAAATGAATAAAAAAAAACTAAACTAAGATAGAATGTTAACAGAACAAGCCAGTATAGTTGCTGATGAGGAATCTTATTATCAACCAAATGTAAGACTTAAAGCCAGCTCCTAGGAGACTTGCGGATACAGCTTAGCCTTATCCAGACTGAGAATTTACTGAGTACTTACATCGGAGTTGGACGATTTAAAAATGTTCTTTATAAGGTTTTATTGTAAGTTAAACCAGTGTTGTTGGCGTGTTAAAAATGGCTTTAGTTACCATTGCTTTGTTGGTTGATTTTTTTCTTGCTACTCATGTTTTAAGTAATTATTGTATTAAACATATAATACAAGATGACGCCCGCAACTTCGTTGCGCCAAAATTCGTTTATCGCGCGGGAACCGTAAATTTTTTCGGGATAAAAACTATCCATGTGTCCTTTACCGGGACTCAAAGTATTCCCATACCAAATTTCAGCAAAATCGGTTCAGCGGTTTAGGCGTAAAGAGATAACAGACAGACAGGCAGACACACTTTCGCATTTATAATATTAGTACGGATTTACGGAAGTATGGATATTGATGGATAGAGTCCTTCAAAGTCGCTAAACGATTTTGATAAAATCATGGTAAAGTTTATTACAGCAAAATATTTTTAACATTACAAAATGTACGCTTTTGCGTACATAGTAACGGGCAACTGATATTATAATATTATATTGAAAATAATTCTCGATTATAGACATTAGGCACTCCAAAGAATCCTTGTTTATGTTAATATCTTATTTACGAGCAAACTATTCATTCCTAAATTAATAATTAAGCTCTCAAATAGTTTGTAGATATAAAAAAACGTGTGTTACAATTTGTAAATAAAAACATTTGTAACCCATCAAGCCCCATAAGCTCACCGGTGAGCGAGATACAATAGAATGACAATAGATTTCCAAGAAACCACGATCGAAAGATTAAAGCGTTTATTTTGTAAGATATTACGTTGAAAATTAATTATTCTTTTTAATTAATTATTTCCTTTTTCAATTTATATTCGGCGGAATTAATTAAGCATTGTAAGTGGCGAAATTAAGAGAATTGCGAGTGCTCGAAGCAAGTTTCCATATTAAAGAGTTTGGGTGGATTTTTCCGGGTTTTTCGGAAGTAGGGCGAAAATTCACTGAACGAATAATTTACTTGCCGGTAAGTAATAAATTATAAAATTAATCCTGCGCTCGTAAAGTATGAATCGAAATTTCGATCACAAATTGATTTGAAGTGTTAAAAGTTTATTGGAAATATAGTTAAGAAGGTCCGTGATAGATTGTAGCTTACGTGGCGATCGTAAATTTTGAACACTTAACTTACTATGTAATTTTGTAACTTCATCCGTTACTTTCAATAATATTTTGATATTTTCTTTCTAACCTAGTCATAAAGTTTATATTAAAATATTTATGGCCTGTTTCACCGCTTCCTGATAAGGTGCCCGATAGGGTTATTTGACTGATTTTCCATACTCCATCTGTCAAATTAAGTGGTGGATAGCCTTATCAGGAAGCGGTGAAACAGGCCCTTAATAAATTATTATTAAAATACTAGATGACCCCCGCAACTCCGTTGCTCCCAAATTCGTTTATCCAGCGGCAGGCCTGTCCCACTCGCGCGAATAGGCATCTAACTGTAAGCACCACCCGCGGGTGGCAAATCAGTAGGGACTCACAAGCGAGCGGTGACGTACGCGCACGAGTTGTTCTTTGCATACCTGCGTATTGCGTAACTTATTCGATCGCTATCACAGAATTGATATTAATCTCACAATGGCCAATCGAAAGAAAAGGGCAAAGAAATATTGCGCGATGCGTACTATTCAAAATCTCATTTGTTTACAAAAATTACTAAGTTATACAAACACTTTAAGTAGGTAATATTATAAGACCGGTTTCAATAATTAAGATACGGTACCTATCGAATCTAAGTAACTAGTTACACGCGAATTTATGACAATTAAATCTACATAGTACTAAGACATAATATTATCTTATATTATTTCGAGTTAAATAAAATGTAATTAATAGTTAATTAAATATAAAGATTATAATATTATTTTTAAAAAGAGACAACCCTGATTTCTTCAGAAAAGGTACGAGTTGTGCGATAGAAAAAGAGAGGAGATGTGGGCAAATATTATAATTGTGGGCACCTAGCACTGCGCGGTCGGAATTTGAACTTTATAGTATCGTAGCATGAGTCGTTAATTCTATTAACGGGTTTCGTTAGTGGGAATTCTGTTGGTACAACTAATATTATACTTATATTCTGTGCCAGCGGTTCATAAAGCATTAAATATTCTTACCCGGGGCTGGGACTCAAAGTATCTTTATGCCAAATTTCAGCAAAATCGATTCAGCGGTTTAGGCGTTAAAAGGTAACAGACATACTTTCGCATTTAAAGTATTAGTATGGATTTATCAAACTTCATTTTGGCTGTAATAAGCGACAAATGTACCAAATCAAATCTATCATATTGTTTTGTATCGTTACATACAGATCGTAACTTCGGAAATTTCGTCGAATCACAAACTCGATTCAACTCGATACAGAAATCTTCAATATCAAAGGGGACTCAACATTACAAAATACAAGTGCTTCGTACCATTATTATTGGTGCTTCTCAAGAACCATTCGGTTTTCCTCGAATTTGAGGGAATTCAATGAAGCTCGGTGCCCATTTCAACCTTATCATAAGTATGATAAGTTTGAAATTGCAAGCGGAAGTGCTTTTGTGTTTTGTATAATTTTGCTCGTTATAATAAGGTACAAATGCATACCCTAAGTATTATGTTTCTTTGTTTTGTGACACCCTGTATATTTAAAGACGATCTTATAACTATCAACTAGAAGGAACATCGCTGATATCCGCTTCTTGGTAAAATTAGGCCAATCGAAATTAAATTCTCCCGATCTTCTAGCCAAACTAAACCTAAATATACCACCACGCCATTGTCGCATACGAAATATTCTGCACATACCTCATGCGCGTACATCTTACAGGCAAAACTCATTCTTTCTGAGATCAACGAGAGCGTTTAACGAGCTCGCCAAGTCTGAGCCTACAATCGAACTTTTCACAAGTAGCCCAGCTTCTATTAACACCGCGTTTTTAGGCAAACACCCAGTCATAGAATGATGAAAAATGTTATTAAGTATTTATTTCTATTTCTTCTTGTGCTATAACTATTGTTTGTACTTTGCATTATATAGATAAGGACATAATATTATAATAATTGTGGTCAATTGAACAATAATTAAGTAAATATGTGTATAATTAAGGTATATTTAGTTAAAATATTCTTACTGCCACAACTTTGTAATTTTTTAATAAGTTTTATTTTAAACACCCAATATTCCAAATTAATTGTTATCTTCTATCTGCTTGTAATTGGCTTTTCTTATCTATCTCTCAAGCATATTACAAGATTGTTAGCTGTAAGCCACCCAAAGAAAATAAAATAAAATATCCATTTGTAATGTAACGTTACAGATTCGAGAATAACATCAGTCAGGAAGGAGAACCGAACATACAATTGTGATGATACGAGTACAATTGTATCTTGATACAACTTGTCAACAGTAATGCGTGACACTTGACAGTGAAGTCAACTTGCTATACAGTAATGCTCAAAGTCGAATCTATTATGTTACATTACACGCGAATGCTCGTTTGTCAGGGAGGTAGTATTGTAATGTAATGCTCAAAGTCGAATCTATAATGTTACATTACACGCGAATACTCGTTAGTCAGGGAGATAGTATTGTAATGTTATGCTCAAAGTCGAATCTTTAATGTTACAATTGTGGTTACAATACCTACAATGGGCATTGTCCAAAAAAAAATCACATGTACTTTTTATATTTTTTTTCGTTAAAATAGGGTATTTTAAGAATATAAATTCAATAATTTTGAAATTCATTGGCTGGTTTTTTCTCAATAAATTTTTAAAGTTTCGCTCTAACGTCATCATCGGCGGTCAATTGACCTCTGCAGTATGTTTTTTTTCCTTTCAATCTTATTTATAATGGCTGGATCGTCAAATGCAAGTTCTCATTATGTGAAAGCTGATACGAGAAGCTTACCAAAAGTTCGAAACATAATGTTGGTCGAATTTATTGCTAATTTAACGCCATTGAAGGTCAAACTAAGGTTAAACATATTTGTTCAAAAATATAAGTAACTAATGGGTATTTCTTTCGTTTATATACAGAAAAACGATCACTGACCTTATTCCTCGAAATGTTTTTGTAATGAGCAAAATTAAAAAAAATGGACAATCCCCATTGCTCCTAGTGAGAGAGCACCTTTTGACGCACTTACGACGGAATTTCATATTTAAGACGCATATTTTATAAGACGTATTTACATGGATTTTATAAGATACACTAAGCACAAAAGTCGTGTCCCTAATTTTAAGTCCTTTAATGTAATTTTAGTACCACTCTGACCCTTTGATTTATCCTTTTCGTGGGGACGAAATGTTTATTTAGTTTGTAGTTCTCGAAAACGTTCACTTCAAAGTTTGAAAGTCCCTGTGGAGTTGTTTTGTGATTGTAATCTTAGTAAATTTTGAGAAATGGCTGCTTCTCTGACGTGAAGGTTCCATTTGAGTTGTATTGTATGTAGGTTTCATATCGAGTTTCCGAAAACTATTGATTCCAATTATCTAAGTTGCAGTCTAATTATCCGTAAAACCTCACAGGTTTTAGTGACAGTGACCAGTTTTATTGAAAGCAAGAAAGCGGATTGATTATCTTGTTTGCGCAGCAAAAACAGCATCTTCATTGTTTTTGTTGCTTTGCCATTCTACAAGCTCCAAATCCATGGCACGATTTTAAAATTTGGCACAGATAAAGGATATATCATGGAGATAGATCAATGTTACTTTTTAATAAAATTGAAACATTATAGTTTCATGTGTACAAGAATGAAATAAATAAATTAAAAAAAAATACTATTTAATTAATTACTGAAGTTCTGCTCGATATACACGAAAATATTTGCTAGACAACATAATCTTGTTACGTGCTTATTATAAAGTTCACCACCTCACTAAATCAGCTGAAGCTAAGATAAATGAAACTTGAGAACTTCAAGTTATAGATATGTGCTTCGTCTAATTGAAAAACTTCTGACAAGGGTTAAATAGCGGCCACATACTCCGGTAAATTATTGTTATTAACAAGTATGAGACCTTTATCAATCTTATCTTGTTAAGGAAGTTAATTATGGAACTATTAATTATAGAGATACTACACGATGCCCGCAACTCTGTTGCGCCAAAATTAGTTTATCGAGCGGGAACCGCACATTTTCCAGGATAAAAAGTATCCTATGTCCTTCCCCGGGACGCAAAGTAACTCTATGCCAAATTTCAGAAAAAGCGGTTCAGCAGTTTAAGCGTGAAGAGGTAACAGACAGACAGACACACTTTCGTATTTATAATATTAGTATGGATATGGAAGTATGGATGTTGCTAAGCGGCAGTCCCCACTAGGCGCGGACGCAGATTCAAATGGGTTTACTAGATTATAAGATGGCATTGCACCGTTGCTCAAAAATTCTCAGAGTTAACAGACAGACAGACATACTTTTTCATTTATTACATCTGGCATTACCTAAAATGGCGGGGTGGAGGTCATTCCCCCCCCCCCCTCCAGCTCGGTCGTGAAACTGATTTGAAATTCGAACAGAGTGCCTGCAAACTTCAAGAGAACCGACGGAAAATTAACGCTGACGATGCAAAATTTTTCCGCATTAAAAACATTAAAAATGATCCGTTGAATTTTGTAGATGAGTTGTGGAAACTGAAAGATTTTTGTGGTACCAACTTTTTGGTTCGTTCAATGACTAGCCTCGAGATCAGTCATAGAACGAGCAAGTCAACACTTCGTCATAGAACTTCATGTTAACTTTCAAAATCGATAAAGCCTCCTCCAATTTTCATAGACGGTGTAAAAAACATCCAACCACTGCTGAAACTCTTAGAAGAAGTCGCAAATCATGAGTATGAAATTAAGGTATTAAGAGGCGACAGGGTTAAAATACAGTCTAAATCCGCCGAATCTTACTCCACCATTTACAAAGAATTGAAAGCAAAAGATACAGAGTTCTACAGTTACCAGCCCAAACAAGACCGCAGCTTCAGAGTAGTCTTGAAAAATCTTCATGCCTCAACAGATAAAGAGGACATAAAAATAGCCATCGAGGAGCTTAACCACAAAGTTAAAAATGTATGGAATATACAAAATTCAAGGACAAAACTTGCATTGCCAATGTGGATAATTGAACTACAGCCCCGTGAAAACAACAAAGACATATACAACGTAAAATACCTTCTACATTGCCGAATATCGGTTGAAGCCCCTAGACCAAAACGATCAATCCCTCAGTGCAGCAACTGTGAGGATTACAACCACACGCAAAAGTTTTGCAACAGAAAGCTTAGGTGTGTCAAGTGTGCAGGCTCACATCATACCTCGAACTGCCCTCGAAAAGAAAGATCAAATCAAGTCAAATGTGTGCTTTGCGAGGGAAATCACCCAGCTAACTACAAAGGCTGCACAGTCTATAAAGAATTGCTTAAAGTTCGCTATCCTCCTCAAATCTCAAAAAAAAAAAAAAAAAAAAAAAAAAAAAAAAAAAAAAAAAAAAAAAAAAAAAAAAAAAAAGGAAACACTTGTAGTATTGATGAACCAAATGCTGGCAATGACCCAAACGTTAACCGAGCTAATTTCAAAAATGTCATCGCATTCACTACACTAAAACTAGGTGTTTGGAATGCCAATGGCTTGTCAAACCACTCAGAAGAGTTAAAAATATTTCTCAAAAATCACCAAATTGATGCCTTATTGATATCAGAAACCCACTTTACATCCAAAAGCTATTTCAGAATACCAGGCTATAAACTATACAACGCCAACCACCCTGACAATAAGGCACACGGGGGATCGGCCATTCTGATAAGATCGAACATTAAGCATCACGCAATGCAAAATTACTGCAAAAACTTCATACAAGCAACAAATATCGTCATAACAGACAGGATCAGTGACATTACGTTATCTGCGCTCTACTGCCCACCGAGATTCTCTATAAAACAAGCAGATTTTAAGGACTATTTTCAAACCCTTGGAAATAGATTTATCGCAGGCGGCGACTACAACGCGAAACATACCTTCTGGGGCTCCAGACTCGTTCTACCTAGAGGCCGAGAGCTCCTAAAGTACACTGAAACGAGCAACATGAATATAATATCAACAGGTCAACCAACATACTGGCCTACAGACAAAAATAAAATTCCAGATGTCATCGACTTTTGTGTCAGCAAAGGAATTGCAAAAAACACCATATCATGCCGTAGCTGCTGGGAACTATCTTCAGACCACACTCCAATAATAGTAGAACTACACACCGCTGCCCAAGAGTGTGCCGAAAAGTGCGTTCTGCACAACAAAAGAACTAACTGGGACCTATTTCGTGAGCTCACTGACAAAGCATTTCAGTTGCCTGTCAGACTTAAAACTAACGATGACGTAACAGAAGCAGTTCGTTATTTCACCAACAGCGTGCAAAACGCAGCCTGGTCCTCAACTGCTCCGCCAAAACGCAAATCTCAGGGTAACTATATATCCAAACATATTCTTGACAAACTAAACCAAAAAAGGAGATTACGCAAACATTGGCAAGCAACCAGAGACCCGTCATTAAAAAAACAACTTAATCACATTACCCGACAACTAAAACATACCCTGGATAAAGATCGTAATGACAGCTTCAACAATTATCTCGCTGGTCTGGATGCTACAGCTTCCTCAGACTACTCTCTATGGAAGGCTACCAGAAAACTAAAAATACCTGTTAGTGTTTCTCATCCAATAAGAAAACCTGATGGTACCTGGGCACGAACAGACAAAGAAAAAGCTCAAACCTTCTCGGAACACCTCTCAACAGTCTTCACTCCTCATCCATATGAAGGTTCCCCCGCAGATGAAGCAGAAATCACCAACCACCTAAATAGTACCGCCAGTCAAAACGAAATACCTATAAAATTTACGAAGGCTGAAGTTACCCGAATCATAAAACAATCGGACCCAAAAAAATCGCCAGGATATGACCTTATTACAAACCGAATACTAAAAGAAGTACCAGAATCCGGAATAATGTTTCTTACTCACCTGTTTAACGCCATGACCAGACTAAAATTCGTTCCCCAAGAATGGAAGATAGCTCAAATTGTAATGCTCTTAAAACCAGATAAAAACCCTGAAGATCCAAAATCATATAGACCCATAAGCTTGCTGCCTATACCATCCAAGATATACGAAACACTTCTGCTTCAACGAATCCTACCAATATTAAAAGAAAAAGAAATTATTCCTGACCATCAATTCGGGTTTCGCAGTAAACACTCCACAATCGATCAAGTGCACAGACTAACAAAAAATATCATGGAATCGCTAGAAGCTAAGACCTACTGTGCAAGTGCTTTCTTGGACATATCACAGGCCTTCGACCGTGTCTGGCACGAGGGATTGCTATACAAATTAAAAAATGCCCTACCAGATTACCTGTATAGAATCCTCAAATCCTTTTTGGAAAAACGCCACTTTATAGTGCAGTATGGAGAGGCATTGACTGAGCTTTGTTCCATTAATGCAGGAGTCCCACAGGGCAGCGTCCTAGGTCCAATACTTTACCTACTATTCACAGCTGATTTGCCAACCTGCCACACACTAACAACTGGAACCTTCGCCGACGATACAGCTATTCTAGCTGCACACTGTGACCCAAAAACAGCCTCACAGATACTTCAGAAAGGACTTGATGCCATATCTCGCTGGCTTAAAAAGTGGCGCATAAAAGCAAATGAAACTAAATCAGTTAATGTAACATTTACTTTAAAAAGAGGATCATGCCCTCCAGTCACATTAAATAATATCGAAGTTCCCCAGGCTGACCATGTCAAATACCTTGGCATGCATCTGGATAAAAGACTAACCTGGCAAAAACACATATTTACAAAGAGAAAGCAACTCAGCCTAAAAATTAGAAAAATCTACTGGCTCATTGGCCGAAAGTCCCAACTATCCCTTGAAAACAAAATACTTTTGTACAAAGCTATTTTAAAGCCCATATGGACGTATGGAATACAACTTTGGGGAACTGCATCTAAATCAAATATACAAATCATACAAAGATTCCAAAATAAAACCCTGCGCATGATATCCAACGCTCCCTGGTTCGTGCCAAATGAAATGCTACACCATGACTTATGTATACCCACAGTAAAACAGGAAATTGTACGCTACACCAAATCTTACAAGGAGCGCATTGAACTCCATCCAAATACACTGGCACAATCATTAATGAATATTGACAATAAAACACGACGCTTAAAGCGCAAAATACCACAAGACATACTACAGTAATATATATTACTGTTTAAAAAAGAGGATGTGACACAGGTCACATACCGAGCGCGCCAACAATAGCACCAACCAAGATACTGCTGAATGTCCCAACTCAGGAGACAGATTGTAGTAAACAAGAAAAAAAAAAAAAGAAAAAAAAAAAAAAATTACTTTCGTCAAAGATTTTGTATAAAAAATGAAAATGTTGCATTTTAATTTCCTGGTTTGGATCATAGAAAATACAAGATATAATTACACCATACT
Organism: Polyommatus icarus; assembly: GCA_937595015.1. NCBI lineage: Eukaryota > Metazoa > Arthropoda > Insecta > Lepidoptera > Lycaenidae > Polyommatus > Polyommatus icarus. Next base: position 6,262,493 of record OW569339.1, on the reverse strand, counting down.
AATGTTTCGTCTAATACAGGGTTTGTCAAACTTGCTACTCCACGAACCCCTGGTAAAATTTCCAGGTGACAGCAAGCCCTTTACTAAGTAATGAAATCGAAATAAGGTTTTTAATTGAACAAAAGTTAACACACAAAATGGCAAAAGAGTGCCACGCGTGCTTGTCAGTTATCAAGACACCTGCATTACGTAAATCTTGTCGCCTGCCGTCGAATGGCGAACCCATAGGGGTTCGCGTACCCCACTTTGAGAAACCCTTGTCTAATACTTTTGTATAAGTATTTGTGATTCCATTTCGATTTGTTAATCACCTGTAAACTTTAACCCAACTGAACGCAAAAAAGCGAAAAATCGAAACTGATACCTTATAAAATTTTATTCAGTGTCTACTCTTCCTTGACAGACTGTAAAATCCTTTTTAACTAGATGACCAGCTGTGAACTTTGTATCATTTAACTCTTTCTCACCTCATAAACCTTCCCTGGACTTCCACCAATATTTCAAGATCAAAATTTCACAAATCGGTTCAGCCGATCTCGAGTTTTATGAGCCTATACCAGAGTAGATAGAATGGGGATTGTCCATTTTTTTTAAATTTTGCTCATTACAAAAACATTTCGAGGAATAAGGTCAGTGATTGCTTTTCTGTATATAAACGAAAAAAATACCCATTAGTTACTTATATTTTTGAACGAATATGTTTAACCTTAGTTTGACCTTCAATGGCGTTAAATTAGCAATAAATTCGACCAACATTACGTTTCGAACTTTTGGTAAGTTTCTCGTGTCAGTTTTCACATAATGAGAACTTGCATTTGACGAACCAGCCATTATAATAAGTTTGAAAGGAAATTTAAACATACTGCAGAGGTCAATTGGCCGCCGATGATGACGTCAGAGCGAAACTTTAAAAATTTATTGAGAAAAAACTAGCCAATGAATTTCAAAATTATTTAATTTATATTCTTAAAATACCCTATTTTAACGAAAAAAAATATAAAAAGTACATGTGATTTTTTTTGGACAATGCCCATTATAGAGTATGCCGACTTAGAACTGATGTTGAATTTTTTAAGTTTGACGCATTATGACGAAAATCGTCGCTAGGGTTGTTAACTAGTTACCAACGAATTTAAAACTATGACATATTCGCTGGACGTGTTCCTCTTTGGTTTTATTGTTGTTTGTGTTTTGGCACATGCGATTAAAATTGTCAGAATCCAATTTTGAAATCTTGCGAGTTTCTTACGCCGGTTCTTCTCGCCGGGTTAGTTCCCGAACCGGTGGTAGGCATCATGTAGACTTTCAGAAAATATTTGCAAAAATTTATTCTGAATAAAAAAATTTGAGTTTGAGTTTGAGTTTGAGTTTGAGTTTTTATTTTAAATATTTAAAAATAAATTATATCAGCCAGCGCGAGGCACATTCCGTTCATAATCCTAGTGAAACCCGATGAATTTGACAGATATTGAACCTGTCCGTTTCTTTGCAGTCGAACTACTGGTAGTTATATCTATTGTGCCTATACTGTCAAAATGCTAGACCCACCTACACACACCGCTATCCTCCAATCGTGATACAATGATTCCATTCAATCGTGTTCCCGGGCAATGTGATTTAGGGTGCAGCTAATAGTGAACAATATCGCGTTACAAAGGTTCCTGCATTATAGCACGAAAGTAAAGATCGTAAGTCCCAAAACTGTTTTTTAATGATTACTTAAAAACTAAATACAATACTAATATTTACCATTATTTTATAAAGTGTGTGATTGTAGTAGTGCAAGTTATTTAATGGTAGTAACTCAATAAGCGTAACATAATATATTATTTGTTGAAAAGCCCAGAAATATTCATAATTTCGAAAAATATAACTGTCGAGTCAAAATAAGTGAATCGTGTTTTCCTTTGACAGAATATCAGATAAATATACAATGATTAAATAAATCTCAATTTCATTTAAGTCAATCGTCTTCCAGGATCATCATACTTATTAGAAAACACAGTAAAATTTGACAGCCCGCTCTTAACGAGAATAATTTAAAATCAATTTTATTAACATAGATAATATTATCCAACAAAATAAAATTACTAGATCGCTGTCAACACAGCCGTTGAACTTAGTAAAACGTTATATTTAATTCTGAATTCTCATTTCCTATGAACATTATCCTGATGTAAATATTTAAATGGAATTTCCATACGGAAGCGGCATCTGTTCTAGTGATATAATTTTTATCAGGCGCGGAGGAAATAAAGTAATATGATTACGAGTAGATCTCACAGCGGGCATCTAGACTCAGGAAATTGCGATTCCAGTGTCCGTTTATTTCGCTCCATTGCTGTTTCAAATTAAAAAAAAAATAACGTCAGTATTTTGTATGCTAGATGGATGTTCAGAGGAATGAGCCAAGATCTTTTATTAGGCTACGTTCAGACGTGCGCGTGTTCTACTATAGCGTATGGGAAAACACGCACGGGGCACGCGCTAAATCCGCGGTGACCCCGCGCGCAGGCCGCGTGCCACGTGCGTGTTTGCCCATACGGTATAGTAGAGCACGCGCAGAACACGCGCACGTCTGAACGTAGCCTTATCGCTTCTTTATAGAACCACCGATCAAAATGTATGGAATTGATATTATAAGACGAGTCGAACGTCAACGTAATTTTATTAAGGGCGTTCCCTCCGGAGATTCCGTAATTGACCGTATTTAAAGCCTTATAAACTCATAATGTGAAAGCTACAAATTTATAATAAAAATACTGCAATAATCTTCAGTATATCAACATTCCTTTCCCCGTTTTAAATTTTCTATTTTTGTTTATTATACTCATTATATCAGCTTCCAAAGTAATGCCAATTTATTAAAATTCAAGTATACATTTAGCATCTCCTTAGCATTTACAAAATACTTTTATTTGAAACACACGCCAATAGATCGACAATAATATCATAAACTACATATTCGCGGTTTTAAATTTTTTTTAGGACAATTTTGAACTAAGATAAGTAACAATAATAGGGTTTTGGCGCGATCTCAGCAACGCGGCAAATGTATGGCCAAGGTCGTTTGCTCGAGGGACGGCCTTAACGAACGCTTGTCGTATGTTAATTCCTTACATTTTGATCGGTGATTTTATAACGAAGCGACAACGAAAGTTTTGGCTAAATGGCCAGTTTATTTTGTAAGCGCTCTACGAACTATTATACCTGCATCTTCATTCATTCCAATTGTGTTCAGAAACGTAAGATAAGATTTTGAAGAGGATAATTATTTAAAAATAAAATATCATAAATGTGATCGTGTGTATTGTTTTTATGTTTCCTAATACATTTTGAATTTTCATACTACATCAAGATTCAAGCCCCACACGAGCAGCCGTGATCGCGACAACAATAGAAAACAATAGCATTTCCGAGAATCCCCGATCGAAGGATTAAAACCGCTGAACCGATTTCGATAAAATTTGGTGTGAAAATAACTTTAGTCACTGGGAAAAAGACAATGGTTAGTTTTAATCTCGGAAACATGCACAATTCTCGCACAACGAAGTTGCGGCCGAAATTTGGTGATAATATTAGATCAAAAATAATATAATGTTCAATTTTTTACTAGATGACCCGGTGAATATCGTATATGACTTCCCTCCTTATAAACCTTCACTGACTTCCACGCATATTTCAAGACTGTGTTTCCATTGAAGCGGAGCGGAGCTGAGCTTAGCGGTGCACGAATTGACCAATTATGCTAATTTAGCGGAATGACAGCGAAGCGGAGCGAAGATTTCGGGCATGGTGATTTCGCTTCGCTTCGCTGTCATACCGCTGGAATAGCACTATTGGTCAATTCGGGCACCGCTAAGCTCCGCTCCGCTTCAGTGGAAACACAGCATAAGGGTGGGTTGCACCAGACGCGTGGTTATAGTTAAAGTTATGGTTATAGACTTATAGTTAAGGATAACTTAACTTTAAGATTTTCACGAAAAAATTTCGATACAAATATGTTGCGGTTTATGGTTATAGTTAAATATGGCGTCCATTATTGACTTTAACTTTAACCAAAGATTTGACATTTTGCGTTGTAGTTGGTTATATATATAATATATGTAAGTTTAAAACTTCTTATTTAGAGTAGGCTGGTAAGTTTGCAACAGAAAAGTAAAATATTTTAATTTTGAAGGACGACAATGTCAAGTTTGTAAGAACTGAAAAAAATGTTTTATGGGAAAATATTTGTGTCCGATTTGGAGAATTTATAATTATAAACGTAATTGTCGTTTCTTTATTTTTACAGGTACTTACTTATGTTATTCTATTATTATTGTATAGTTACAACTTACATATTTTATAGCTGTTATAGTAAGTTGGTGCAACCCACCCTAAAATCAGCCAAATAGTTTCAGCCATTTCCGAGTTTTACCGTAGCTACGTAATTTAAAATTATGTTTTATTTTAATTACCTATGTTTATTTACATAAAGTATTTGCAAGTTTGGAATTGAATAATATAGCGCTAATTTAATTGAAAATCATTAGTACCGGTCAAATATTCCAAATATCCTTTACATCAATTAAGCAAGCGTATCAACTTCGTCTTGATTAAGATATTACTCAGAAATGTTCAAGAAGAACAATTTGAATTAATTCTGACTTTAATTTGAATTTATTGGGAATTAATTGATAAACACGAGTAGGGAATGTTCTGTGTTTCGTTTTAATGCTATTTAATGTTTCAATGTTTCATCGTGATAGTTTAATTTACGTCATGTAAATTTTACTTTAAGAGGGCCAAATCCATACTAATATTATAAATGCGAAAGTGTGTATGTCTGTCTGTCTGTCTATTACCTCTTCACGCCCAAACCGCTGAACCGATTTTGCTGAAATTTGCCATGGAGATACTTTGAGTCCCGGGAAAGGACATAGGATACTTTTTGTCCCGAAAAAATGTACGATGAGTTTTGGCGCATCGGAGTTGCGGGCATCAACTAGCAAAGCATAATGCAAGTTGAAAACCTCGACGCGCGTTTGGCTCCAACACCGGAGCATCCTCAGGATGTGGACTCTACGAACAACGTCCGTCAAGTCAAAGCATAAAATAAAACATCGTTCTTCTTCTTTAATACTTTACGTAGCGCAGAATATAATACATATATTAGTAGTAAGTACCAATGATACCAGGTAAAAAAGAACGACGCAGCTCCAGCTCCAAGCTAGTTTTTTTAGGGAGTGCCTCCTCTGTCGGCGCCGGCTCCCAAAAATATCAGTAATGGGAACCGGCGGTAAGTATACTACCGGCAGCCGAGATATAAAACAACGGCTGCCGGCGCTGGCACTCAAAATGGGAGCCGGTGATAATACGTAAAGCGCTAGGTTCCAGTGCCGATACACAAATTTTAAAAAGAAATAATTATAATCTCAAATATATTCGACTTTACCGACTTCAAAAGGTGAAGGTTAGGTACCTGTTTGTTCGGCTGTGTGTTTTAGTTTTTTGTGATGCATTTTCTTAGCTTAGCTTTACCTTAGCTACCTTTTTTCAGATACCAAAAAGTAAGATTTTGCATCACATCTACTGTTATAAACCCCGTGGTATACTTCCGAAGGTACTGACCAGAACTTCAGATTCTTTATACATGTTATGCCCGCTGTACACTCTCGCCAAAAGCTCTCGGGCGAGAGTCTCATGCGAGAGCCCCTTGCCTGAGTGCGATCATGTACATTCTCGCTTGGTTCAATCGCAGTTAAGAACTCAGAGAAGATGGACGAAAACGACCAGTCACCATTCACCATGCATCGAAAGATATCATTGTAATCCAAAGATTTATAATCATATTTTATTTTACTTCTCACAGATAATGACTCATAATGACGTTTATTATTGTTATTTTTCTGTTCTACACTGTCCAACGGCGCGGCGGGAGTAGTACTGAAAGACGCGAGAGTGTACAGTAGTGCGCTCGTTTTTCTCGCGAGACCCATTGTCTCGGGCGCAAAATACCGACAACGGACCGAGAGGGTCCGAGACGGGCGAGACGAGGCGAGCGCACCCATTTACACTCTCGCACTCGGGCCGCCTCGCTGTGTCTCGGCGAGAGTGTACAGCCGGCTTTAGAGAGTTTCGGCGTTGTTTAAAGAAGCAAAGATATTGTATTATTCTACCATGCACATCACTTTATCAGCATCATCATAACCACCATTAACCCATCAAGATTCAAGCCCCATACGAGCACCGGTGATGGCGACAACAATAGAATACAATAACATTTCCAAGAATCCCCGTCGAAGGATTCAAATATGCATCCTTACAATATAACTATTTATGACCTTATTATATGTACTTTTCATAGTCCTTTAGCTCAAGACTGATGTTTTTGATCATTATTCTGTCATTTGACAAGCGATGTTTGCCGAATAGGCGCCGGCAGCCTATCCGGCAAACATCGCGTGATTTCGGCAAACTTCGGAGTTCGGAAAACGGTGCCGGCAGCCATTTCAGCAACCGGCGCGGCGCCAGCAGCCATTTCGGCAACCGGCGCCGGCAGCGGAGACACGCCCGTTTTTTTAAATAACTCCAAAAATATAATTATAACATTTTAAAAATCCGCTAGTAGGTACACTCCTTCCGCTGTATCATTTTATGTTATGTAAGTATGTTAAAATATTGGCTCAGACGAGTGCCGTTTTGAAAAGAAATGAAAAATTCGTGAAAGTCTTTGATTTTTTTGATTATCCTTGTGATTTTTTTCTAGCGAGAAAATTTTAAGATACCATGTTTACGCTGGTACAGATCCTTTGAAAAATTTTGCTTTGGTCGCTCTCTTAAAATTTATTTCTTTTTGTGGTCCCGTGTAATTTTATAACGCCGATTCTTCTCGCCTTACATGACAATATTCGCAAAAATTATTATTTTATTCTGAGATAAAATATATTTTTTACTAGTTGTCTATACTATAATTTACTACACAAAATTCCTGAAATAAAGCAATAACTTTTCTTATAAATTGAGAAGTTTCTACGTTTAGCAGAATATTATACAAAAGGTTGTATCTAACTATACAATTAACCCCTTAGAGACCATTAACTAAATGACATCGTACGATCTGATAGTAATGGGTTCTGCAGGGTTTTGCAGATAATGGAACCCAAAAGATCTTGACTTGCAGGGTGCGAATTATCTTCAGATTTATTTCTATGTGGATAATTAAGATATAATAAACTTGGATAGTGGGTCCTGAATGAGGTCGTATAGATTCATTTTGTTATAACCTTATTAAATAATAGTATTTATACATGGTTTGTCAAAGCTTAGTGATATTATTTAAGGATGTGATTTGTCCCTTATTAATAGAGTTCACTGCAAAAATATCAGGGTATTTTGTATGGGCCCGAGGCTCATGAGTTTGTCCGTACAATAGTAAAAAACTTACTCTTCAGCATTGCTACTTTCAAGTTTCACTGTGAACTCTACGCAAGGGACCTGTACACAACCTAAACATTATCACTTTGCTGTGTTGCACCCTGTATTGTTTGTTTATCTTCAGTAGAAAATTTAACAGAAAACATAGAATGTGTTCTGTCGTGTGAACTGTGTAGTTGCAACATTTTAACCCGTCAAGCCCTATAAGGACACCGGTGACAGCGAATAGAATAACAATAGATTTCCAAGAATCTGAAATTGAGGGATTAAACAACATTATTTCGTCATCAATATCTTAAGCACTTTCTAAATAATTTTAAATTCTCGAAACTTTGCTTCTAATTCCTTTTAAAAAAATTCAACGAATAAAAAAGTTATTATAGCGAAGTTTTCCGTCCACCTGTTTGAGCAAACGTTGGTGGTAAGTTTTAGTGCATTTTTAACGTGCGTCGATGAAATTTCTACGTTAATTAGGACTTTAGGCACTCTAGACTGAGCTTAGTGCTCTAATGCAATTCCCTGGCGTAATGCACGAGCTTTATGTGCTATTAAGCCAACTTCACACATAAACTCCGAGAGATATAGTCCTAAAAATGTCGTTACGTTTAATTTTATATGCGACAAAACATTTCTGTTTTTTTATATGCACGAAAGATATTTCTTTTAGGTAATAAAACTAGTAATAATTAGGTATACAGTCGGACTTACGCTGATTATAGCGTTTCTTCTGGGTATTAAATCATATTCAATACGATAGTTTGGAATATAATGACTTTTTTTTAATCACTGTTCAATCCATCCAAATACTTTTTATATTATCTGACTTCACAAAAAAACACATACAATTTAACTTGTGGTTTTAAACAACTATTATAATAGTGCATCTATCTTTCTATACGTCACTGAAATATGTTCAACCGAAGATCCTCTAAAAGTCTCCATTTTGAAAATCCATACAAAACTTGAAAACATATTCATAACTCGGGTGCCTGGCTTTTTCATATTTGGCCAACAATGGGACAACGGCAAGGCGAGGTCTATTGAAGTCTTTGATTGATCGTGTGCAAGGTGATGGGACTATTACGTGTCAGCGATTGCTATGTTGTTGGCGATTTCAACTTATTTGCAAGTGTGGCGATTGTTGTGGTGAGGCTCACCCTGGGTAGGAACCAATTAAGAATCCTTACCAGAAGCCTAACTGGGCACTGCAATAAACACCTAAACAGAATGGGTATTTGTAGTATAACGACTTGCAGATTCTGTGAGGAGGAGGATGAAACACCTATTCACCTTCTCCTCGACTGTCCTGCTCTAGTACAGAGCAGGAACAGGCACCTTGGTCGCCACGAATACTCATCCACAGAGGAAATTCGTGGCACCAACCCCAACCATATCGTTCAATTTATGAGCAGTATTGGGTTGGGGATGATTCTCTAGTGCGAAGGAGTCACAATAGATCCTCATGGGTCGCAGAGACGCCAGGGCTATAGCGACCTGCCTTCTATTAAAAAAAAAAAAAAGTGTGGCGATACGGAAATACCACGGGCTCACAGAAAACCGGCGTAAAGCAGCGCTTGCGCTGTGTTTCGCTGAGTGAGTGAGTTTACCGGAGGCCCAATCCCCTGCCCTATTCCCTTCCCACCCTCCCCTAGCCTATAACCATATTCCCTCTTAAAAGGCCGGCAACGCACCTGCAGCTCTTCTGATGTTGCGAGTGTCCATGGGCGACGGAAGTTGTTTTCCATCAAGTGACCCGTTTGATCGTTTGCTTTCTTGTTTTTAAAAAAAACAGTTCTGCATCGCGTTATCGAAGTTTTTTAAATGCGTCGGTATTTAGAAGACAGTTTTTTTAAAGAGCAAAAAAGCATAATGCCAATCCTTTTAAAGAAAATATATCGAAACTATACGTATTACATTATGTATAATGTACCTAATGTATATTTTGTCGAATATTATTACTATATTAAATAAATTGTAAATTACGTAATAATACCGCTTGCACGTTCTCGTTTATTGTTATAGAAGAATCGGTCGAAGATAAGAACTTTTATTGTAAAGTTTCCAAAAATATAATAATCAATATTAGAAAATATGTCCAACCTCTGAATTCTGAGCATCTATAAACGGATTAAAAAAAACTTTTAATCTACTGAATTACCATTTTCAAAGTTTTTCAAACTTCGAAAAAGAAATTCTAAGCGACAGATTCGTTTGATATGCCTAAATCACCACAAAAACTGGAACATAAACCATTTTTCTTTGATGTTGCGTTAGTCTAATGACGCGAAAAATAGATACGGAAGAACATGATAAAATTTATTATGCGGGGATAGTGGAATGTATTGTACTAAAAGGTTTGTTAGATATTGATGAATATGCCGCTAAGTGGGCTTTTCCGTGAATCTGAGAGGTGAAAATGTGTGTAATTAATATAATGTGAAAAATTTATAAATGATGGTTTGCGAACTTCATAATATTATGTTCTGTCAAAACTTTAGGTTTTTACAGTGTACTTTGAAAACATATTATCTACATTAATCATCTAAAAATTATTCGTAAAATATTGAACTACATAATAATTAACCAATTAAGCCCCATAAGGACACCGGTGACCTCGACAACAATAGAATAACACTAGATTTTTCAAGCGCGATCAAGATTTCCGCGATTGAAGGATTAATGTACGTAAGTCATGTGATCTTTTATTTCATTGTTGTATATTATTGTAGGGTCTTAATTTTTTTTTTATTAAATAAGGGGGCAAACGAGCAAACGGGTCACCTGATGGTAAGCAACTACCGTCGCCTATGGACACTTGGAACATCAGAAGAGCTGCAGGTGCGATGCCGGCCTTTTAAGAGGGAATACGCTCTTTTCTTGAAGGTTTTCAGGTCGTATAGGTCCGGAAATACAGCTGGAGACAGTTCGTTCCAGAGTTTTACAGTACCCGGCAGAAAGTTACGCTTTCTATTTGCGCTGCTAACACTTATAGTACAGGTCCCCTAGATTTTTTTTCATTTGATTACTATCAAGCAAATTTTTCATGAGTAGCTTCTTTTGATAAGACGAACAACAATTTTCTCTCGATTGTTCTTTTTGTAGGACAATATTACTGTTAAATTATATAACTATTAACCTATCAATTAACAAAAAATAAGCTGGTTAGGGTTCCGTTTTAGAGTTCCGTAGACAGCATGAACATGGACAATGGACATGTCAAGCTAAGCCAATTTACCACGGTCACCGCGCGCTCAATCAGCCACGGGATTCGTTACAAAATAATAATTTAATAATTAATGAGGGATCTCGTATCCTCATTTCTATAATGATCTTCTTCAGCCCCGCTTCACCAAAGGTCCGTCAAAACAAATTCAAAAAACATCTCTCATCTTGTTTACATTTGTTCAATTTCAGGAAATCCAATAATTATAAGATTTTAACGATGTGAAAAATATAGCAAGCATAATCCGAAGTAAGTATTTAATTTCTTCCAAAAACCCGCCGTGTTGTTTTGACAGAGCTAAATTACCGTAAAAAAAAAATGGTAATAGGCGAAAACGTTAGCGTTGTTTGACTGATTACAGACGGCTATTGGTTTTGTAGGATTTATTAGCTTCCTTGGAATTCAGAGCATCCTTGAAGAAGTATTCGATTTAAAACTTCATAATCACGAGGCGTTACAAAATATGTAGTATCTTATGCCATTGATGTAAGGAGGTGCAATGTGGCTTTGCTACGGCTAACTTAACATTAAATAATATCATTGTAATATAATTGATTCAAATGGCGTTTTTCTTATGACATACTTTTACATCAAATCTCTCTGTATAAAAAGGAACTTGCAGGAACTATAATAATACAAGGTAACATTTTGTGCCATGGATAAGAAAACTACGAGTTTGGGATTGGCAACACCAGTTTTCAGTACCTTGTACAGTGTACACGTACCCCTATCCTAGCTTCAGTCTCGAAATGAGCGGGTAGCGAGGCGAAAGCGGCGGCGGCGCTAAGCTGCGCCTTTCAATGTATTGAATTATATGGATAAGCTTTCTAGTACGTCCGTCGCGTGCAGCTCGCCGCGCGCGCCGCGCCGATGTTTCCGAGGCATGTCCACATAAATCTATACATTTGAACAATCCGCCGCCACTCCCGCCCCGCTGTCCGCTGATTTCGAGACCGAAGCTTCAAACAAACGTCGACACTTGTAACAAGCGAATAGCCGAAGACAGGTAACTCCTGCGCCCACAAATAGAAAGTATCTAATTACTTAAACATCTCTCGAGACGAAAACTACTGACTGCTCAGTGACGTTGAAATCTGAGATGGGTCTTTGTAGTGATACTGGGAATGGACAGATGATTCTATTCGGCCTTTCTTTTGATGTTACATTGCTACATCAGTCACCGTTGAGTTAATCTGACTAAGGGCCTGTTTCATCACTTCCTGATAAAGTGCCGGATAGGCTATCCACAACTTATTTGACAGATTCTATAGATAATCTATCAATAAGTTGTGGATAGCCTATCCGGTACTTTATAAGTGGCGGATAGGCCACCACTTAACTTGACAGATGAAGTATGGAGAATCTGTCAAAAAAAGTCTTCGTTTAGCGCGCGGAAACCTTACATTTTTAGGGATAAATAGTCTAACTAACTAAGTCCTTTACCCAAAGTATCTCCATACCAAAAATTTAGCAAAATAGGTTCCGCCGTTAAAGCGTGAAGATGTAACAGACCGACCAACCGTTCTCTTAAACATTCAAGTACGGAACTCTGAAAGTACCCTTTTCCAGTCGAGTCTCAACGTAGATAAGACAAGACAACGAATTGAGTGCGGTCGGTGAAATATGTTAGGTCTCAGGGTTTACTGCGTTCGTTACGTTTTTGTTTCGCCAGTAAATTGTTACGAAGTGAACCTACATTTCTCATTGACGTGACAGCTCAGTGAATTAGAGCCAAAGTGATTTTTGATGCTTGTACTTTGTTTTTTGCAAGTTTGTACTGACAACGTTTTTAGGTCGAGAATTTTCTATTGCAATCGCTTACTATTTGTGTTGGCTGTTTGCGTTATCATTACGTTATTAAAATCTTATTAATGACTAATGAGTATTATAAATGCGAAAGTATAACATCTGTCTGTTACTATATCTTTATACTCAAACATCTGAATCGATTTTTGTTAAAATTTGGCACGAAGACACTTTGAGTCCCGGGAAAGGACATAGGATAGGTATTTTTATTCTGGAAAAATGAACGGGTCGCGCTTGATTCGAATTTTGGCGTAACGGAGTTGCGGGCGTTCCGTCCGGAGATTCCGTAATTGACCGTATTTAAAACCTTATAAACTCATAATCTGAAAACCTTATAAACTCATAATCTGAAAGCTACAAAGTTATAATAAAAATACAGCAATAATCTTCAGTATATCAACATTCCTTTTGTCGTTTTAAATTTTCTATTTTTGTTTCTTATACTCATGATATCAGCTTCCAAAGTAAGACCAATTTGTTAAAATTCAAGCATACATTCAGCATCTCCTTAGGATTTACAAATTACTTTTATTTGAAACTCACGCCAATAGATCGACAATATCATGAACTACATATTCGCCGTTTAAATTTTTTTTAGGACAATTTTGAACCAAGATAAGTAAAAATAATAGGGTTTTGGCGCGATCTCGGCAACGCGGCAAATGTATGGCCAAGGTCGTTTGCTCGGGGGACGACCTTAAGGTAGTATCGTAATAATCGTGGTAATATGGAAGCTGTAAAATCTTTTTCAAAGCATGCCTTCCTAAGTTCTAAAAACTTTTAAGAAAAATACTTGTTTTGCAAAATCAAGGAATTCAATTATAATTATGAAGGAATTCAAACATATAATGATTCAATTTCAAAAATAAACTAAGTACCAAGTGCTAATGTCAAAATGGTATTTTAAATTCAATTCATTTACCCATTAATATTATATTGCTTCCATTTAATTATATTCTTGAGCGCTATTTTAAGCTGCAGCTTACCGTAACTTCAAAGCCCGCTTAGTCTTTTGAATACGTACAACCGTCTGCAGACCGTATACAATTTCGTTTACGTTTATTTACGTGTGAATTGTACGTTATCACTTTAATTTGCTAATAAATGAGATTTTACATTTGAGTCGGACCTTTTAACGTTTTTAGTTCTTCTTAAAAAGTCCTCTTATCTTTTTTAAGTCTGAAATCAAATGTAAAGGTTAGAATTTTTTCTAAATTTAAATTGATACATTACGAGTATTTTTTTTTATTTTCTCTGCACTCGTTCCGTCTTCGAAGCTGTAAAACAGTTAGATTATAATAGCAGAATAATGGGGTACTAGATGAAGTATAAGTAATGTTAACGAAGCACATACTTTTAATAACAAAAATTGCCATTTAATATGGAATTTTGTGCTTCGATTTGTCGTTGAACTTCAAGGTGTTTCCTTACCGCGAGCATTCGCTTGTAATGTAACATTATGGATTCGTTAATGAGCATTACATTACACGTGTAATACGTAACATTAAAGATTCGATTTTGAGCATTGCATACCTAGTTGATGGTACAAGTTGTGTCAATATTATTACACATTGTATCATTACAAGGTGCGCATTGAAATGCTCGACTATGTAACGTTACATTACTATCGAATTTGTAACGTTACGTTACAATTAGAATTCAGCTGTTATATACATCTAAATAAAGTATTTTATTGGTAACTTAGCAATATACTCTACTTATTTAGTAAGTAGGTAATGTGTATAATTGTGTACATTAAATTCCGTCTGTTCATTCATTTAAGATAAATTCGTCAACGGTTCGGGTGAAATAACTCGGGGCTACAATGTAAACAGATGTCCCGAACATAAAGAGTTAATTACCTTTCTGAGAACGTGCGACGGGAATAGCTCCCCTGGGAATCGCCCTCTATTTTTGTTTGGGACTCGACTATGAATATGATTGCAGCGACGATTGATGTAATATTTAATTACGTTTATCCATACTAATATTATAAATGCGAAAGTGTGTCTGTCTGTTGCCTTTTTTTTTGCTGCAACTTGGCATGGATGAGTCCCGGGAAAGGACATAGAAAACTTTTTGTCCCGAAAAAATGTACGGCTTCCGCGCGGTAAACGACTTTTGGCGCGGGAGTCTTCTAGTAGTTCTTTTTAAGTTTTCCAAAAGGTGATAATAATATATTTATACTAGCTGTTTCCCGCGACTTCGTCCGCGTTATCATAGTATACCTATATAGACTTTCATTTAAACTTTCAACCCCTATTTCACCCCCTTGGGGGTAATATTTTCAAAAACGCTTAAACACGTATCCCATCATTTTTAATCAGTAGCCCGAACATAAAATTTCATGCTTCTAACTCGAGAAATAACGGACTTCCATTGAAACTTTCAACCTCAATTTCACCCCATTGGGGGAAGAATTTCCAAAAACGCTTAAATACGTATCCATTCATTTTTAATCAGTAACCCAAAGATAAAGTTTCATGTTCCTAACTTAAGAAATGACGGACTTTCATTCAGGCTTTCAAGCCCTATTTCACCCCCTTCGGGGTAAAATTTTCAAAATACCTTCCTTAGTGGTTGTCTACTTAATAAAATAACCCTACTCACAAAATTTCATGGCTGTAACTTTAACAGTTTTTGCTCAGCGATGATGAATCAGTCAGTCAGTCAGGACATGTAATTTTATAAGTATAGATAAATAATAAAAAAATCACATGCCTAGAAATTGATGCATCTAATTTTTTAATTACAACATAAAAACGTCGCGAAGAAGTAAAGTGCGCCGCGACAAAATCAGCACGTAAGTGCTTAAAAAAATACTCACCACGTACGTTATTTTAAGCACTTACGTGTGTTACTTAGTGCCGTCATGCGGCTATTTAACATAAAAAATAATATTTAAACATAACGGCATAAAACCATACCAAATTAACACGTCTTGTTTTATTTGCCAAGCGAATTTACAGTGGCAGACGTAACGTTTTAAGACAAAAATAGAATCTTGGTAATAACGATTATTATTAATCATTCTAATTTGAGATAAATGTAATTAATTTCATTATTACTTTTAAGTACTCTTTGAAGTGGAAATATTTTGTAAACAACGGATTATTTCCTAATCTTGGAAATCACAATAAAGTAATCTATTTTTATCTGTGACCAATTTGAGATCATTGAAAAGGTGGATAACGAAAATAGAAATTAAAACTAATATTTCAGATGGGTAACACGATAAAAGTAGCTAAGTTTCATGCCCATTTTGTGTGAGCAAGCTGAGTTTTAAAATTTCTATAACTAATAAAAAGTAGATTTTCAAAACCAGTAACAACTAGCAAGTTACTCAGGTACTCTTATTGTCTTTCTATATCTATAAGAAGCGGGAGCCAGGCTTTTTCTCTATCGCTTTTTTAAACATCACTCATCAAAGTGTATGGAATTGACATGAGCGTTCGATAATAATATTATGAAGTTGACGTTCGAATCGTGTAATGTCAATTCCATACAATTTGATCGGCGATTCAATAAAGAAGCAATAAAGAAAACGTCTTGGCTATGGACTTTCCTAGTAAACTATACGTTATTTTAAAAAGCAATTATAGAAGATCATTAAGAGATGTAGAAATTAAACGTAATTTTACTTTTAACTTGTTTTATTGTGTAGCCGGTTACAGAAACTTGGAAACGAACTAAGTACATCACAAAAGAGAATGGCGGAACATTCAAGGGACCCGGAAGTGACAACTTACATATTTTTTTTAAATTGTAGTGATACTAAAATGACTACAAGGTATTATGAACTGAAAAAGGCGGCAATTTCAAATTCTAACACACCCACCAAATTAAAGCCTTCTTCAGTCTTAGCTACAATTAAACAAAACTTATTATGATTAGGTGCTGATAAGTAAATAAACCAAGAGAAATAACAATTACCAAAAATCACATACAAAGTGATACATATACAGTTTTGAAAATCATTACCAAAAATCACTTCAATTACACATCAATTACAAAGTGATATGTTACATAATTATAACATACAGTTTTTTTTAAAAAATGTGCTGATATATTTAACTATATTATATTAAAAGAACAGTAATTATTTCTTTAATGTTACACCCATTTTATCTCTTAAATACTGAAACTTAACACGAGAAAGAGGTTTTGTAAGTATATCTGCACACTGTTCATTAGTACATATGTAGCTTAAATCTATTTCATTCTCTTGGAATTTTTCTTTCACAAACTTATACTTTACATCAATGTGCTTACATCGTTTATGAAAATCGACATTTTTAATTACAGATATTGCACTTTGATTGTCTATATTTAAGCAAATATTGTCCTGATTGTATGCACTTATATCACATAGTAGTCTTTTTATCCACAAAGCCTCTTTTGTGGCTGAACATGCAGCCATGAACTCGGCTTCCGTAGTAGACAGTGCGATGCACTGTTGCCGTTGACTCGACCATGTGACAGCTGCACCATTTTTTAAGAAAACATAACCAGAAATCGATTTTCTAGACTCAGTGTCTGTAGCATAATCTGAGTCACTATATCCTTCAACAATATTATTTTTTGTTAATGAATAATTTATTCCATAGTCTTTGGTTTCTTTTAAATATTTTAATATTTTTTTTACAACAGCCCAGTGAGTATTATCATAGCAATCGAGATACCGACTAACTAAGCTGACTCCATACATTATGTCAGGTCTACTTACAATTGCCAGGTGCATAAGAGAACCTACAGCTTCTCTATATGGGATACTCTCTTCGACTGACACTTTTTTCTTTAACAAAGATGTATGAGGATCAATTGGAATACTACATCCATTAGCATTGCTCATGTTAAATTTTGTTAATAATTTTTCAATATATTTTGTTTGGTGAATGAATAAGTGTCCTTTGGACCTCTCTATTTGTAAACCAACGAAATTTCTTGGCTCCATAGTTTTAACTTCAAAATTTTCTTTAAGCTTATTTATAACTTTATCAATTACTGAGCTATCTTTTGATATAATTAATCCATCATCGACATATAACAATAAATAAACTTTAGTACCATTTACATTGCCAGTATACACACATTGATCCGAGTGACTGTTAGTAAAACCAAAATTGTTCAGAACAGATTTAAACTTGTTGTTCCAACATCTTGGAGCTTGTTTTAATCCATAAAGAGACCTTTTTAATTTACAAACATAATTTGGTGGAGCATTTAACCCTTCAGGTGGATACATGTATATAACTTCTGTTATATCTCCATACAGAAAAGCAGTTTTAATATCAAACTGTATCATTTTAAGGTTATATTGACATACTTCAGTTAGTAAAATTCGGACTGAGTCATATCTCACCGTAGGAGAAAATGTTTCTGAATAATCAATTTGGTAGCTTTGTGAACATCCCTTGGCACATAATCTGGATTTATAAATCATACCTGTTGGCTCATCTTTGACACGGAAGACCCACTTACATCCAATAATTTTTACATTTTGAGGCTTCTCTACCAACATCCAGGTTCCATTTTGTTCGTGTGCCTTTAGTTCCTCTTGAATAGATTGTTTCCATTTCTCCTTATCCTGGCACGATACAGCTTCAGAGTATGTCTGGGGCACATCGGGTACGGGAGCGCCACCTTTACAGAGGTAAGTATTATTATCTTGTTTTCTTTTAGATCTTGTTGTTATGATACTATGTGGTACCAATTCAATTTCTCTTTCAGGTATGTACAGAGAGTCATCATCATTAGAATGAAAAGAATCATCACTATCGGCTGCGGAGAATTTTTCTTGACATTGGGAATCATCAAGTGAACTTTCGGTTAACTCAGAACTGATTGTTATAGGCTGAATTTCACATTTTGTTTCTATACTATCACTACTAGAAGTTGGTACTACAGCATGGTTTTGTTTTATTGAGTTTTCCAAGAAAACAACATCTCTACTGACTATTACTTTACGTGTCTCTGGATCGATGAACCTGTACCCTTTTGTTGTTTCGCTATAGCCAATAAAAATCATTTTACGTGCTTTTGCATCTAGTTTTTGTAATTTCTCTTGTGGAATTTTAACCATGGCTTCGCAACCAAAAACTTTAAAATGACTTACATTTGGCTTCTTCCCAGACCATACCTCCTCTGGAGTCACATATGAGAGAGCACGCGTTGGACATCGGTTGGTAATGTAGGCAGCTGTAGCGACTGCTTCAGCCCAAAACGGCTTCTGTAAATTAGAATTTATTAGCATGCAGCGTGCCCTTTCCATTAGGGTGCGATTCATCCTCTCAGCCAATCCATTTTGTTGAGGAGTGTAGGTATTAGAAGTTTGATGAACAATCCCAGATTTTTTTAAGTAATTTATAAATTCACTGCTTAGATATTCTCTGCCATTATCAGTTCTCAAACATTTAATTTTCGAATTGAGTTGATTTTCTACTAAAGCCTTGTACTCTTTAAATTTTGAAAACACATCTGATTTATTATGTAAGAAATAAACAAATACTTTCCTGGTATAATCATCTATGAAAGTGAGGAAGTACCTGGCCCCGCCGAGTGATTTCACCTCCAGCGGTCCACAAATATCAGAATGTATTATGTCAAGAGGGTGCTTTGCTCGTGATCCTTCAGGAGGAAATGGCAGCCTGCATTGTTTTCCTTTTTGACATAGTTCACATATAGTTTTGTTCCTGTTTTCAGTTAATGTAACTCCATCAGTACTTTCTGACAGTTTATTCAGGTCATTAAAATTTAAATGCGCCATTCTTTGATGCCACAATAAGAAGTCGGTCTCATTTGTTTTACAACTGTATGCTGGAATAGTGTCGGTATTCAGCCGGTACATATTACTGATTAGATTTGCAGTGGCTACTTCAATATTCTTATTATTAAATATTTTGCATCCATTACTAGTAAACTGTACAGAAGATCCATTCTTTATCATCTGACTGACAGATAATAGATTAGTTGCTAGTTCTGGTACATACAGAACACTCTTTACTTGAATTGTTTGTGTCGTACCGTCCTTTCCAATAATATTCAAATCTATCTTGCCACAACTTTTCACCGGAAGCATTTTGTCATTTGCTATTTTGATACATTTGATCGGAGGAGGCACTTCATCATAAAGCCAGTCTTGTCGCATCGTCATGTGCATAGATGCTCCTGAATCTATGTACCATCCATTATCATTCTTTGTTGTAGCAGAAAATACAGCAACGTAACTCGAGGTTTTGTTATTACTCAATTCCTTTTTCTTCAGTCTGCAATTTTTACTTAAATGGCCATATCGGTTGCAATTGAAACATCTCGGTCCTCTCTTTTGATATTGCTGAGGATTCTTAGTATTATGGTATTTACTTTTACTGTAGAGAGCGGTGTCGGAATTAGTAGTTACTATTTCTTGAAGTAATTTTGTTTTTATTAAGTCGGCACTAATGTTTACACCTGAACTCTCTATTCCCATAATCATAGGCTTGTAACTGTCGGGCAAGCCTGCAAGCATCAAAGTGCCTAGCCATTCATCGTCGACTTTGAATTTAATATTTCTGAGTTTATGAGCCGCAGACATTATTTTATTTACATATGATTCTACATTTTCGCTCGTTTCCAAGGTCGTGTTAATTAAATCTTTTAAAAGCCCAACTTTTCTAGATAATCCACTGTCTTCAAAAGCTTTGGTGAGATTGTCCCAAACTTGCTTAGCATAGACTGCATCTTGAATGTGAATATATAGCAGGGGATCAATCAATAAAATAAGTTTTGACTTAGCTCTTACGTCCTTTCTTATTGCTTTTGGGTCATCAGGGTTTGGTTCCTTCGATATGCATTCATCCAGCTCTTCGTGTTGCAAATACGCCCGGACGGCAAAACTCCAATTAGACCAGTTATCTCGTCCCGATAGTTTTGGGATCGACATTATTGTGTTGTTACTGTTCATCTTGATTGTTTATAATCTGAAAGTAGCTGAAATAGTAAAGAAAGACCGCGAACTGAAAATTTGCGAAGTGAGGTTAAGCACGCCGGCATGCACGCGGTACTCAAAGAGAATATAATCACTATGGCGGTACTTTTACGGACTACTTTTACTTTTACCAAATTAACACGAATCACAGAATCGACTGTAATACTACACAGCAGGTTGGTCTGGGCCCATAACCTGTAGAAATTAAACGTAATTTTACTTTTAACTTGTTTTATTGTGTAGCCGGTTACAGAAACTTGGAAACGAACTAAGTACATCACAAAAGAGAATGGCGGAACATTCAAGGGACCCGGAAGTGACAACTTACATATTTTTTTTAAATTGTAGTGATACTAAAATGACTACAAGGTATTATGAACTGAAAAAGGCGGCAATTTCAAATTCTAACAAGAGAGGAACAAACTTAATGCCCGTTGTTGACGATTCAATGCGCGGTGTAGACAATTATTTCCAAGTTTTATAGCGAGCGCAAGGCGCGCCGAAAGACGCCGTATAAAAACTTTACTATCTATTATCTTAATTTCTACTTTCATGACAATTATTTTATTTTAACTATTGAGTTATACTTGTTCTTTTATAACAAGCGTCGATAATGAGACGATGAAATAGAAAATTTGTTGTCAATTTAAAATGTTCGTACAAACAATATTTAGTAAGTATGTAAAAGTGTAAGTGAAATTAAAAAAAAAAAAGTTATTTGATGATAAAAAAATATTACCTTAGTTTGCCATTATATAACAGACTTTTATGTACCTATTTTATTCTAAACTCGGCGGTATGCAATTGTACAGAGTATACTTTCTTCAGTATTAAAATACTGCCTCAAATTTTAGTAGATAGCATAAATATCTAGAAGAAACATTTGTACTTTCCCGAACACAAAGGAGCCATAGATTACAGCAAGGTAAGATACGCTTTACGTTGTAGATCAGGGTTTCCCAACCTGTATTTCATTGCTGCCCCTTGCAATTTCGCACCCCCTCTTCCTTTATTATTACGCATACGCATTTCAATGCAAAATACCAGCGAGTCGATGGAATGTAAAGTGCTATGCTCGGTAAAGTAAGTGAAAACTCAAGATCTTTTTCCTGATGAAGAAGTAGCCGGTAGGTAAACATTTTTCGCTTACCTTCAAAACTTTATAATCGTAACTAAGTAGGTAGATACTATAGGAAAACATTGAAAAAGGCTATAACTTTAACGGTGTCCACTGCTCATAAACTATTCAAGGCTTCTAATAATACATGCGAAAGAAAAGCAGGCTAGTTATTTGTTGTGGATATGTTTTTATTTAAATTCTAAGTAGGTTAGGTTAGGTTAGTAACTTTAACGGTGTCCATAAACTATTCAAGGCTTCTTATAATACATGCCAAAAAAAACCAGACTATGTATAGTTATTTGATGTGAATACATATTTTTTTATTTGCATGAAGGTAAAATATTACTTTACAAATTTCGCTAATTGATAACAACATATTTTATTAACTGACAACAATACTTACGACCCTTGACGTCTCACTATCTCCTTGGGTACCCTGCCCCACAGGTTGGGAACACCTGAACTAGATTAAGCTAGTAAATAAGACCTGTGAACGTACAACGGTTTACTAGCTGGTTCACGTGGCTTGCGTTAAATTGAAAAGATAAGAAAGCGAGCGAATTGTCTGATGGCAGAGATCTAAACGATTCAGCCGATTACCACATCCCAAAGCCTTAATATATGGTGCATATTTATTCCGTTCCGAGACTTTGCAGAATGAGAAATAAGCAAGAATAAGAATAATAACACACGTAAGAATAAGTAACTTTGCAACTCGATTAAAAATCATCCGTTCCATCTAAAAAGACTTAGGGCCTGTTTCACCACTTTCTGATAAAGTGCCGAATAGGCAATTTACAACTTTTTTGACAGATTCTCCATACTTGGTCTGTCAAGTTAATTGTTGGATAACCTATCCATCAATTATCAGGAAGTGGTGAAACAGGCCCTAACATTAAACATTAGTTACAGATACAAAAACTAAATATAAATAAGTCACCTCTTTCAGTTTTGATTGAAATTTGACTATTTTTTGTTATGTAAATTTGAAATTAACAATAACAAAGAACACAGTGGCAAATTTTAGTTTGAAACCTTTAGTTAAACTCCTCAGAACAGTCGCTTGAAATATCAATACGTCATGTCCTGAATCCTATTACAAATTGTTGTGTACAATTTGTTGAAAAACAACGAAAAGCTCCTATTTTATACGATGACACTGTATTACTAAGATGAACTCGTAAAATTGAAAGATATACTCGTAGATAGAGAATACAATAATCTTATTGTCTAACATTTCACATCAAAACATTGTCTCCGCATATCAGTATACGGCTAGGACCATACGCGCCAAAATTCCGAAGTTGCGGGAAAACGCACAGCACTAAAAATATAACATTGGCCCAAAATAGACTCATTATAATATTATCTTAAATCGAATGTTGACTCTTTCAATATTAAAAAGCAATACGAAATTTGCATATTCGTGTTTCTGCTCTAGTTTTAGTTTCGGGAGTCCGCCTGCACAAATAGGAGTTAATATGGGAATAATATTACATAATATTATGTGATACGCCCGAGATAAATAAATAAATAAATAAAGCTAGGCCAGTGTGAAATTATTATGCTGTTTTTTAGAAATAATATGAGAGAGAGCGTAAGAAATATCATTCAGGATCAGGGCTAACTTTGACCTTTTGTAAATGGACTTTAGTGTTAAAGTTTCCCGCAATTCTGGGAGTCCGGTTCGTGTAGGCCCAGCCTTATATAAGTGTTCTCGTCGTATCAACAACTCCTTACAGCCATAACCCTTTTATTCGAGGCATTCCGCAATCTTGTGTTTATATTCTTTTAAACAATGCCAAATTGTGTCGTAATATTTTGTTGGCTACAAATTGAAAGTTGGTTCTCCGAATCCTTCGTTTGTGATAAAAGCGATTTTAATTTTGACTTGGCGTATTGTGTGTGATATTTTTAGAGTTTCTCACTGGCACAGGGTAGCAAAAACAGCATCGCACGGCCAAGGTTCACACAGGGGTTTTTCGAGATAAAAATTGCTTATGTGTTAATTCCCAATCTTAACTATATTATTATTTACGCACATATACACACTTAAAAATTTCGCACTATAGTATGAGGGTCACAATATTATTCTCTCATAAACCCTTTGATGCATTTATTTTGGAGAATCGTTTAGACTCTAAACGATTCTCCAAAATAAATGCATCAAGGGTGGCTGGTGCATACCAATGGGCATTGTCCAAAAAAATTCACATGTACTTTTTATATTTTTTTTCGTTAAAATAGGGTATTTTAAGAATATAAATTAAATAATTTTGAAATTCCTTGGCTAGTTCTTTCTCAATAAAATTTTAAAGTTTCACTCTGACGTCATCATCGGCGGCCAATTGACCTCTGCAGTATGTTTAAATTTCCTTTCAATCTTATTATAATGGCTGGTTCGTCAAATGCAAGTTCTCACTATGTGAAAACTGATACCAGAAGCTTACCAAAAGTTCGAAACATAATGTTGGTCGAATTTATTGCTAATTTAACGCCATTGAAGGTCAAACTAAGTTTAAACATATTTGTTCAAAAATGTAAGCAACTAATGGGTATTTTTTTCGTTTATATACAGAAAAACGATCACTGACCTTATTCCTCGAAATGTTTTTGTAATGAGCAAAATTTAAAAAAAATGGACAATCCCCATTAATACTCTAAACTTTAGAGCATTAATCGGTATGCACGAGCCAAATATGTTTTGTGACTCATACAGGTCTGGACGAGGTTAGTCCTTTTCCCTAGTGTCAGATCGGCCTGTGATCGGTTCGGACTGATACGATGCGGTAAGAAGAAAAACATTATTAGTAAAAAAATGTTAGACTTATTGAATTGATAATAAATTATGATCAAATGGAGTGGTTAAAGATCCTAAAATGTTACATAGCATTTTATCATTCCATTCAATATTTTGTGATAAAATATTGCATGTGTAAATCCGATTATCAATAACAGGTTTACAAAAATACATTGGCCCAATTACTTGCGACCGATATATTGTGGTTTGACCAAAACAAAATCAACTGCTAAACGATTTCACAGTATGTTCCTAAATCTAAGGCAGTATAATGACGACCTCCGTGGCGCAGTGGTAAGCGCGTTGGTAGCTTAAGCCGGGGGTCGCGGGTTCGAATCCCGCCGACGGAACAAAAAGTTTTCAATGTTCCTGGGTCATGGATGTGTATTAAATATGTGTATCATATAATAAAAATCTTAAATATATGTATAGTATAAAAGTATTAAATATATTTCCGTTGTCTGGTACCTGTAACACAAGTCCTTCGGGTACTTACCACGGGGCCAGACTGACGTGGTGTGAAACGTCCATAGATATTATTATATATATTATTATTATTATGGGCAGTGCTCATGACGTCTAGCGATAATATTATCTATATCGACGCCATAGCGATGATTCACTTTGAAATATACTATTTCATTGATGTTTATGTCATGGTTGGGATGTCATTAATCATTATTATACTATATCACATTTCTGTGGCACACCATATCAGTACAATAATATGGCATCGAATTCAATCTGTCATTAGCACAGGCCAGTACACTGGCTTAAATTTCGGAACGCACACAGTAAACATGTCTGCGAAATTGTCAGTGATCTCACACAGAATCATAAATGGGTATTTACTATTTATTTTAAAAGCAATTCGTTCTTGTTTATATAAGGCGATCGACCCGAGTCGCAGCAGATGCGAGCTTATAGTTCCAAAATAGTTGTAATGTTTATCCAGGATCGCTGTGATATGTTTGATGGATGTTTTGTAAAGGCTTACGTTGGGCCTTGATAGATAGCCATGATTGCGAAGCTGTCTATAATATATATTTTTTTATTAAATTATACGTACACAAATAATCACAAAAAAAATACAATATGATTATTATCTATTGCCGACAAAACCCCTTAAATAAATTGATAAAAAAGTAACGTATTCCAATTTGAATACTTTAGGAGGATGTAAATTCTGATGCAGGAAAATGTTGATAAATACAAGTGATTGTGAAAATTATAGTATGTTTAACCCAAAATGTCACAAATTACCCCTAAAAGAAGGCTCAAATCTGTCTTACACAAGTGATAAGTTTAAAACCTATAATCCGCCTACGAAAAAATACACAAATTTGAAAAATCGCTACCATTCCATTGGTTTTCTAGTAGGCCATACAATAACAAATATTTACAGCTTCAGAAATCAGACTACAACTATCTCTACTAATATTAGCAAACAGTTTAGTCCAGACTTAATTCTATGGATACAGTGAGAGCTCATAAGCCCTTACAAGTTTATGCTTCTGAATGTGCCTGAAAATTGAAATTCCATTCGGTGTTTACGTTAAACTGTAACTATTTGAGCACTTTAAATACTTTGGGCGAAGTGAGTAAACTGCTATCGACGTGATACCGATCTATAGATTTTTAATGGGTTCTAACAAAGATTTAATTTTGAAATGACCCTTCTGCTAAGTACTCACATACAGTTTTGCTCGATAGTTTTACTCGAAATCGAGCAAAAACCACTGCGTGGACCGCAAAACTCATAGCTCGAAGGCTCGCATCAAGCCAGTTTAAAGGCTCGAATCGAGCCGGCTTGACAAATTTTTTGACACTAGTTTTTATTATTCGTAGCTAATTTCCTTCGAACTGGAGTAAAATTATCGAGCAATGTTGAATGTGTGGACGAAAGCCCGAGCATTGGTTTTTACTCTACGTGATTGCTCGATCGAGCTAAACCACTACTTACACTTCTGCTTTTGGACCGTGGGACCTACCTTATTTGCTCGGGCAAGTTTGAGCACAGCGTAGCTCGAACGACTTTTGCAAGTCCGCCTTCGTCCTACGAATCGATTTTTTCTGGCAGAACGTTAATAGTATAGAGCAGTACGTTTATAGAAAAAAAAATTGCGTTAAATTCATACCAACACGATTCTAGCCATTCATATTATAGTGTTTATAGGTCGTGTAATATGTTTTTATGATATGAGACACCGGGAAATGATAATAAGGTTCCATCGAGGACTGGAAACTTGTTATCAAATATAGAATTGATAACAAGTTCCCAGTGCTTATTTTATTTCGCTTAGTATTAAGCGTAGGACTGATTTATCGGTCCGTATGTGCCTATATTTTTCATTGCGATTTGATTGTTTGCATATTTCAAGGTAGCAAGTACAAAATTAATTAAAGCCTGCAGTCATGCGCACAGTCTCGTTTGCCACCCTTAAAATCCCATGCAGTTTTCCCTAATTAAAAAATATATTTTGTTTCAGGTGGTGCCGAGTCGGGAGTGAAACTTTTTAATTTTATTTTTGAAAATATAAACTTAAATGATACATTACACTTCAAAATGATACGTAAACATAAATATCTTGATATAAATTAGATAATTTGAAACATAATATAAAACTAGATAAAACTGATCGAACATCAAGTTTTTTGTTGTGTAAATCGCTCTAATGTTCCGAAACTCATTTGCGAAGGGCTTTAGTGCCAAAATCGGTAGTTATGTTGTGTTACCATAAGTGTTTCCCCTATAAAAACAAAATGCTTCTAACTGTGTACGTATCTTTTCTACTCTGGCGGATGGACTATGCTGTGGAGAGCACAAAAGGTAAGAACTTTTTGTATCTTTTTTTATTAAAAATAGATTAGAATACATTTATATTTGATAGAAAATATTATGCCAAGAGAAATATACGACGGTAAAGAACAAATCATATGAATAAAGTTTTTCTTTCAAACAATACAACGTGAAAATTCAGAAAATAAATGTAAAAAATCTCACGGTTGTTCTATAATTTAAAATTTCCATACAATCTGAAATATACCTTTTGCATGCGCTGAAATACATTTTGATTTTTAAAAAATATATGTTAAGTAAATACGTTCGTTCTTACACTCGTTATGTTTCACATCCCTCGTGTTTATTTCACTGAAATATTTTTGTGAGTTTATCGAGGTAATATCAACATTTAACAGTTATCCTTTTATTTTTATTTCTAGATTTTATGCCATTAAGTCAATTTTACTTTTAATACGGTATTTTTGACCGACTTCCAAAAAGGAGGAGGTAATACGTTCGGCTGTATGTATTTTTTTTAATGTATGTTCAACAATTACTCAGCCGTTTGTGGTCCGATTTTCAAAATTCTTTTCGTGTTGTTATAGGGTTTGATTCGAATTTGGTACCATGTTCATAAAAGTGGTGATCTGATGATGGGATCCATGAGTAATCGGGGGGACTTTTTGAAATTTGTATGGAAACATATAGTGATTTCGATTTTTTCTGAAGCGTTCAAGGTAAATGCTACCAAAAACTAAGACTTCGCACCAGGTTATACCCTGGATCCGAAGGTACCGAACAGAACTTTTGAATGCTTATAGGTACAGGTTCGGGGATTTCGGCGTTGTTTAAACAACTGAAAGCATAAGCCAACACATTAATTTGATTAATCATCATCATCACAACTATAATTATACCATGGGTCATCACACTATGACCCAATTATTGGTACTTTTTGATGATGTTGTTTTTGATGATGATTTCGCTGTTTGTGGACCGATTTTTTAAATTCTCGTGTTGTTGTATAGTATATAATCTTAATTGTGTATAACAATTACGAAAATGGTGAGCTGATGATGGGATCTATGAGCAATCGAGGGAAATCCTTGAAATTTGTCAAAATACTCATAGTGGTTAAAATGTTGTTTTTAGTAAGTTAAACATATTATGTTACGAATAAGAGAAATTTCATACGAAGGTGTCTTTTGGTCTTAAGGCACTGAATAGAACTCCTGAACCTTTAAAGATAAAAGTTTTGAAATTGCAGAATCGCTTAGATAACTGCAAGAATTTACCACAATTTCGCTTACAGTAACATAATGTGAATAGTTAACATTCGTATTGGAGCCTTATTTTGTATTTATTAAGCCTTTTTCAGAATTCGTCTAAATCTAAACTATTTCTGTACATACTACAGTCTTCATTACTTTGAAGTCGGTACCAGTCCCAAAAGTTTCAGATATTCTAAGTTCTGACATTACTGAACTCACGAATAAATTAGCTGATACCGACTTCAAAATAATGAAGACTGTAGTTTGTACAGAAATAGTTTAGATTTAGACGAATTCTGAAAAAGGCACTATTAAAGAGTAAGAGTTATTTTATACTTTTTAGTTCATATTACTTTATTGTTTTTACCTTGGAAGTCGGTTTTAATTTTTTTTATTTTAATTATAATAAACAGTAAATCTTAAAGTAACAATACTAACAATACTTCGACTATTCGAATCTTGTCCCACGTGTTACTCTCTATACTAAATTCCTACCGTATAATATTTATGAACGAAAGAAACAAACTCAACCAGAACAAAACGCTGAGTACTAACAAATCAGTACAGTCGCTAAAACATTCATGTTTAGTAGCATCCTACGAGGTGTCCCCAGAGACCCACAAAACGTAACGAACCTCGGAGCGCCATTCCGCGTTACATTTTTTGCGACGACAAAATGGCGGCTTGTCTTGGGGGTAGATTATTTATGTGTCACGGCTAAGGTAAGATATGCTGATTGCTATTGGCGACCCTTGTCAGCCGATAAAAAATTGGAATCACAATGAATTCCGGGACTCCTATTAAGGATTACTTTTCGCGTTCAGAATTAATATTTTGAACTTCCCTCTTCGCTGTGATTACAGGTGGCTTTTGTATCCTTTAAGATTTCGAGCGAGAAAAATGCTAGAAAATAAAATCTTTACATTTTATTAAAATATTCATGCTTTAAAATTGCCAAGGATTAATCTGAACAGAAAATTCTTACTTGGTTTAAAATTGCAAAGTTTCGAACAGTGTAAAAGTGCACGCTTTAGAGCCTACTTGAAATATGAAGGGGTTAAAACTGTTTTAAATCGTTGCTTTCGATGACTCAACATCAGAGTTACTTTATATCACTGTCACACTAAGTGTTCTTTATGCTTACAAACTATGAGTTTCTAAAATACTTAGTAACATAGAATATCATTGCATACAAATGTTTTTTGCTTAGTGCGATTTTGTGTTTGTTGGAATTATTTCTTGTTTTGACATAAAAAAAATATTCAGAATTTTAAAACATATAAATCATTTGATACACGCCCGTAGTACCAGAAGATCCAGAAAAGTTACTTATTAAATAAATGAATTAAAATACTCTGGACACTAGAACGAGTAGGTACCATCGAGGAAATTGACTCCTAGGCAGTTGATAAACTAACGTCATTTGGTCGAATCATGTCAATTCAATATTAATTGTGATCTGTTGGCTGGGTTTAACGTAAAGCGATCAAAATATGTAGCTACCCCATCTACCTAGAGGAATCAACTTCCCCGATAGTACATAATATGCTCAAAAGCCTTACGAAAACAACTTTTTCGCATAGCCAGGAAACTTCAATAATTGTTTTTTAAATGGAATTTCAAAATCGAAAATAATTAACGTCTATTCCAGCTATATTTAAAAAGCAATCACCTGTACCCCTTAAAAAGGATTAAAATCCAATCATCTTTAAAGTATTTTTTCAACAGAACTGATGGCCTAACGAAGGCTATTTAATCAATCACGTTTTCAATGGAAGAGGTATTAAGAAGAATTTAAAAGAGGTCCCCCTACCTTAGAAAAAATCGGTTGCGGCCAAGCTTTTCCCTAATTCTAAATTTAAATGCATGAGATCCAATACGTAGCATCCTCCTAGCGCTTATGTTTAAATGAAAAATAAAACTTGAATTCGTTATAAGACGTTACGTATTTTTGTTGATCCAGTTACAGATTTTTATTGAAAAGGAAAAAAAGTTAACTAGAATCCTTCCTAATCCTTAATATTTTTATTAATACTGCAACATTTTAACGTAATTGTAAGATTTGAGGAGTTCCTTACATAATAATACTTAGGTTTTCCCTTGATAGATTTCACTTATCACGTAGTTTAGGGTTCGATGCATCAGAAATAATGTTCTATATTTTTCAATAAACATAAACTTAAAATCGATAAAAATACTAACAAAACAAGCAATGTTTTCGCTAAAAATATATACCTATATTTAGTTAGTTTCGATGATTATTGGGGGCGATACCGATCCGTCCACGTCGGATATCATTCACTCACTCTGCATCCTCTATCGGTTGTATCACGGGGAGTGTTCTGAGGAATTGTTCGGAATCATACCACCTGCAACTTTTCGCCATCGACCCACGCGAAAAACATACCATCCTCATCACCTTGATGAGTGGCAGTCTTCCACAGTGCGTTTTTCGCGTAACTTTCTGCCGCGCACTGTAAAACTCTGAAACGAACTGTCACCAGCAGTTTTTCCGGACCTAAACGACCTGCAAACCTTCAAGAAAAGAGCGTATTTCCTCTTAAAAGGCCGGCAACGCACCTGTAGCTCTTCTGATGTTGCGAGTGTCCATGGGCAACGGTAGTTGCTTACCATCAGGTGACCCGTTTGCTCGTTTGCCCCCTTATTCAATAAAAAAAAGATGTCAAATATTTGTTAAAATTTACTATGCTTGTTTAAAATTTAGTTTGTTATTATTTTTAGCAATATTCCGCGAAATAAACTTCCACCTTTAAGTAAATGAGTGAGTGCACGCATAGGCATGCGTACAGCACCTCCCTCCTCCCACACTGCCTATGCGTACACTCGCATGCAAGAACTTGCAAACACCACCACCACACAAGCAATAATGTTGGCAAATCCGTGCAAGGTCCCTCACCACCATGCAGGTTGAAAACCTCGACGCGCGTTTCGCTCCAACACCGGAGCATCCTCAGGATGTGGACTCTACGAACAACGTCCGTCAAGTGCCGCCGCCGGCCAAAACACCGCCTTTTATATCCTATCAAGCCCCGCTACTATCCCCACTACCCCCACTACCCTCACCAGTACCCCCGAACATATTAATAAGCGGTGACGTAGTCAAGCAAGTTTGGTCATTCAACAATGCAAATCTGTTATTTTTCTTTTCTTTTATGATCTCTAATTGTTCCAACACGCTCAGCCGAAAGCCTTTATCGCATTTATGTAAAACTTTATAGGAATGGCCATCGGGCACGGTATGATTACTATCTAAAAGATGTTTAGCAAAATGTGACTTATCAGGATGACCATTCCTATAAGCCGCGATATGTTCTTTATACCGAGTCTCAAATCTGCGTCCAGTTTGACCCACATATACACTATCGCATTCAGGACAATCGATCTTATAGACACCGGACTGATATTTTTCATCAATCCGGTCTTTGTTATGACACAAATGATGTTTTAAAGTATTATTTGTCCTGAATGCGACATGCATATCGTTGTTTTTCATTATTTTGGATAAGCGTGCAGATACCTCTCCCATGTAGGTCAAACTGGACTTATATCTAACTATCTCCTTATCAATAGGACCTGCGTACAAAAACTTAACCAGTTCTTTCTTGTTTTTATTTTTCAAAATATTACTAATAATTTTTGGACTATATCCGTTGGATATCGCAATTTGGAAAATGATATTAAGCTCCTTTTGATAATTATCTTTACTAAGAGGGATCGATAATAATCTATGAATGTAACTATGAAAGGCCGCGAGTTTGTGTTGCCAAGGATGACATGACGAAGCATGAATAGTAGTATTAGTATATGTCGGCTTGCGAAAGATTCCAAAACTGTGTTTATTATTAACTCTAGAAATAGACAAATCGAGAAAATTTAGGGTGTTATTATCTTCACATTCTAATTTGAATTTAATTTTAATATGTTTTTTATTTAGTTCTTTAACAAATACGTCCAGTTGTCTCTGTGTACCCGTCCAACAAAGAAAACAATCATCTACGTATCTAAAGTAATATAAAATACTTTTATTAACGACGATATTTCTTTGTTCAAAATCATCCATAAATATTTCGGCCATCAAAGGACTTAAAGGTGAACCCATAGCTAGACCGTCGTCTTGAACAAAGAATTCGCCGTTAAATCGAAAGTAGTTTTGTTCCATGCAGGTTTTAGTAAGAGTAAGCAATTCATTACTTTCACCAGGAGGTAAACGTTTTTCTAATGCATTCCTTAAAATACCCAATGTTTCCTTACGTGGAACATTAGTGAATAAACTATCAACATCAAGTGAAACTAATTTGCAACGAGGTGGCAAAGTCACATCTTTAATTTTGTTGACTAATTGTAGACTATTTTTTATGGCATAAGGTGGCCGAAATGAGATCTTTTCTTTTATTATGAAATTAAGTGACTTTGCCAGCTCGTACGCTGGTGCACCTATGTATGAGACAACTGGACGCATGGGAATATCAGTTTTGTGAATCTTTGGCAAGCCGTACAGTGATGGTGCGCGAGGATTCATTGGGATGAGTTTTTTCTTTGAAAGAAAAAACTCATCCCAATGAATCCTCTTTGAAAGAAAAAACTCATCCCAATGAATCCTCGCGCACCATCACTGTACGGCTTGCCAAAGATTCACAAAACTGATATTCCCATGCGTCCAGTTGTCTCATACATAGGTGCACCAGCGTACGAGCTGGCAAAGTCACTTAATTTCATAATAAAAGAAAAGATCTCATTTCGGCCACCTTATGCCATAAAAAATAGTCTACAATTAGTCAACAAAATTAAAGATGTGACTTTGCCACCTCGTTGCAAATTAGTTTCACTTGATGTTGATAGTTTATTCACTAATGTTCCACGTAAGGAAACATTGGGTATTTTAAGGAATGCATTAGAAAAACGTTTACCTCCTGGTGAAAGTAATGAATTGCTTACTCTTACTAAAACCTGCATGGAACAAAACTACTTTCGATTTAACGGCGAATTCTTTGTTCAAGACGACGGTCTAGCTATGGGTTCACCTTTAAGTCCTTTGATGGCCGAAATATTTATGGATGATTTTGAACAAAGAAATATCGTCGTTAATAAAAGTATTTTATATTACTTTAGATACGTAGATGATTGTTTTCTTTGTTGGACGGGTACACAGAGACAACTGGACGTATTTGTTAAAGAACTAAATAAAAAACATATTAAAATTAAATTCAAATTAGAATGTGAAGATAATAACACCCTAAATTTTCTCGATTTGTCTATTTCTAGAGTTAATAATAAACACAGTTTTGGAATCTTTCGCAAGCCGACATATACTAATACTACTATTCATGCTTCGTCATGTCATCCTTGGCAACACAAACTCGCGGCCTTTCATAGTTACATTCATAGATTATTATCGATCCCTCTTAGTAAAGATAATTATCAAAAGGAGCTTAATATCATTTTCCAAATTGCGATATCCAACGGATATAGTCCAAAAATTATTAGTAATATTTTGAAAAATAAAAACAAGAAAGAACTGGTTAAGTTTTTGTACGCAGGTCCTATTGATAAGGAGATAGTTAGATATAAGTCCAGTTTGACCTACATGGGAGAGGTATCTGCACGCTTATCCAAAATAATGAAAAACAACGATATGCATGTCGCATTCAGGACAAATAATACTTTAAAACATCATTTGTGTCATAACAAAGACCGGATTGATGAAAAATATCAGTCCGGTGTCTATAAGATCGATTGTCCTGAATGCGATAGTGTATATGTGGGTCAAACTGGACGCAGATTTGAGACTCGGTATAAAGAACATATCGCGGCTTATAGGAATGGTCATCCTGATAAGTCACATTTTGCTAAACATCTTTTAGATAGTAATCATACCGTGCCCGATGGCCATTCCTATAAAGTTTTACATAAATGCGATAAAGGCTTTCGGCTGAGCGTGTTGGAACAATTAGAGATCATAAAAGAAAAGAAAAATAACAGATTTGCATTGTTGAATGACCAAACTTGCTTGACTACGTCACCGCTTATTAATATGTTCGGGGGTACTGGTGAGGGTAGTGGGGGTAGTGGGGATAGTAGCGGGGCTTGATAGGATATAAAAGGCGGTGTTTTGGCCGGCGGCGGCACTTGACGGACGTTGTTCGTAGAGTCCACATCCTGAGGATGCTCCGGTGTTGGAGCGAAACGCGCGTCGAGGTTTTCAACCTGCATGGTGGTGAGGGACCTTGCACGGATTTGCCAACATTATTGCTTGTGTGGTGGTGGTGTTTGCAAGTTCTTGCATGCGAGTGTACGCATAGGCAGTGTGGGAGGAGGGAGGTGCTGTACGCATGCCTATGCGTGCACTCACTCATTTACTTAAAGGTGGAAGTTTATTTCGCGGAATATTGCTAAAAATAATAACAAACTAAATTTTAAGCTATGGATTTCCGCAAAGTAACGCCTGATTCCATTAACTATTTATGCTTGTTTATTTTATTAAATAGAAAATATGACTCAAAGGTCGTAGCAGAGGTCGCTACTGGCACATACAGTAAATATACCGTCCAAAATCTGAAATGATGTACACGTCATATCAGAATATTGACAGAAACGTTTTTGTTTACACTTTAGGCTGGTGTTTCCACTAGCGTGAAAAGATTGCAGTATTAAATCCTATCAGCTGATGAAAAATTGAATGCTAATACTATGATAAATTTTTATACCTTTCTTAAAACCTTAATTACAACAAAAAACTCGAACTCGACTCGAACTTGACTCAAACTCGACTCGAACTCGACTCGAACTCGACTCGAACTCGACTCGAACTCGACTCGAACTCGACTCGAACTCGACTCGAACTCGACTCGAACTCGACTCGAACTCGACTCGAACTCGACTCGAACTCGACTCGAACTCGACTCGAACTCGACTCGAACTCGACTCGAACTCGACTCGAACTCGACTCGAACTCGACTCGAACTCGACTCGAACTCGACTCGAACTCGACTCGAACTCGACTCGAACTCGGTTGTCTGTAAAGTCGGTTTACTGACGATAGTTGAACGTGACAACGTCATAGCCATAAATGGAACGCCTCAGAGCGAGGTAACGCCGCATATTGCGTCATTTTTTTTCGTGCGCGCAGCCCATATCGAATTATAAGACGTTGTCACGTCAAAAACTTCGGGGGGAAATTCTTTTGTACTTAATATAATCCAATTAAAAACCCGTTGTCTTTTCCCCGAAACTCTATTGTTTGATGTGAACATTAATCCGATTGAAAAATATTGTTTTCAAATAATAGTTCAAACAATAAGTCGAGGAAAAAGTATCTTAAATTACCACTAGGCCAAGTATTTCAAGCTTAATAAAGATGATGGTTTGTTTTTACAATATTTTAAAAACCTTAAAAAAGAAAAATGTTTCCAATCTTTAAAATGTGTAACTTCGTTGCACTGAAATTAGCTACATACATCTCAATGGCTACAGGCGGAAATTGTCATTTTTTTTTGCAATAAATATTATGTTCTGCCAAACTTAAAATATCTACACACTTATGAAAACCAGTTCAGCTGTTTTAGCGCGACGAGGTTACAGACGAACAGATAAATATTCAGATTTCAGACATACTTTGCATTGTTAATTTCCAAGTTTATGGTATCTCCACCACTTTTGTTACAAAAATTAAATTGAGTGTACTTACTGTATTCTTAAATCGCACGTGAACAGTACATTTTTCCGGAATAAACAGTATCCTATATACTTTCCTAGGATTAAAAGTAGGTACTTACATACACAAAATCAGTCCGGCAGTTTAAGCGTGAAGAGTCAATAGACAGACAGACAGACACACTGTCGCATTTATAATATTAGTAAGTATGGATTACTAAAGTATTACTCCAATTTGATTTTGAAATGGTGATGACGGATTCTGAAACAACAACTTGCGTATTAAAAAATGTAATTGACGTCCCAATCGAGTCCAATTGTTATCTATCCCGGTATCGGACGTTTGTGGCGAACATTACGGTCGAACGCAATCGAAAAACTTGTTTGGAAACTAAAATTAACACGGTGCGAATGTAGCAGATGTAGAGTGCGGCGCATAATAGGCCGGTGCATTTTTAAAATGGGAGCGAACTGTCGTCACCGTAAAGTGCCATTGTGGGTGCCCTATGAGCACAAAAACCTCATACTAATTGTTTGCACATTTTGCGTCCCTACTCTCGTTCCCCTTTGATATCAGAGATGGAAAATGCGCGCCTTTTTTGTGTAGCGATACCTATTAGTGTTTGAGTATCGAATATTTACATTGTTACGTATTTTTCATATGTTTTTGTTTAAAATAAAACTTCACTTTATGTTACTTCTACCATTTTATGATCCTTAACATTATACCAAAAAGTTTTAAAATAAGAAGTTTAAAATGAAAATTGTATGCATTCCAAACCGTGCAAGTGGTTGATAAACTTCATTAGATCATAATATTATGTTTAAATACATAAATATATGATTAACAATAATTGCGAGTTAAAATTAACAATGACAATCTAATTAATGGTTTAAAGATTAATTTTTCCAAATACGAGCTTTTTTTTGTGACAAATTTTCGACTCAGTCTCAAGCCGCTGTGGTTAATAATTTTAATAGTTTGGCCCCCAGTATTAAATTAATAGACAAGTATACACTGCGTCTTTTAGGAGCTCCTATTTTGGAGGAGTCAATTCCACTTTTCCTAGAGCAACAAATGTTGAAATTTCAAAATTCTAGTGATCGTTTAGAAAAAAATAATATTCATATGGCTTTTCAAATAATCAAATTTTGTTTGTTTGTACCAAAATTTACCTACTTTTAAGGTGTTCTCCAGTCTGGAAATTTACCGATATTTTGGCCTCTTTCGACGCAGCCATCCTTAAAATTTTGAATTATATTATATTTTTAATTGTTCACTTACAGATAGGGCGTGGTGCCAAGCATCACTTCCTATCCGCTTCGGGGGCATCGGCATCAGAAAAGTGTCCATTGATTCGCCAAATTCTTACCCCTTCTCTTGGCAATTTTGATTTTCCGTATTATGATGAAGCCTTAGAGGCCTGGAGAGAACCTAGTGCCAATGGGGCCGTTCCAGCCAACATATGTTTGCAGCGTCTTTGGGATGAGCCGCTTTGCCGTTAGTTAATACTAGTTCCGACGCGGCTGAGCGAGCCCGCCTTTTTGCTGCTGCAACTTGGGAATCTGGACTCTGGCTCCAAGCACCTCCATCCCCAAATTTAGGCACGCTGCTGGACAATACCACCTTCTCCCTTGCCATCAGTCTGCGACTAGGTTTGCCAACAAACCATCCACACTGCTGCCCTTGTAGATCTATGGTAGATCGTCTGGGTCACCATGGGCTTTGTTGCCAGCGGAGCGCTGGTCGTCTATCGCGCCACGCAGCGTTGAATGATGTTGTGCGTCGGGCTCTTGTCTCCATCAACGTCCCGGCTATCTTAGAGCCGAATGGTATTAGTCGTGATGATGGCAAGAGACCCGACGGTTTAACATTAGTTCCATGGAAAGGTGGGAGGTGCTTGGTGTGGGACGCAACATGTGTTGACACACTGGCGGCCTCCTACTTACATGGAACATCAGTGACGGCTGGTGCGGCGGCGTCCGAAGCGCAAACGCGTAAGCGGCGAAAATATGTGTCTTTATGCCGTGACTACATATTTTTGCCGCTTGCGTTTGAAACGTTAGGCCCATGGGGGGATGATATGAAAAAGTTTTTTAATTTGATTTCATCTCGCCTCATAGAACGCACGGGTGACCAGAGGGCTGGAGTGTATTTTGGCCAGCGATTAAGCCTGGCTTTACAGCGGGGCAATGTCGCTAGTATTCTAGGCACTCTCCCTAAAGGATATCTTTTTATATTAAAACTGTATTATTTATTAATTTTTTAACTCATCATTATACTAGTTTTTATTATAGTTTAGTATTTATTGTATTAGTTAATTTTGTTTATTTATTACTTAATTTTATTTTAACTTAAAATAAATAAAAATAAAATAAAATATCTTTTTATTCAAAATAGGTATTATGATACTCTTTTTGAAAGTCGAACGAAGAAGCTATGTTGCCTACCACCGGTTCGGGAACTACCCCGCCGAGAAGAACCGGCGTAAGAAACTCGCACGGGGCCATCTTTTACTAAAAAAAAATGGAAAATTTAGACTTAGATTTTATTATAGCCATTATTATACTGCATTCCCATGTTAACGTTGTAACTTGTTGCTGTTCGGCAGAGTTGTATTATTGAATAAAATATTTAATAATGGTAATAATGATGACAATGACAATGAACACGAAAATGATGACAATGATAATATTAGAAACATAGAAACTGTTGTTGCAGGTGTCCCTAAAGTGACAGCTCATTGTGACGAAGGGGAAGGGTTACGTGTCACGTGGGTTAAGCTTGTTTATAAAAAAGCAATCATCGTCCCCCATAAATCAATGTCTGCGTTGACACGTATGTTTGTTTGTCATTGTATCAACGCCCCATTGTTGCTATTCTTACTGGCGCTCACTTTTTTATCGAAACCCTTCATCTCCCCAAAGAATAAGTTGTGCGAAATTGCTTTTAAAGGGTCTCCCCCTCCTTAAATTATAAATGACTATTCCCTGAAAGGTTTGAAGTTTACGTTTTTTCGGATTTATTTCTTGTTCACCCCCGTCCCCGTGTCGTTAGCGACTCCCAGATTTTTCAAACTTCGAACAAACTTCGGGAAGTAATAACGAAGCTGAAAGTCGGATCTGTGTGTTTGCTAATTAGTTGTGTAATTCAGTGTTCTTTTTATTTTATAACTTTTAGTTACATACTAACTCACACAATTTTTTCAAATGTATGTAAATGAAGCTCTTATACACTTCATTTAATTTAAATTACCCGTGCAATACTTGACACATACATCAGAATATTATTATCTGTGGTGTTGTGGTCTGTGGTGGTGGTGTTGTGTAACTTAGTCTCGGTACATTTTCTTGTTGGTTTTAAAAAGTAAACTATAATAACATAAGCCCTATAATTTACCCGTGAGAATCCTAAATTCGCTTATCATAATAATTAATTGATACTTCAGGCAACATGAACAATTTTAAACTTGCTCTTTTAGACCAAAATACTATTCAAATTAAGAACATTAAATCAAGAGCAGATAATAATATAATAACCCGTGTGAGCATGTTTTTTTTCGTCATTTTTTGCCAATCACTAATGTGATTAACAAAAATGTCTTCCACTAATGTGACTGTCGATGTAAAAGGTCTTGTGGATCAGGTTTCCGAACATTTGTCACAACTCACACGGTATCACATTCCAAACATACTTTTTTTAAAAATCAAAGTATTTTATACAAAAAGTTTATTACACAGACTTTCTTCAACGCGGTTGCAAACATGCCTTTAAATATTCTAAGATTATTAAAACTTTAATGACTCGTTATTTCAATTACTTTACACAATACATAATAATATTACACATACTTACCACATAATGTTTTTAAAAAAGAAAAAAATCGGTTGTCTGTAAAGTCGGTTTACTGACGATAGTTGAACGTGACAACGTCATAGGCTTAACCCCTCAGTTCCGGGAAAAATCTATGCAAAAAAGTTGGCAGGTCAATGTGCAAAAAAAAAATGGCGCCCGGCCTACCCTCTTTGTAAAATTAATATAATATGAAATATCCTTACATTTTTATTTTCTATCTATCAAGCCATCATAATATTTTTTTATTATATTAGTCCTATTTATAGTATTTAGTCCGATGTGATATTAGTTTCTGAATTATAAACTTTCGAAACTATAATTACTAATTAATAACTTGTTCAGAAGAAATAAACAAATACTTTATTCTTCACTTGACACGTAGGAAATAGAGCACAATTTTGAATAGCCGAAATAATACTAATAGCTCACAGATTGTTTATTTATTTTTCATTCAGAGTGTGGTCAATGTATCAAAGGTCATAACTAACCAAACTTCTTCATACAAAAGTATTCTCGAAGTCATCGATATGCGTAATATAATCGAAACAAAGAGCGCGGCCCAGGTGGGCCTTACGGTTGTTGAGAGACCTGAGAGTGTAAATGAAACGCCTCAGAGCGCTTTTCGTGCGCGCAGCCCATATCGAATTATAAGACGTTATCACGTCAAAAAACTAGAAAACTTTCCTGAATATATAAATCACCCGCATAAAGCAGTTTTTAAATAGTCTAACAATTTAATAAAGAGAACGCGAAAGAATCTTACTTTCCGTAATATAAGGAGACGAAAACACGCAACCGCCCGATTCTAGCCACATTTCTAAGGAAGCATTCTTTTAAGACAAATGCGAAAGGGAAAAGATAAGAAATACTTTTCTAGAAACGTAAGAAAACGTTTTAAAATTAAAAGACTGCAGTGAGCTTTCATATATAGAGACACTCCAGAGATTTAGTTATGATATCATGTCCATATTTTATAGTCTTATTAACAGCCATACTAAAAGTATAAATGTTATGTTTGTCAGAATTGTCTGTCTGTTTGTACTCTGTTACCTCTTCACGCCCAAACCTCTAAACCAATTTTGCTGAAATTTGGTATGAAGATACTTTAATCGTTTGATCGGGGATTCTTGGAAATGCTATTGTATTCTATTGTTGTCGCGGTCACCGGTGTCCTTATGAGGCTTGATGGGTTAAGTAAGTTAAAGAAAGGACATAAAATACTGTTCATCCCGAAAAATGTACGGTACCAGCCCGTTAAAAGAATTTGTGCGCAACTCCGTAATTGTACTTCATATTTTTGTTTAATCCTTCTTATCCTGAGACGATTATTATCATCAGATCTAATAATGTCTTTAATATTTCAAATAAAGAGGATTACACTGAATTTAACATTGGAACCGTTCAAAGGAATGCTAAGCCCGACGTCGAAGTATTTTTCCGGAAAGATTTTGGTAAGTACTAAGTCAAGGTAGAAGTCAAGAGTATTTAAACGATTCTAAGTACGAAAATCTTAACACGACTTTGAGGCGAAATCAAAGATATGCAACGATGTAAAGTGAGGATTAAGTCAGGTGGCCAGGAGCGAAGTAAACGATTTATGAGGACAGGCGAGCGCAGATGCGATTTCTTTAAATCTTTCCGTACATTTTCGTTCGAGTCTCGTAAAGCTGGTAAAGTGGCGACTAGACGGCGATATTCTGGAATATTTAAAATATAATTTAGTGGCCAAGTTTTATAACTAAAATGTTTGCAGAGATTTACTATACTATGAATTTTATCGTAGTTTTAAAGATAGCCTTAGATTTGTTATTAAAAGAGAAAATAACATTTGTTTTTTGTTTAATGAGTAAGCAGTAAGTACCTACTTGAAACGAGACCTTAAACAAGTAACAACTCACCTCTAAAATGTTTCTTAACACTGCAGTACACGCGCCCCTTTTTTTTACACGAGTACTCGCGTGGCCTACCATGGTAGACCATCTTAAAATCTTAATTGTTTTCATAATAATTATTATTAAATTAAAATGACAAATAAAATCAAAAATATTATTAATTAGCTTACTCTGATAATCAAAAATTATTTAATTAATTATTAAATTACTGAAAAATCAACAAATTTGTGAATTTCTATGAAAATGTGACAAAAATCGTACTGATGAAATCAAACATGTGTATTCCTTACGTGAAAATAAAATAAGTTAGACTTTTGTTTGTTTTATATTATTCAAGATTCGATCCTACTTACAGGTCAGAATAAAACCAGAAATGACAAATCTATCACCACTTTCTTGGCGATCAAATTTGGGCTAACATGCAGCGTTGACAATGGCACATACGTCTCATCAGTGGGACTAAATTGTGTTGGATTCTTAAAAAATCCTGAATTTTACTACATAAAATACTTATAAGTAATTTCTTCTATTTCTAAACTCAATTATTTTTATATTTTGATAATTTTTTTCTAAGTATAAACGACCCTAAACTTCAGAAGTCACCGGATTAGCTCATTTTCATACAAGTGTGACTACTAGACTGGAGTTTACAAAAATGGTCAATATTTGTCACTTGTATTACTCTTAAACGCTTATTTAGTTACAGCAGCCAACTTAGATCACAATTTTCTATTTCAAAATTCACATCAAAAGCCTGACGAGGAAATCAGACAACCTGATTGTGAAAACTACAAAATAGTTTTTTTATTGATTTATTAAATACTTAACACTAGTAAAATATGTAATTATTTACTCATTTTTAAGTTATATTTTTGCGATTTGGTGAGATTTCCTATGTTTCTGGTTAGTCATAATATGGTTACGACGTCAATCTGTACATGTCACTATATCTTATTAAAAAATTAAATTTTAGTGTTTGTAATCAAATTATCATAAATGTATTTTAGTATAAATGCATAAAATATACAATCATAAACAATAAAAACGTTATAAATCAATAATTAAACAAAACATACATGGTTAAATTTAGTACACCAATACTCGCGCGGACTACCATGGTAGTCCAGCGTTTTTGATGCTAAATATCTATAATTTCAATCGACTATCAGGTTACAGGAGGAACTGAGGTTTTGTCAAATTTATCAAACGAGGATTACCCGGAATGGCAAGTTTCTAGCGAGCTTTACTGAAAAAATATCACTGAAAAAGTGACCCTGGTCTACCATGGTAGTCCACGCGTGTACTGCAGTGTTAACATATCTTGCGCTAATCAGAAATCTTTATTAAAACCAGTGACTTTCTTGATTACACATATTTTCTTTCTTTCTTCATTCAAAAATAACCTTATTTAAAATTTTATTTTTTCTGTAATGTACTTTTCATTTCAAGTTTTGCGCATATTTTAAATGCAAGGATTTTGTGCGCCACATTTATGCATAATAATTGTACGTGAAACAACATTGTATGCCACTTAGAGCGACAACACTAATTATGGGTAGTCAGTT
Organism: Polyommatus icarus; assembly: GCA_937595015.1. Lineage (NCBI taxonomy): Eukaryota > Metazoa > Arthropoda > Insecta > Lepidoptera > Lycaenidae > Polyommatus > Polyommatus icarus. The sequence continues at coordinate 6,219,122 of OW569339.1, read as the reverse complement.
GCAGCGCAACTTGTCATACACTTTTTAACGTAATCTCATGTTTGTCGCTCATTAACCTAAAAATTGGCGTCCGAACTCCGATTATTCAATGTAATGCAAGGAATAAACGGCGTAACGTGGCACTACTCCCGCATGCGGTCGCACTTCGTTACTTCGCTGTATGCCACACATCGCAACGCCGCGGCGCAACGTGGCTAAGAACCACTCTCGCACGGGGTTGCATGAAACAATAGAGATGCACCTCACTATCTAGTACAAGTAATCCATTTACCGTGTAATAAATTACCTTCCTGTATCGGAATTCACTCAGTTACTCTTCTATAGTATTTACTATTCGTAGGTTACGTGGTAGCGGTAAAATTCTATGCCTTATTGCAACGCTGCGGCGCGACGTGGCTTCGATCTAAGGCCATGTCCCCATCAGACACGGCGCGGCGCCGCCACCGTGTTACGGCACGACGACGCCGCCACCGTGATACGGTACGGTGCCGCACCGTGTCACGGTGCCGCGTACGGTGTGCTGACCCATGTCCCTATTCAGTCGATATTTGCGCTCGAACGAAAGTGCTTGTCTGGATATGGATAATCCATCGATTATCCTCTTGTTGTTACTAAGACGAAGATTGAAAAAGAAACAGAAATTGATTGATGCTGATGCTGCTGCTGATGCTATTTTTTGCTCTATACCAATAATTACAACAGATAGGCACTTGAAGTGTTCACAAAATACTCAATTGTAATAATACTTTAAAAATTGATGATAAAATTATTAAAATAAACTTAATAATTAAGGGGGCTCCCATAAGGCTCCCATACAAAAAAAACATAATTTTTTGGTTATTTTTCTCTATAATATAGGCCAGTCATTAAAGCCAAAACCCGAAAGAAATTAGTAACTTGATAAAATTTTAGGGGGTAGTTAAAGAAGGTAAAATAACGTACCGTGTGATTTTGCAGCGTTCTGGGGTGTACAGAAAGGGTTGAAAAGGGGTGAAAAAGGTTTTTTGTTAATAACATTGCGTAAAAAATTTGTAACACGCTGCAAATTTGTAATTAGGTTGTTCTTACCGTTTTGTAACGTGTATTAAATTTGCAGCGTTTTGCAACATACGGAACATTGTTTATTATTAAAAAACAATAAAATTTGTTAATAACAGGGGTAAAAAAAAACAACCTAATTCCAAATTTGCAGCGTGTTACTAATTTTTTACGCAATGTTATTAACAAAAAACCTTTTTTACCCCTTTTCAACCCTTTCCGTACACCCCAGAACGCTGCAAAATCACACGGTAATTTATTTTACCTTCTTTAACTACCCCCTAAAATTTTATCAAGTTACTAATTTCTTTTGGGTTTTGGCTTTAATGACTGGCCTAATAATGGTACGGAACCCTTCGTGCGCGAGCTTAACTCGCACTTGGCCGATTTTATATGTTCCAAATAAGTGTTTAAGTTTGGACACAATTTTTGTTCAGAAGTTTCACCCAGAATAGGGGCGCGCGGTGCACCGTTTGCGGCACCGTGTTACGGTGCGGCGCCGTACCGTGTCACGGTGGCGCGGGCGGCGTCGTGCCGTAACACGATGACGGCGCCGTGCCGTGAATGATGGGAACGCAGCCTAAGAACTACTCTCGCACGCGATTGCACTCCGTTACGACGCATCGTAACTGATATGCCACAACATCGCAATGCACTGGCGTAACGTGGCTCTAAATCGGGTTACACACTCGCGGCGCGAATTGCGGCCGCGATTCACGGGTGCCACGCGCCATTACACTTACAATATTCGCATTTACATTCGCGCATTTGAGTAAAATGGACGTTGAAGTCATTGTTGCTGCTGCTCTGACATAATGTGCTCAGCAAAATGTCGCGGGCCAAAAAAACGACATCGGACGGGGAAAGCCGCGAAGTGCGAACGCGAAGAAGCGAAACCCTCCACACTCTCGCCATAGGCCTTCGCGGGCTTTCGTGCCGCGAGTGTGGAGCCCGCATAAGAACAGCTCTCGCACGGGGTTGTATGAAACAGGGAGGCATATCACTATATTCTAGTACAAGCAATCCATTTACCGTGTAATAAATCACCTCCCTGTATCGGACCTATTATCAGGAGTATCCGTGCGTATTGTGTCTCCCCCTGGCAACGCAGATGCGCGATAGACAATTTGATTATGTCATTACCCTGGCCTCGGGCCTGCCATTGTTGGTCGTTTGTGCTTTGTCATAATAACATGTAGTAACAATATTTTAATATGCAATTCTAAAGCTCCGTACCTTAGTAGTTTTGCATAAATGGTAATGTTTATAATGATAATAACACATCACACTATTAATATAATGGAAAAAAATGTTTGTGCGTCTACATTTTAATTTGTTGTATTTGTCCACAAACAAACGATTGTGTTTGAGAAAGTTTATGATGTTAGCCATCAGGCTCTATTAATTGCCAATGTTATACGAATTGTAAAACATGTGTTTATATATTCACTTTAATTTATACCAATAAATAAATACTTGGTTGTATATTTTGTTTTCTTTTATTTCCTTAATCTTTATTAAGGAAAACCATATTATTCGTATATTGTAGCCGAAACAAGGAAACGATACAGTAACGAAGTGGTTGGGATCTCGTAAGAATGACTGACATTTTGTTAATCTCGGTCATGTTTTGCTGAAAGTGGATATAGTAGTGCCAGCGATTGGTTGATAATAATGTAGGGTTACCATAAGTGTTATGGAATCACGGATTTATTTCTAGAGGCTAAATATTTTGGGTTTTATTATTATAGTAAACTATAATTATAATGGATAAATTATATCTTGATGAATCGTAATGCCTAAAATTAAAAGTTTACTACATTTTGCAATCGCAATTAAAATAATACATTTAATTACATACAAGAATTAAAAAAAAAAGAATTACCCCAACGTCATTATATTATTAACTTACTACCTACGAATAATCTTATATATAAAATTCTCGTGTCACAATGTTAGTCCACGAACTCCTCCGAAACGGCTTTACTGATTTTTACCAAATTTTATATGCGTATTTAGTAGGTTTGAGAATCGGCTACTGGGTACTTTATATATTGATAAGTGCATTTGTTGAATAAATGACATTAAATTATTAAAACCTGAGACTGGCGGCGACCATTGTTTGTGCGACGAAATAGCGATCGACGTTGCCATGGCGACATACTTATTTAGTCACTTCAATAAAATTATATGGGCGAAATACTTTATTATTATGGCAAAGCAACGTTTGCCGGGACAGCTAGTAAAACCTAAACGAAACGTAACTCCCATACTAATACAGTTTTAAATTTGGTTCCATTCGAACTGTCATGTAACGTCAGCCTTTATACCGCTCAAGGTCACCTAAATATTGCAAATGTATGAAAAGTGAACCTAAGGTACACTTTTTTGACATGTATTTTGGAGCATGTTTTTTGACGGAGTTACTCTTCCTTAGTTTTTATTATTCGTAGCTTACTACCCTTCAACAATTTTTTAAAGTATACTTTCACACATTTCACACACTACACAGAATAATTGCATTTAATTGTTTCGACAATTATTATTTTTAACAAAAAATTAAAACCGACTTCCAAGGTAAAAACAATATTAACATTAATATGAACTAAAAAGTATTAAACAATTTTTGCTATCTAATAGTGCCTTTTTCCGAATTCGGCTAAACCTTGACTATTTCTGTACTCAATCTTCATTATTTTGAAGTCGGTACCAGATAGCTGAATCTTCAGTCCTCTGACAGAATATTTGAAACTTTTGGAACTGGCACCGACTTCAAAATTATGAAGATTGAGTACAGAAATAGTCAAGGTTTAGCCGAATTCGGAAAAAGGCACTATTAGATAGCAAAAATTATTTAATACTTTTTAGTTCATATTAATGTTAATATTGTTTTTACCTTGGAAGTCGGTTTTAATTTTTTGTTAAAAATAATAATAATTTCACTCTTTAGTTACACTAGTAGGTAAACCTTCGCGTATATTTTACGTATCTTATTACACAGTTCACACTTACAAAATAATATATTATCAGTGAAGTGAACATATTGTGCTAAGTAATTTAACAATTTTAATACTTCAAACCCCAAGCGGTCACCGGCGATTGCGATAACAATAGAAAGGCTATTGTGTCTCGTTTTTCCACGATCCAAGGATCTATCAGATAAAAAATTGTATAAACTTGCGTAGCTACTCATCTAATATATAAAATTCTCGTGTCACAGTTTTCGTTGCCATACTCCTCGGAAACGGCTTGACCGATTCTCATGAAATTATGTGAGCATATTGTGAGAATATTGGTCTGAGAATCGGCCAACATCTATTTTTCATACCAAAAATTATTTAAATGGCAAAACAACGTTTGCCGGGACAGCTAGTAATATAACATAATATTATCATAATGATTGACAGCTGTTCTTGTAATCAAGAATTCAATTTCAAATCCATTCAAATCGATACTTAGTGCGCCATCTATCGATTAATAAGTATAACTAATTAAAAAGACACTTATTGACTTTGTTTTGTTTAAATGCTCTTTTTAAAATAACTTTATTTTAATTATATATTTTGTCTATTAAAATTTTATAAAGTAGTTAGTATAGTATTCGATCTGTATATAAAGTAGTAAAGTATAAAGTAAAGCGATACCGTCGCCTCCGCGGTGCTGACCGCCGTGTATATTTAAACAAAGTGTTGTTATACAGTATAAAATTATTATTATTATTAGTATATCCACACCTATGCCTTGTACTATTATCTATTCTGTGCCATGAGACATTGGTGACCTTAACACGACGTGGTAATGATGAAGACGATGATGATGATGATGATGATGATGATGATTATGATGATGAATATGAGTTGCATAGTAGCATATGCTTTCTGTTCTTAAAACAACGCCGAAACTCCCAAACGTGTATCTATAAGGAGTCAGGAGTTATCTCAGCATCTTCGAAACCATGGTATACCTTGACCCAATATTTGACTTTTTGGTAGCATATTCTTAGTACACTTCACATAAAACCAAAATCACCATATGTTTCCATATAAATTTCGAGGAGTTCCCTCGATTACTCCTGGATCCCATCATCAGGTCACCACTTTGTGAACATGGTACCAAATTGGAGTAAAACCAAATACAACAAAGCAAAAATTTCGAAAATCGGTTCACAAACGGCGGAGTAATCGTTGAACATACAAAAATAAAAAAAAAAAATAAAAAAAAAAAAAAAAAATATCCACAGCCGAACATATAACCTCCTCGTTTTTTGGAAGTCGGTTAAAAATCATTGGATTTTATCATAACAAGCGCCATGTCAACTTTTGCAGTCAAAATTATCAAATAAATATTAATGTCCACTAATCTAAATTCTAAATGTATATTATACTAGCTGACCCGACAGAATCGAATTAAATAATGATCGTTAAGACAGGACAACGCCTGTCTTAACGATCATTATTTAATTCGAATTGGTATAATTTAGAAAAAATAGTTTAAAATTAGTATGTCCATGCCAAATTTCATCAAAATATACTAAATAGTTTAAGCGAAAATCATAAAAGTTAATTTTGCAGGAACTGTACATTTTCCGGGACAAAAAGTATCCCTTGTCCTTTCCCGAGACTCAAAGTATCTCCATACCAAAATTCATCAAAATCGATTGAATAGTTTACGCGTAAATCATAAAAGTATATTGTGCAGTAACCGTACATTTTTCCGGGACAAAATGTATCCTATGTCCTATTCCTGGTTCTAAGCTACCTCTCCACCAATTTTCAGCCAAATCGGAACATCCGTTCTTGAGTTATAAGTGGCGTAACTAACACAACTTTCTTTTATATATATATATATATATATATATATATATATATATATATATATATATATATATATATATATATATATATATATATATATATATATATATATATATATATATATATATATAGATAGATATCTAATATAAATAAATCTCCTGTCACGATGTTTGTCCGCGATGGATTCCTAAACTACTTAGCCGATTTTAATGTTTCTTTTTTTTAAATGTGTACTTTTTTCCAACTTAAGAGATAGGATAGCTTAGATCTTTAATTATAGTCGCAATTTTATTTTATTGCAAATTATTTGTCTATAAAGAGCGACCATTGTTTATGCGACGCGGGTCACGGGATAGCGATGGACATTGCCATGGTGACATACTTATTTAGTCACTAATTCAATAAAATAATACGTGTACGGGTGATATACTTTAGATAAAATGGCAAAGAAACGTTTGCCGGGACAGCTAGGTATGTATATAAAACTCAAAGGTGACTGACTGACATGGTGATCTATCAAGGCACAGCCCAAACCACTGGACGGGTCGGGCTGAAATTTGGCGTGCAGGTAGCTGTTATGACGTAGGCATCCGCTAAGAAAGGATTTTGATCAATTCTACCACCAAGGGGTTAAAATAGGGAATGAAAGTTTGTATATAATAAATAATAATACTCCTAAACGCGAGCGAAGCTGCGGGCAATAGCTCGTATTGCATATTTTGATTGGTATATGAACCAAACCTTGGTAAGGTTCGGTTCATTAAGTAGATAACCAACTTATAAAGAGCAATAACAAGTCACAACAGAATTTAAGCTTTTAAGTACGAAAATGAAATTCAGCCATCTGGCGTCGGAAAACAATCGGTATATCGCGGACAATCGAGCGAAACAACGCATAAAAGACATAAAAGATACGCTGATGATATTTCATCGAACCCCGTTACTATTATGTTGATGACGCCATTATCGTACTCAGTGGCGGCTTTACTCATTGCGAGGCCCCGGGCGCCAGGTTTTTACGAGGCCCCGGTCAGCAGGTCTTTACGAGGCTCTTTGGCCGACTATCCACCGTCGCCATCCCCGGGATGCCGCCAAAAATACAAATAAAATGCTACTTTATTAACCGACTTCAAAAAAGGAGGTTATCAATTCGATGAGTATGTATGGAATATTTCCAGAACTGTCCAGTTTTTGTATATTATGTTAGTCTATTTCAGCGTCTGAACAAATGTGTCAAAAGTATATGTATGTATGTTTTATGTTTGTGTTCGCATATCTCTGGAACTACAAGTCCGATTTAAGTAATAATTTTTTTGTAAAACTCGGTATTGTTCAACTTAGGGAACACTACAAGTTTCATCAAAATCGGTTTGAAGTCGGGTTTATCTATTTAAAATACTTATTATTATGACCTTTTACTTGACACGAGGCTCCTGCAAGAGCGAGGCCCCGGGCGTTTGCCCTCTTCGCCACCATCTAAGGCCACCACTGTCCTAAAACATTTCATTTGTCGCAGAAGCGTTGTAGTGGCCATAATTTCCGGCTTTTATGGGACGTCTCTATACGAAAGATGCTTGCAGCGCTGCAATATACTATGACGGCAGATTAAATAGAGAATCTTGAAATTATTTTCTGATGTTTTCAATGTACTCAGAGTTAATATAATATACGGTTTGAGATTTCAACGATGAGTTTGAGTTTGTCGGAATTAGTCTCTTAGCCCTCGGTCTAATTTGTATATTGTTTCAATATAATATTAATATCTATAACATAGTATTAATATAAAATAACCGAAATTCGAGGAATGCATGCAGTTGCTTTACCTTTACAATACAAATAACAATATATTGACAACAGAATATATTGTTAATAATTAAATTAGTATTAAAATAATTTAATACTAATTTAATAATTAGGTATGGACTTTGTTTTATATTAGACTAGCTGTCCCGGTGAACTTCGTGTCACCTTAAAACCTTCCCAACATTTTAAGACTAAAATCAGCCCAATCGGTTCAGCCGTTTTGGAGTTTTAGCGCGACTAACACATTTGAAAATCCATTTTTATATACAACTAGCTGTCCCGGCAAACGTTTCTTTGCCATATTAAGTACTAGCTGTTGCCCGCGACTTCGTCCGCGTGGACTTCAGTTTATAGCGCGCGATGTCAACAAAATTGGTGTCAAAAGGTTTTATAAAACAATCCTGGTACCCCTTAAATCAAAACATCCAAAAATAGCTCTGCAGTGTGCACATAACTTATTTATTGCCAAATTTTGATTTTTAAAGTATATTTACTATTTAGCTCCCCCAATTACACAACTTTATCCATAAACTATTTGATAGCCCATAGGTTTAAGGTTGCGTCACTGCTTAAATAAATTACTGAGTTATTTTATAACGTAAAATAGTACATAATAATTATTATATATCGGAAATTTAGTATAAGATGATACCACCTCTTATAGAAAGACGTTTGTGTAAGCAATAGCGTGATGTAAGAGCCGCACAGCGCCATCTATTATGCATTTTTGGAACTAATTTAATTTGAACAAATTTCCGCATTTTCGCCCCCTTACAACCCTTTTGTCTAGTTAAAAAGTAGCCTATGTCCTTTCTCAGACTTTAGACTGTGTACAAAATTTCATTACAATCGGTTTAGTAGTTTTGGCGTGAAAGCGAGACAGACAGACAGACAGACAGACAGAGATACTTTCGCATTTTAATATTAGTATAGATTCTTATTTTGTAATAATGAAGAGGTGAGTGGAAGAATGAGTTAAGTAACAATTTTGAAAATTTACGTTTTTTTGCATAAATGTAGCTTTTAGGACTTGGAAAATGATTTGCAATAAAAAAAAATTGAATTTTACGTATACTTACAAAGTTAGCCAGATGATGAAGCAGGTAAGTTACAAGGTTCGTCCAAATGATTATGCAAGAAGCGGGTAACATCCATTTATGTGTTGTATTACGGGAGATCGCTTGAATATTTTACTTTTTTAAGCAATATGTCGACTTTTTTTTATTCTGTTGGTCAAAGGTGGTCAAAGGCATAGATATTATATAGAACGAGCTAAAAGCCCGCGGCTTCGCTCGCGTTAAAAAGTATTATTAATATTATTATACAGGGTGCAATTAAACCTTCCGGCCAAATTTTTTCCAGGGCTTAGGTATTATTAGGAGAGTCCATTTAACTAACAAATTTTTTGGGGATAGGCGTGCAAAAAGTAAATACGGAATTTTAAGTGCTCCTCGAAAAATAATTTAATTTTGTGATAAATAAATAATATTATGTAGTGATTTTTACCTGTGCCTACGTGTCTCTTGATATTAACATACAAATAATATTTGTATGTTAATACCAACGCGCGCGCCACTAGTGACCGTTATGCAACGATTTTAAATGGGATAAAATATTACATAAAAAAATAACACCCAATTTTTATTGCTTTAATGGACTCTCCTAATGATACCATAGCCCTGGAAAAAAATTGACAGGAAGGTTTAATTGCACCTTGTATACCTAATATTTACCCGGGAATATCTACTCTTTAAAGGATTGTGCTTTCAAATCTTGTTAAAAAATACAGTTGTACTTAGTACTTTTTATCTGAATAATTTCTACATTCTATACAGGGTGCAATTAAACCTTCCTGCAAAATTTTGATGTATTGATCCTTGTTAAAAATAAAAATACAAATATTTTCTCTTTTATAATCACTCAGTACTAAAATGTTGAGTAATAGCTTCCGAAAGTTATCCTAAAAACACTACAATTAATGGACACGATGCGTCGGCCGCGCGTGACGTGCCTCCGCGCGCGCGCCTCACCCCGCGTCACCCCCTTTCATTCCCCCGCGCCGCGAGTGACTATTCTGCAACGATTTGAAATGGGATAAAATATGTCATTGAAAAAAAATAACACCCAATTTTTTTTTTGTTAAATGGACTTTCCTAATGATACCTAAGCCCTGGAAAAAATTCGCAGGAAGGTTTAATTGCTCCCTGTATAATATCTATGCCTTTGACCACCTTTGACTAATAGAATAAAAAAAACTCGACATATTGCTTAAAAAAAGTAAAATGTTCAAGCAATCTCCCGTAATACAACGCATATAATGGCAAAATAAATTGATCCTTACTAATAAAATTATAAATTAGGAAATCGTGTTTGTCTGTTTATTTTAAATACCTCTTAACACTTAAACGGCTGAACTGAACATTCGATGAAATTTGATATGAAGATTATTACTTTCATAATCTCGTTTTCTATCTTATGTCTACTAGATGACTCCTGCAACTCAGTTTTGTTCACATATTTTAGTTTTGGCGGAATTCCTTTTAATCTTTCCCGTCTGTCAAAGTATAATCCAAATTTCTTTTTGGCCTGTCTGTTTGGCCGTGAGTTTCTTGTATTTTCAATTGAGTCTTGTTTCATCTCAATTAAAAAAAAAGTGATTTATGTTTACTTCATGCATGAGAGTCTTTACAGATTTTGTTGCATATAAAAGTATGGAACCGAACATCTTCACATTTTTCTTATTTTATCCTAGAATGGAGAATTTTTTAACATAATATTAAAAACGGAAGATATTTACACCTCCTGATACAATTAACAAAAGCCATCACTTGATTTGTGATGAGAAATCATAAAAAGTTTTTTCAAAACTTTAAACGCGATTTACTCGAAATTCGAAATGTGTTACTTGTTCGATTCATCCACACATGTCTTTAATTATTCTATAAATTAATTCATTTTTAATACTTTCACTTTTTTGCACGCCACCTTGATGTCCGAACGTTTAGAACTGTATTTTATAATTTGAAGACCTTGTTATGCACTACATTCTTGCAATAAATATATTTCATTTCATTTATTTCATTTCATTTATTTCATTTCATTTCAGATTATTATTGAAGAAAAAATCTTGAAATAGTTTACATCTTCAAATTAGGTTTTTCTACGTCTTTGCATTCTATGTTATAATTATAACATATAAGTAATACAGATTGTGAGTAAGTATTAAAATGGCCCTAGAATAAAAATTTTAAACATAATAATATTCCTGAAAAAAGTAGCATTGTTAGAATTTTAGCCAAGCAATAAGTTCTAATGTGTTACTTAGGTGCCCAGGGTTGACACAATATTTTCGATTTAACTTTTATAATATTATACTTACATTTCTTGTCATTTTAATACTTTAGAAAACGTAATAATATAAGAAATATTGTCATGAAAAATATAATTTTAAAAATTTTATAAATCCATTTAAGCATTAGTAATTCTGTAAGAACTTTGTGTACAATCATAAAGAAAAGATATATTTTTTTTATTTTATACCTATTCAAAACTAAACAATTTAAAAATAGCACTATTATATTCAGTTTTTTAACTACGACACTACATAAAATTGTTTGAGAGTAAAACAAAGTGTCAGTTGTGTTGTTTAATAATTTTATTTTGACACGAGCTCCTTGTGTCACTTAGTTATGACAGCGGGACGCTCGGTGTCACGCCGTGACACAATTTGTCACTTAATTAAGCGGATTAATTGCCAAAAACACTCTACAACATCATATTAGTTAATACGGATATCTAGTTAAAATATTGTGTTTAGGCTAATTGACAATTTAAATTAGTAATTAACTAATATTGCTTGATTATAATATGTGTTCTAGATTGGGTTCATTAAGTAATTGAATTTAGAAAACTTGCTTTACCGTAAAATTGATATAATATCTTATATTATGTAACCTCTATAATATTTTAGTTTAGGGGGTGTAATTAATGTAAGAAACTCATCAACAAAATTTATACCGTACATTGTTATGTACGGTATAAATTTTACTGTTACAGAAAATAGCTCAAAAACTCTAGATTTTGGTGAGCATTATCTACTCCAGTTAAATGTAGAGTTTGATAGAAGCTAAAGTTTATAAACATGATGTTTATGTCGTGTTTTTTTTTTATAAAATAAGGGGGCAAACGAGCAAACGGGTCACCTGATAGAAAGCAACTACCGTCGCCCATGGACACTCGCAACATCAGAAGAACTGCAGGTGCGCTGCCGGCCTAAGGCGGGATTATAGGCGACTGACATTTTAGAATTTGAGACAAACTAGCTCAATAGATGGCGCTCGAAAGGTACATATTTACATATCAAGCCAACAATAATAGTCTGTCTGTTACCTTTTCATGCCGAACCATTTTTTATGAAATTTGGTGTAGAACGGACGAAGGATACTTTTTGGTCCGGACAAAAATTACGGTTCCTGTACATTGCATCAAATTGTCGTGAGTAAAGAATTAATAATTGCATAAATGCAATCTCTTTAGTTTTTACTTTTAAATGCCGTCGCGATTTTTATTCATAAAATATATTTTTTTGATAAAATCAAATAAGGTTTTCATCTTATAACTATAATAATTGACACGTACCAAGAGTACTCAATATACTGTCGACAAATTACGATTGTAATAAATATACCAAATAATGTATTAGATGTAAGAGAAAGAAAACAAAAATTGTACGAAAACCAATGAAGAAGAAACAAAAAATTGTAATTAAATAGTTATAAGACCTTTATTTATTTACTTATTTATATACGTTTATTGGGGTCTCCAAACAGTCTTACAATATGTTTTTAAAGAAAGGTATACATTTATAAGAATTACTAAATGTAAAACCAACGGCGGTGACCACAGATGAATAATTATATTATTATACTTATAGGAAAAAATAGAGAACTAGAATCTAGAGAGCAGAGGGTAGGGTAGATTATTATTATATATATGCATATTCGTGTGTCGTGTGTTAAGTGTGTTTGTTAATAATAGTTAAAATAGTAGTAAAGTTCAAATTAGTATAATTGTAAGAGAATTGCTTGTAAATTATTTATTGAATAAGAATGCAAGGTTTTAATTATTTATATGTAAATTCTTAAGTCTGTCGATAAGAACTTTTTTATATTTGGCATGTTTGAGAGCAAATATATCTATATCATTGAAGTGATTATTAAAGTTATGAACTATTCGAGTAACGGGAGATCGGATAACAGCGTTGGTTCGGCTAAACGGAGTAGCAAAAAAGTTATATTGTTTCCTTGAATGCGATCTAATAGGTACCCTGTAACACAGTTTGTTAATTAAGTAATTGCAATCGTGTCTATTATTACAAAGGACGTAAAGCATCATAGCCTCAAGTTGTAAACGTCTTGATTTTAGATTAAGCAATTTATGTTTAGCCAGAAGATCGTTGTAGGGAATTCGATTTTTTAAACATTTGTACTGCACAGAACGAAGGAATTAAAAAAAAAAAAAGAAAAAGATTAAAAAGAGCAAACAATTAAAATACATAGCTAAAAACAAGCCCTGATTTTGTTAGGGGGATGGCAAGGAAAAAAAAAGGTTTTAGGGCATTTCATTTCGATCACATTATTTTTTCTTAAATAATTTAGAATCCTTAGTTAATATTTCGTCCCGAGGTGCACCAATATCATGGTGTAGTACTTTTAAATGCCGTCGCGATTTTTGTTCATAAAATATATTTTTTTGATAAAATCAAATAAGGTTTTAGGGCATTTCATTTCGATCACATTATTTTTTCTTGAATAATGTAGAATCCTTAGTTATTTCCTCCCGAGGTGCACCAAAATCATGGTGTAGGTATCTACAAAATATCTAGATCTATCCGCATGATAATATTATTTTTAAGATTTCTTGTGCAGATTTTATTACTCCAGTGCTAAGATGTAATAATTCTTTCTATTGCTATGGATTGGACATATCATATAAATCATTTTACAATATTTTGACATGTATACGAAAAATCTGTCTCTGTGTTGCGGTAATCTGTACATTGTTTTCTGACTAGCTGTAATGTTTACATTTTTTGACTTTCAAACCTACCGAAACCGTAAAAATGATCGTTTGGTGAATATAAATTATCGAATAGCATCTTATTAGGTAGCCTCTCGCCAAATAATTTAGGTTACAAAGCAATATTGTAGTATTTGTAAACCAAAAATGTTGACTAGGTTCCGGAATAAAACCCAGTCTACTGACCACTGCCCAAGACGTCAAATTACGGCGTTATTTTGTACTGGTATTCCACTAGTATTAGATAAGTATGACGTATTATAATTACATTACAAGAAACGTATTCGACATTTCACTGGCAAATATTTCGAAACGAATCAACGGTATGGGACCACAGCGATTCTAGACGTAAAGAGCTGCCAGTATACTGGGATATATTTGTGAACATACTCTAGGTTTTCTATGATAGACAATCAGCCTCTGACACACAGATTTGACTGATGTTATTTATTTATTTTCCATCAAGTGCCTGTGGATTTTTTGTACCAAATATTCATGATCGGGCGTTGCTCTCACATATCAACAGATTGTTCAAATTTGTAAACAAAGCTATTTATCTTTATAATTGGTATATTTTATCAAAAACGAAGCTGATGGGTGCCTCCGGAATCATGATTGAAACATTTTGGCGTAAAAATATTTATTCCTGTATTTGTTTTCGCTGAATTCTAGAAGAAATAAAATTTTGAAAGGATTATTTTTAACGCACATTTTTTTAGTGGTAAATGGATTTAAATCAAAATTTTAAGCTAACCCTAACCTTGGTAAGGAACGTAACTAACTTACAAAAAATGTTAGAATGCTTATAATTACTTGTGGTCAAAGTTCTAGTGAAAATAAAAACACGAAATTTCACTAATCCTCGTTGTATGCGACCTTAAGAGGGAATACGCTCTCTTCTTGAAGGTTTGCAGGTCGTATAGTTCCGGGAATACTGCTGGTGACAGGTGATTATTAGCTTTAGGTAATAATCATTGAAAAATTGAATAATAATTAATGAAATGTTTAGACGTTTCATTAATGATTATTCAAATTTTTAAGTACAACTGCCGCACTTAGTGCGTAAGTTGTACTACTCGACTCTACATACTAAAATAAACACAATAAACATGCACAAACTAACAGGCGACACACAACACACAAATAGAAACAATTATAAAACTCGACAGTGACAGCCCTAGGTCTCCCGCAGGCTGATATATCGCTCTCATTGTCGCGAACTAACAACAGTCCATTCCGGCTAACAGCCCGCTTTAGTGACCCTACGTCCGGACCCCGCTATCTTACGCCACAGTATAATTCAGTACCTACTAGCTGATTTGGCAAACGATGTTTTACCAAAAATGTATACCATATTATTATCCATCCATACTAAGCTAAAAGCCGAGCTTCGTGTTGCGATCGCGTCGTCACGCCTTGACTGACACTTGATGATAACACATCTATAAATAAAAATGACAATGTTAAAACACAAATCAATAGGCGTGATAGTTTTTCCGTAAAGTGTACCACAAAATGTTCAGGTTGTGGAAACATGAATTGACAGACGGACAGAAAGACAGGCACACTTAGCATTTACAATATAAGTTCTATAATACAATATAAGACCTATAATACTACTCGAATCGAGTGCACGCACACTATATTATGATTTTAGATTTTGCTTGACATAGCTGAGTTACACTACTGTATGTTTCTTATACTGTACTGTGATGCTTACAGCGCTTACTGATACAATGCCTACGCTTGTTTGCGATATGCTTGTGACAAACGTGTACTGAAAGCCTTATATTTTGTCCGCAATTTCTATTTTAAGCTTTCAATTCCTATTCAATAACAAGAGTGAGTTTCACTACTATAATTTACACGAAAATACTTGGTTTCCTATGTTAAGTTAGATCTTGCTATGATTTTTCTTCCTGAAAACCTAAATAAGAAATTTAATAGAAATAATGTAGAAGAGGGACACATTATTTATACATAGCTACATTATGTAACTTTTCCTAAGAAAATAAAATAAATAAATGACCAAGACAATCTCCTTTAGAGTAAATCTAATGGCTGCCATAAAGTCCACCGGAGAGGTCCACTTGTGCAGGTATACCTGCGCAGGTAGACCGGAATGTGAGTGGGATTAGACCTGTGCAGTTTTTTGGACCTGCACAGGTGACTGGCGCAAAATCGTAAATCAATTGTGCAGACACCTGCACAGGTGACCTCCGGTCCTCCGGTAGACCGTAGCGTGTATGGCTTACATAAACTCGCTTTTGCAAATCCATTTCCAACTTAAGTCGTCAATCAAAGGTCGCATATTATAGAATCCTTTATTAACTAAAACCCCCGGGAGAATTTTTAGTCTTTTACCCCTTTTGTATCACAAAAGGGATATAAGATATGGAATATTTAACCGAGTACAAAAAAATGTTGGCATGTTTAAACAAGAATTTCACCCTAGTGGATGAATAAAATATTAAAATACAACACAGGGGATTAGGGAAGAATATTGTAATCCTGCGAGCTAATATAAAGTTTGTATTAAGAATATTTACCGTGTAAGAAGTTTTAGCTAGGTAGATAATAATTATTATATAATGTTTTAATAATAAAAATATTTTATAATGCTACATTGGGTAAAATAACAGAGAATAATCGAAATTATTTGCGGCTAATCGACTTAGGAAATATCACTTAACGTAAGGGACATTTTGGCGAAAATGAGTTATATATATCATTGGATTCAGAGGCATACTTGAAATCCTTCTATCGTTAAAAAAATGTCCCTTACAGTACACATTTTTTAAAGTCAAGACAGGATTTTTCCTAAAAAAATTGATTTAACGGACGTAAATATTTTTACGTGTTAAAAAAATAACGTAAATGCTTTTAAAATAAAATTCAGTCCCTTACGTTAACCTTTAGCTTAGTACAATTCTCTTAGCATGTCCTTTACGTTAAGAATTGATACATAATACCTGTCATAGCTTCACTAAAATTTGTCCCTTACCTTAATCTTAAATACTTATCATTTTTCAAGTAAGAAGATAAATTTTTTGGCACCTACTCAAAAAGTATTATCCGTAAAAGTTTAAAGTTTTCTATAAAGTTTTAGTGTTTTAGCTAAACCTTTAGCCTTTAGGTATACTCTCCTGGCTGCAAATGAAATCGAGACGCAAGAACTGTTTTAGAGAATGAAGCAAATGATCAATAACTTGGGCTGCTCAATTAATAAAGGGAAAACTAAAAACATGGTCATAGACAGAAGCAACACTCTGCCTTTGACTGGCGCGCTAAAATTGGAAATGGTTAGCAAATTTGTCTTTGATCTTTACGAACAACGGCTCCTATTAACCAAATATACATAGAAGAATTGGGATGACTAAGAGCGCCATGCCTCAAATGCATAAAACCTGGCTTGACATGAAGTTTTTGTTAAAAACCAGGAGGAAATTTGTGCACATGCTCATATTCTTCATCTGTCTATAAGGATACGAGACATGGACTCTGAAGTCTGCAGACCGCAGACGTATCAACGCCGTCAAGGGTGCTGGAGGAAAATGCTCTGAATTCCATAAACTGCTTACAGAACCAACTCATCTAGGCTGGCTAAACTAAACATAAAAACAAGGCTCTCTACCATCTGTCTAATAGCGCATCTTAGAATATTTCAGACACATTACCATGACAAAAAGGAGAAAACCTTGAAAATTGACAGTTGCGATAAAAGGGAGCAGTAGCTCCTGATAAGGTGAAATGAGAAGCTTAATGCCAGGTCAAGAACCAACATTTAGACTTGTGTTGTGCGATCACTAGTTCAGGTTCACAGAAAGAGGCCGCAGCGCGGAACAGGGAGGAAGATCCATCTTTCATTCAGCTCAGGATACAGATTTCGGTAAGACAACAGAGCAGAGACGTGGTTTTGCAAAGTTCCACCTTGTCTAAAGGGGCTCTGGGTGTAGATGGGAACAGTCCCGGTGCCAAGGGAAATGTTTCAGTCTGCCGAAATTCCCTTATTTTGCTGGAAATCCTATCCCTTATGTGGTAGACCAGCCAGTCGTGGTGGGCTTATTGTGTTAGATTTTAATATATTACATCAAACTTCCTCCAAAGCATAGTTTTTATGTCCTTTACAGTAGATTTGTGTTGCAGTTTCATATTAAACTTGGTGCTTACTTTAATATGGCATAGTTGACATTGAAAAATTCAGTGCTGTACAAATAAGCAAAAATTTTTAATGTAAGGGACATGCTATTTTCTAAACGCGTAAATTTACGAAAATAATTATTTTATAGTTATATATCCGACAAAATTCTAAGAAACTTTGCCATAAACACCTTTAAGATCGGACTAAATGATAAAAAAAGTTACAGACGAATTTGTAAAAAAAAAATTGTTTTTTCGCTTTCCTGAAAAGTCGTGTTTTGTCCCTTACATTAAGTGATATTTCCGGTGTCGTTAAATGATAAATTGGAGAGTGACCGATCTATACTTATTATAAAACAAAGTCACTTTTTTTCCCTCATGTCCCTTTGTTCCCTTTAATCTTTAAAACTACGCAACGGATTTTGATGATTCTTTCAGTGTTAGATAGGTCATTTATCGAGGATGGTCATAGGCTATATTTTATCACGTTAAGACTAATAGGAGGGAATAAATAGAGAAAAATGTGGAAAAAACGGGGAAAATTATTTGAAAGGGTTAACTTGAACGCACTAATCTCAGGAACTACTGGTCCGATTTGAAAAATTATTTCAGTGTTAGATAGCCCATTTATTGCGAAAGGCAGGCTATAATATTTTATCACGTTAAGACTAATAGGAGAATGTGGAAAAAACGGGGGAAATTATTTGAAAGGGCTTATCTCGCAAACTACTGGAGCAAATTTTATGTTATTTGGCACAGATGAGAAGTAGACCACGTGAAGGATCATAGCCTATCGATTTTAATAATTTTTTAGTGGCTATATATTTTATACCCGTGCGACGCCGGGGCGGGTCGCTAGTAAATTATATAATGAAGGTAAATTCGATCAAAAATTGGTTTTATGGAAGTTAAATAAAGTAGAGAAAAACCACTAACCTCCATTATACAAGTTCGCTGTACTAATGATACCCAGCTGTTTTTTGTGCCTATTTGAAGCGGAAACAGCTCCCCCAATGCGAGGGAAGAGAACTAAATCTGACGTAACTTGCAAATGACCGCTCAATCGCTATTGGTTGTAGAAACCGCAGAATAATAGTATACCTCCATGGTAGGAACTGGTATTAGTTCCAAGTACTCCCACTACTGCTATCAACGCTAATATTGCGACTTCAAACGTCATTTTTACGTCAAATTAAGTTCCTATCCCTCGCATTGGGGGAGCTGATTCCGCTTCAAATAGGCACAAAAATAGCTGTCATTTCAAAGGGTATCATTAGTCCAGCGTGCTTGTTTAATGGAGATCAGTGCGAAAAACCCATTTCCAATGCGCAATGAAAATGTATTCCAATAAACCTTGGTGTCAATTCTGCCGGCACTCCAGGGGTGCCACCTGTTTTATTTACTTAGTCCATTCGAAAAATGATACTTGGGTCAGATAAACGGGAGCCCTGTGAGGCACCTTGGCAAGGGCGCCGGCAGAAATAATTTCCAAAGGAATTTTAGTTTGCAGATTTCTTTCTTTTCTTTTTACTTTTTTTACGAACAACAGTGACTGTCTATTTACGTCGACAGAATATTATACATATTTTAGTGGCGAAACATTACGAACTTTCTTTGTACGGCTTCCAACGTACTGCTTTTTATTTCAATAATTTCTGCTGATCCCGAGATTCCGAAGCGCCCATGCACCTTGGAATAACGCTTTATTATAACGCGCTATTTGAATGAACTTGAAGTTGTTTTACAAGACTACTGATATCCGCATCCTTTTAAAACTAATATCTACCAAAATAAGCCTAAAATGCTTCCAATAAATCCATCTGGTGTTCATGTTCTCACATATATTACACCAACAAATGAGCAAAGTAATGCCTAGTAAATAATATACTAAGTTAAACGCGTCATTATTCTTGGTGCGGGGGCCATCTATCACGGGCTTTCACCGAACGTGCGCCCGAAAGGGACACGTAAATATCACTTAGGTATTGTATTATTGTATTGTATGTACTGTGTAAGTGTCTAAACACACTATACCGAATTTGCGCGGCGGAAATTCCGCATGATTACGTCAGCAATGTCAAACGCATACAATACGCGACGAAATTTCGGCATATCGGTAATTTATAATACATTGCAGGCGGAATCAAGCCGAACATCCGCCGCGGAAATTCGGCCTAGTGTGTTTAGACACTTACAAATTTAAAGATTACCTGTATAGCTGAAGTGTCTATTAGTATTTTACTGGAAACATAATTTGTTTACCAATTAGCATACAGTCGCCTTGGTTTTAGGGCTTTTATTATGAACGCCATTGCAGAGTGAAAAATGAAAATTTGATACTTGCAGGATAAAAAAAATATTTATACTATATTAGAGATACTATAATATACTCATATTTTTCTGCCATACGACAGTGAAATCAACTTCTAAATAAAATTATAATAATTTCTTGGCCTCCTCGAACTCAATGAATTTTAAATTAATTTTTACTCAGTATAAAACACGATTCTCAAATCGAAATTGGAGGTCCAAGAAACGGCTTCACCTTAATTTGATGAAAATTGCAAACATCTTCTCTGTAAGAACTATCTTCATCCGTTTATTTTTTCATTATATACCTGTATATTAGTAAGGCCATAACTATATCAAACGAGTTCATGAGCTGAGTTCACCTGTGATATAAATATACTCGTAGTCATTCTAGTTTCATAACACCTATTTATAGCATATTAAATGTCCGCAACGTCGTTTCGACGCATTTTGTATACATTTTTGCGTGAACAAAACTATCCTACGTTTTCTACAGGACATTAAAATTTTTACCAAACCAGTGCAGTGGTTTGTAAATATAACAAATAAAGTCAGAGAGACATACATACTGTCATATTAACAATATTCGTAAGCAAGTTTGGCGACATTTTATTGACTGTATGATAGTTAAATTAAGTTATAACCAGTAACCACCAACATATTACGGTAAAGTTAATTATTGTTACTTACCTCTTTCTTTTTTATTATAACATTTATAACTGAAAGAGAAGGAATTATATGTACATTTTCCTCCAACCCCTCCCCCAAAAATTAGAGAAACCCGTTAAAATTGATTAAGTTTATTTAAGTGACACTCAAAAAGTATTCTCCGTTATGATTAATCTACGTTCATTACCAACAAAAGAGGAGGAGGGGAAGGGGGACAGGGTGTTTATTGAATAAAAGTGTTAAAAGTATTCTGATTGATGGTTCCACCCTGAAACAGATATTTCGCGATGTCTCTCACAATATTCCATAAGATAAATTTAGACGCTCCCCCTCATTTATCGAAAATGATTTATAATAGTTCGAAGCGATGGGGACTCAATATTGATTTCGTAATCGAAATATTTTCCGTATTGTTCTAACTGCTATCAGAGAAGTTGATTCATAGGCAGATAGCGGACCTGCGCAATTTGGTCGCGTTATGTCAAACCCAGCCGATAGATCACAACTAACATTGAATTTACATAATCGGACGAATGATGTAGGTCCGTCAACTGCCTATGAAACAATTTCTTCGATGGTACATAGCGCATAAGCAATAATAATACATTAGCTTTGTCCACACTGGGCCTTTTTTTGTTCATCAAGGGCATGCCGCCCGCCCATGTGTTATACGCATGTTATACGCATAATATAAATCAGCCTAAAACAAGCACTAACTCACGAATATTAATCTGTACTGTCAATCGCATATGTAACGGTAATTTCAATCTTATTGAGCCGAATAAAGTTTAATTTAATGAGTGTGATACGAGTAGTAATTACGATATACACTTGTTTGGCAGCGGCCGTATTGGCGCGGGGCCAGGCATTTTACGTACAATATCACTAAACACATAACCGATATTGACGTCTGTTTACAGCCTTACCTTATGTGTGTATTGGTAACTTAAAATACAATATCACACTCAGGAAGTGCCAGCAGAAATAAAAATGAAGCAGTAGGGGCAGTAGTACGAGAGGGGGATATTACTGCCTTTCCTACGCCAAACCGGCAATTTAAGCGGCCCCCTATCAGTTATATTGTGCAATATTATTGACCGTCTAGGATATTGAACGCAAGGCGACTTACAAACCTATTGTCAAATAAATTGTTCAATAAAATATTGTGCAATATCCCATCAATCCCCGTAAGGCCCAAGTGGGCCGCGATAACAAAAGATTTCCAAGAATTGGCGATCGAAGGAATATTATTTTAGGTACAGGGGCCGGCTAAACTCTTTTTGTGTATTCTCGATCAGATCACGTGTCGTAACTTAAGTTTTATATTTCTTTTCCGAAACCCAAAAAGTGTACAACGTGACTATTGAAGTGTTTGCCATATTTAAAGACCTTAAGTACATAATAATATGTGCTTTTCCTTAATGTACAATACATTTTTGTGTATCTATGTACTATCAAGGAAGTTAATTCCTAGACAGATGGGGGACCTACGTACTTTGGTCGCGTTACGTCAAACCCAGCCGACAGATTACAATTAAGATTTTTGCAGGATAATAAAGATTTTTGATTTTGATTTTTTGATTAGCATCTCGTTTCTCGTTGGCGCTATGAGCATTATGTATGCTGGCAGTAGTAAAAAAAGTTATCCCGCCAAAACATTAAATGTAAAAGGAGCCAAGCAAAATATTGCATGGCTATGCAATACTTCTGTCTTAAAAAGTTTTCAGATCACATTCAAGCCAAGCCTTCAACTTATTTTGTAGTTGAAATCAACATTCAGTGAATGTATCAAAAGTTTTCTTTATTTTAAAATTATTATAGTGGCTCGGCAATGAGCACATAATTATTAAGAAACAAATATAAAACTGCATATTTGGAGGAGTTCATACTTACACAGAGGGCAAGCGAAAAGTGTTTTTTTTAGTTTATCGTAATAACGACGCATCTGGTCGATGCAGGTACCCATATAAATCCAATTAGTCGCTGATTATTTCTCTAGTGCTCATTGCCAAGCCACTATAACAATTTTAAAATAAAGAAAACTATTGATACATTCACTGAATGTTGATTTCAATTACAAAATAAGTTGAAGGCTTGGCTTGAATGTGATCTGAAAACTTTTTACGACAGAAGTATTGCATAGCTATGCAATATTTTGCGTGGCTCCTTTTACATTTAATGCTTTGGTGGGATTTCATTTCTTTTTTTAAGGTTTTTTTCTTTTCAGGTCACGTTAAAACTATTTTACCATATTAACAAAGTCTTAAGACTTCGCTGTCTGTCTGTCACCAGGCTGGATCTCGAGAACCACAATAGCTAGATAGTTGAATTTTTCACAAATTATGTATTTTTGTTGTCGCTATAAAATAGAATAGTCCTATTAAAATAAATAATTTTGGAATGGCGGGTCTGGTACAACAAACACGATTTTTTTGCTCTATCTTCATAATGGTAACAGTAAGGTTTTTGGAAATTTCAGAAAATACTCAATTGTATTTCAACTTTAATAATAAATAATAAAAATTAAATAAACCTTTTATTTAAGGGGGGCTCCCATACAAATTTACGGTACAGAACCCTATCTACGCCAGTCCGACTCGAACTTGGCTAGTTTCATAATTTTTCCTTTCATTGTAAATAAAGACCTATTCGGGTACCAAATTTCAAGGTTCTAAGTCTGCTAGAAGTACCTTAGAATTTTGATGATCTGTCAGTCAGTGACAAATTTTAGTAACTTTGACCATCTGTAACTAGTAAACTATTAATCAGAATATAATGTAATTTGGATGATAAGCTAGTTTTAATACTTTCTCCTAGTTATCGAAATTCTAAATCTCTAGCTTTGTTAACATCGGAGATAAGGAGGGTGTGAAATAGCCGCGAACCGCTTCGAGAAAAGTATGGCACGGCCGTGCCTTTGCTAAAAAGCTTGTGTGCCCTAACTAGGTTGCCCTGTATTAAGGGATCACCAGGTCCCCTCAAAAACATTACAGATTTGTTTAAATCATTTAGTTTAACATCTAGAGACACAACATATCCTACCTATACCTATCAAACCCCATAAGATCACCGGTGATCGTGACAACAATAGAATAACAATAGATTTCCAAGAATCCACGATCGAAGGATAAATAGGTAATGACGTAGCAGTGCTATAAATTGCACTTTGTATCTTTCTCTCTATACTTGAGTCTTGAGTGTATATTTACTGTGAGGCTAAAACGTAACTCTACTGTCTATATAAAATATGTTCCTCCTATGTTTTCTTCGATTGCAGACATCGCCAAACCGTAATGGCGTCGTAAAACCTTGAAAAACGTCCCGAGGTGAGATTAGAAGCCGACATCGAGCCGACAATCTTACGGCTTCCAGAAATTTCCCGATAAAAAGGGTCAACAATTTATCAGAACGATTGACGATTCTTTCCCCCACATTAAATAGGTTATGACATCCAGGATTTAGACTGGGGAAGATAATGGTCCTCCATTTTGAATAGCTTATGTGCGGTCTAAAATTTTTGTGCGTTGTGATTCCGACCGAGGATACATAAATAAAGTGCGAGTATCTATATTCTTATATATAAAATTCTCGTGTCACAATGTTAGTCCACAAACTCCTCCGAAACGGCTTTACTGATTTTTACCATATTTTATATGCATATTCAGTAGGTCTGAGAATCGGCTACTGGATACTTTATATATTGACTAGCTATTTCCCGCGTCTTCGTCCGCGTTAAAATAGTATAATAACAAAGATGGATAGTTCTCTCCTTTTTGTGGTTCCTTGTGAAAAGGATGAAAACGGGACCCTATTTAAGCAAACGTCAAACGTAAACGTCAATAAACTTTCATGTTTCTAACTCAAGAAATGACGGACTTTCATTTAAAATGTAAACGCCAATTTCACACGCTTGGGGGTAGAATTTCAAAAAACGCTAAAATACCTATCCATTCATTTTTAATCAGCAGTCTAAAAATAAACTTTCACGTTTCTAACTCAAGAAATGACGGACTTTCATTCAAACTATCAACCCCTATTTCACCCCCTTGGGGGTAAAATTTTCAAAATTCCTTCCTTACTGGGTGTCTACTTAATAAAACAACCCTACTCACTAAATTTCGTGGCTGTAACTTTAACAGTTTTTGCTCAGCGATGATGAATCAGTCAGTCAGTCAGTCAGTCAGTCAGTCAGTCAGTCAGGAGATGTAATTTTATAATATATTGATGAGTGCATTTGTTGAATAAATAATAGTAAATTATTACTACCTGAGACTGACGGCGACCATTGTTTATTTTCCGACAGCCTTATTTTTATCTTTATTTATTATATCTAATGAATGGGACTATTTTTTTCAGTTTATATCTATATAATAATGTCTTATCTACTTGATATTTTGACCAACTTTTTATTATTTTTCAGTGGTAAAGAGCAGCATGCGGTACACCACGACGTCGCTCGTCAGGGTTGGACCTACGGCCTCAATGCGCGATGGGGAGCCCACTTTTGTGGGCCCCATCGAAAACGTCACGGTCGCGCTTGGCCGAGAGGCAGTACTCACCTGTTCGGTGTCAGACATAGGAGATTATAAGGTAAATATAATATAACTTTTGTATGGGCAAATTCATGACGTTGGGGCGCGCTTGCCCATACAAATTACAAAAAAATAATATTTTTTCGGCGCTGCCACTTTTACTTAGGGACGCATACAGGCCCTAAAATATTATTACTTTGGTTCATCATCACCATCATCATCATCACATCAGCCTATATTCGTCCACTGCTGGACATAGGCCTCTCTCAATGAACGCCAAGATGACCGATCTCCTGCTACTCGCATCCAACATAGACCCGCAGGCCGCAACTAAACGGAAATCGTCGTCCCACCTAGTTAGAGGTCGACGGTCACTTTGGTTACAACCTTTAATATATTTAAATTAGCTAGCTGAGGTTTAGGCTAATTATCAAAGATTTTGAGTATTTTGTTGATCGACAATTGTTATTGGAAAGCGTAGGTTGCGTGAAATATCTTCAGTAGTTCTAGGCAGTCTACATAATATTTTAGAATCGTTAAAATTTAATAGTCTAGGCATCTTATAAATTACTAGCTGTTGCCCGCGACTTCGTCCGCGTTAACATAGTATAATAACAAAGATGGATAGTTTTCCCCTTTTTGTGGTTCCTTATACAAAGGATAAAAACGGGACCCTATTCAAGCAAACGTCAAACGCAAACGTCAATAAACATGAATGTTTATTGACGTTTGAGTTAGAAACATGAGTTTCTAATTCAAGAAATGTCGCACTTTTATTGAAACTTTCTACCCCAATTTCACCCCCTTGGGGGTAGAATGACCAGAAACACTTAAATACGCATCCATTCATATTTTTTTATCAGTAGCACAAAAATATACTTTCATGTTTCTAGCTTAAGAAATGATGGACTTTCATTTAAACTTTCGACCTATTTCACCCCCTTGGTGCTAGAATTTACAAAAACGCTTAAACGTGTATCCAATCATTTTTAATCAGTAGCCCAAAAATAAAGTTTGATGTTTCTAACTCAAGAAATGACGGACTTTCATTCAAACTTTCACCCCCTTCGGGGTAAAATTTTGAAAATTCCTTCCTTAGTGTATGTCTACTTAATGAAACAACCCATGAGGACATGTAATTTTATAAGTATAGATATTAGAAACGTTTCTGCAACATTCATACTTCCATACTAATAGTATAAATGCAATAGTGTATCTATCTATCTATCTATTATCTCTTAACACCCAAACCGATGAACCGATTTTGATGAAATTTGGTATAGAGATACTTTTGAGTCCCGGGAAAGGACATATACTAATTTTTATTTCGGAAAAATGTACGGTTCTGCATGATAAACGAATTTTGGCGCAACGGAGTTGCGGGCATCATCTATATTTGTAATGTTGCTGTACAAAAGAAAACAGAATATTGAATATCTTATACATAAAATTCTCGTGTCACAATGTTAGTTACCGTACTCCTCCGAAAAACGGCTTTACTGATTTTTACCAAATTTTATATGCATATTCAGTAGGTCTGAGAATCGGTTACTGGCTTCTTTTTACATTGATAGGTGCATTAATTTGTTAAATAAATTATAGTAAATTATTACAACTCTAGACTGACGGCGACCATTTTTTGTGCGACGGGATAGCGATGAATGTTGCCATGGTGACATACTTATTTAGTCACTTCAATAAAGCCCGTCACAGACTTAGCTATAATATATATTAATATATTTATAGCAAGGCATAATATTAATCTATATTAAATCCACATGTCACAGAAATATATATTATAGCTGAGTGTGTGGTCACGCGAAAATTAGTATAGAAAATATATATTAATATGCCTAGCTATAAACATATTAATATATATTATAGCTAGGTCTGTGACGGGCTTAAAAATAATATGGGCGAAATACTTTATATGGCAAAGCAACGTTTGCCGGGACAGCTAGTATTGAATATAATAATATAACGTAATTTACCGAAGTTGATCAGAAATAGGTAAGTAGAAGTACCATAAGTCCATAACAATACAGTGCCGTATTTTCCTCCCCTTTGTTAGGTTGTGATTGATGTTGAGTTTTTTCAGCACTCACTGTTATTTTATTTATGGCAACAATATTTATTAACCGTCAAGAGATATAAACTTTGTTATTAGCAATTTTCCACTAAGAGACTTTGTTAATATTTACAGCACTATATTAAGGGCGTTCCTTACGGAGATATCGTAATTTACCGTATTTCAAGCCTTAAAAACTCATAATTTGAAAGCTACAAAGTTATAATAAAAATACAGCAATAATCTTCAGTATAACACTCTTTTCCCTTTTTTAGGGTTCCTTACCCAAAGTGTGAAAACGGGACCCTATTACTGAGACTTCGATGTCTGTCCGTCTGTCCGTCCGTCCGTCTGTCTCCAGGCTGTAACTCAAGAACGGCAATAGCTAGAGAGTTGAAATTTTCACAGATTATGTATTTCTGTTGCCGCTATAACATCAAACACTAAAAATAAAATAAATAAAATATTTAAGGGGGGCTCCCATACAATAAACGTAATTTTTCAATCATTTTTCGCTCGGTATCAATGATTACAACAGGTACGCACTTGAAATTTTCACAAAGGCCTTAATTATATGTGTACTTTAATAATTAATAATAATATTTAAATAAAATAAAAATTTAAGGGGGGCTCCCATACAAAAAACACAATTTTTGGTCTATTTTTGCTCTATAACGGTACGGAACCCATCGTGCGCGAGTCCGACTCGTACTTGGCCGATTATTTGTTTATTATACTCATGATTTCAGCTTCCAAAGTTAAACCAATTTATTAAAAATCAAGCAACAATTCAGCATCTCCTTAGGATTTACAAATTACTTTTATTTGAAACACACGCCAATAGATCGACAATATCATAAACTACATATTCCCCGTTTTAAATTTTTTAGGACAATTTTGAACTAAGATAAGTTAAAAAAAAATAGGGTTTTGGTACTATGATGTCGACCACGCGGCAAATGTATGGCCAAGGTCGTTTGCTCGGGGGACGGCCATTTATCCGCACGAAACCTCACACATTCGTGCGCACCATACGCGCTGCATTTCGTGTACTATGCGGTGCGTTCGACGCGTACGGCGCGTACGGTGCTGACAAATGTGAAATGTGCGGTCGGCTTTAGCATATTGCATAAACGCTAGTTTTTTCGGTAGCGAAGTTGGATCTCAAAATGTATAATGTGATTTGACATGCATTGCTATGTCATGGCGCTTGCGATGCGTTATGTCAACTTAAAAACAATATTTTTGACATCTCACTTTTCTACCGAGACCAGCAAATCCAAGACTATACAGCATACATCCTGTTGATTTTGATGATTTAGATTCAAGTAATTCCCCCAAAAATTTAATGATAACTTTCATGTAATTGCAACATTTTTTCCTGTTTCCTTAGTATAGTTACAGAATTCGCCTTCTTTTTTTTTAATTCATTCTGTATACACTTTTTATGGCCTGTAATATTCTTTTATTAAACTTTTACAAATTAATTCAAACGACAGAACGACATTAAAGGATTTTTTTCACTCAACGAAGAGATTAATTACCAATTAAAATATAAAGTTTCTGAACTTCTAAAACATTTTCCACCGAGTTAAAAGGGGCTTAATTTAATTTGGCTGTTATTTGGATGCCGTATATTTTTACCCTTGACCAAAACCAGTTTCAATCTGCCATATCTCTTTTCGTTAATCTATATTAATCTATATTTGTTAATCAGTAACAGTAATCTTAATAAAACTAAAATGTATATTTGATACAAAATATCAGAATGATCTTTACATGTTGGCCTGTGATCGATTATATAGGTCGCCACCATGATAAGACATCAGCTGTCTACTGTACGCACAATTGATTCCATTATGTTCGTTTAGTTAGAGTAAGCTATTTATGTTTATCTAGCTGGGCCCGTGACTCGTTCGCGTGTAATTGTTTTGGCTGTCATAGATAAATAATTTTCCCCGCTTTTTTCCACATTTTCCTATTACTTACAACTTGATTTTATTCCTCGATAAATGGTCTAAAATAAATTTTAAATTCGCACCAGTAGTTCCTGGGATAAGCGCGTTCAAACAAACAAACAAACTCTTCAGTTTTATAATATTAGTATAGATAATCCGTTTTAAAACAATCTCCAGCCACAAGCGTTTTTCATCTAAGCCAAAATCTCATAAGATCAGCAGATTCTTTATTCAAATTTAATGCGATAATAAGGTAACATCATAATACATTGACGGCCGAGCGTCGATTCGGGTCCTTTGGTCCATTATTATAATGACTGCGAACTGGCTTAGCGTTGGAGGGCCGCAATAATCAGAGTTGACAGACGGTTCCCTAATCCCTTATACCTTCATCCAATCTGCATAATTCTCCTTGAGGTTCATTTTGTATGGAAAAACCGGCAAAAAGGCCAAGCTTTATTACACTGTGTACATAGATATTATTATACTCTACATGTGCTTATATTGGTAGTATTATGGTTTGTTTTATCTTCAAGTTCATAACGCTGGACCCATGGTGGGAGGATAATTTTTTAAATCACGGAAAGGACTGTTTAGTTTTGTGACGAAGAAATGTTCAGGTGGCAGGAACGAAAGGTATTGTAGATGAAATTAAGGCTGGAATTAAGTATATGCGGCGGTGCCAACGCGCGTTTTGGTGGCTACCCTGCGAGATGACAAGTAAATGCACGTAACGTCGCACCGTAAAGCTAGTAAACAAATTATCGGACGCATCCGTAAGTCGCGGCTGATGGATGTGTTTTATTAATGTGCACGGTTCATCCGCGGACGTCAAAGACATAACCTATATGTCCGCAGACGTCCGCGGATGCAAAAACATCCGGCCAGCCAGATTCTGCAGTTCGGACGTCCGAACGCTCAAGGTCGCGTCCGCGACTTATGTCAGACAATGTGCACAGTTTAGTGTATTTTGTATTCATCAGATAGAAACAAGCCGCATCCGATGAAAACGTCCGCGGACGTTCGTTCGATAATTTATTCCCAGCTTTATTTAATAATCGCGCGTTACATACATTTGATAGTGACTTTGCGGTGTGCCAACCGCGCGTTCGAGTGGGCACAAATTAATACTAAGTTACTAAGTAAACCTTACTAAATAAAAAAATATAGCTCAAAAAGTCATATTTTTAACCCATCAATTGCAAATGAATACGAAGCTACTAAGTAAAGCTTACTTAGTAAAAGTATATAAGTAACTCAAAAAGTCACATTTTTAACCCACCGATCCCCAAGCGGCACCCGGCTGTCGCATAATAATTGAAAATCTATTGTATTTAGCTTATTCTTCTTGATAATGATGATGATTTGTTGGCACGTGTTGTTAAATTTAACGGTGTTAGTATGCCACTGACGAATAACAACGTAATGATCACGTCCGTACAATGTGATACGCATAAAATTATACTATCATTATAGTTATTACATAACATACAACCTGTTTTCGATGCCCGTTAATTTCAACAATAGAATTTGTCATTTGTTTAAGCATTAAACTACAATAAATTTAAAATTATGCTAGCATAGTACCCCAATTCTATCAGATACTAGTTTTAGTAGACATCTAGTAGTTTAAAGGAAATTGGATCGAACAGGGAGCATTAAAATTGTAGAATCAACAAGTGTCCTATTGGAAGAAATTAATAGTCAGGCTTTTAAGATTTTTGTTTAAAATATTTTTGAAATCTTAGGTTTTTAATTTATTTTTATACTCTATTTATTTTTACAGGCCTATTTCACTACTTCCTGATAAAGTGCCGAACTTTTTTGACAGATTCTCCATACTCTATATCTCAAGTTATGTGGTGGATAGCCTATCCGGCACTTATCAGGAAGTGGTGAATCAGGCTTTTGGACCTCATATTCTTATAATTTTATTACTTTGATTATGTTCTTTGCTATGTAAAATTACTTTACTTACCGTACATTACCAGCCTATAAAATAAAACATCTAACCTGTAAGTGAATTCGTGACGAATCCACCTTCGTTTTTTACTTGGTATTTATTACCCCATAAAAGTGACCGAAGCTTGAGGGTTACGTCACCCGCCCTTTTATGGTACGCCCAGAGGTTTGGGACATTTACACGATAGGTAATGGATGTTCACAATTCTTTTACATTAGTCTTATATGCCGTTTCAATTCATTTTTATCAAAATGTAAAAAAATGCCAATATTATAATCATTAAAATTTTGTATTGTATTTGTTAA
The DNA here is from genome assembly GCA_937595015.1 of Polyommatus icarus. Taxonomy (NCBI): domain Eukaryota; kingdom Metazoa; phylum Arthropoda; class Insecta; order Lepidoptera; family Lycaenidae; genus Polyommatus; species Polyommatus icarus. Next base: position 6,187,444 of record OW569339.1, on the reverse strand, counting down.
TTATTTAAGAGTACTAAAAATACTCAAGGGACCCATGCGAATGTTTATGCGTATACAAGGTTTAAGAAGGACCTATCACTCAGAATAAATAAATGATGCGTGGATGAGATACAAATTTTAAAGTGACACTTTATAAGACGGCTGAGTTTTTGCATGTAACAATGTACTGAAACAATCGACTTTACATATTTATAAATTGGAACAGGATGCTAAGACTTTTCGGTGGAAATCATCAACCATCAAAACTGATTTTGTCTATCGTCTAATATAAAACTCGTAAAAAACACATAAAAATATATAAGTGATTAGGTACGTAACAAAGTTTCTTTATGAATAATTATTTCTGGGGTTTATGTTAATTTAAGTTTGAGTAACCGAATAGTTTCTAGGGGCTTAATTTGCAAATGAAAATCTAGTATAACTTTGAGAATTTCATTAGCAAGAAGTTTCACTAATAACTTGTTATTTTTGTTCTTGCTTTAGGCCCAAAGGATGATTCCGACCCAATGACCAAACTCGGTCAAGCAAAATTAGACTGTAGTTTCAATGGTTGTAACATCAGAGAGATTGATCATAGGCGGATAACGAACCTATTTAATTTAGTCGGGTTATGTCAATTCAAAGTTATCGGTTCTGTGTACAATGTTATCGTGAAGGCCTTCATATCACCCAACCAAATTACATAGGCCTGCCATATTCTGCTAATGATGCATTGATCCAAGTTCTATATCACGATTCAGAAATGTGCTCTTGTGCTCTACCACATTTTTCTTCCGTAAATAGAAAGCTAGAATAAAGGCGTAAAATGCCTATGTAAGTGATATTGAGCCGAAGTAGTTCCAGACTTATTTGAGTCTTATGGAGTCATAGCAAAAGAAAAATAATTTAATTCATAGTAGACATTTATATGTGTTAATACCTAACCATATAATATTATTATTATGTTTTGGGTGATTACTATTATCATTAATAACAAATAATAAACGGAATCACTTGCGATATTATTCTTTCCAGTTTCCACTATTACATCAGCAGTAAATAGCGAGGGACATTTATTTACAAAAACATCCGCAATGAGCCACCGGAGCTGGGAAACAAAATTAATGATCCACCAATGCTTAAGTTTACGCAAATATTTTATTCCATCCGACTTAAATAGGCTGCTCGTATTTCGACTTTAAATTACACCGTAAGGGTCAGTGCACACAGAAAACGAAATGAGATGCAACACAATTCATTTGGTATTATTTGCAGCTCACACTACTGACTTATTTTTTATTGCTTCAACGCAGCAATAAAGCAATCTTGATGTCCGTCTTATGTGTTAGCTTACTTCGTGATCAATTGTTTCGATCTAATATAGCTTTATGCTTTGCACAAACCTACGCGACCACGCGACTGCGAAGCGGCAGCGTCAATACAAAACACACATTTGACAAGTTGTCAAATGTGTTGCATGCGGATGCCGTAGGGCCGCGCTACACCGGATTGACAGCGGTGAGGCGAGCACTTTCAGTGTCATATGATTTTAAACTTTATCTTCTTTATTGTAATACATTTAGTATCGCTTGAGAAGTCTACGGCCGCTCGTGGACACTCGTGGCCGCTCGTGGCCGCTCGTGGCCGCTGGCGGCGGCGATTTCTCAAGCGATACTATGTATTACAATAATGAAGATAAAGTTTAAAATCATATGACACTGAAAGTGCTCGCCTCGCCGCTGCTATTCCGGTGTGTGGCGGCCCTTATAGATACCTTAGTCAGCTCCTTTTCCTACCTATCCAGCATTTCCTTTAACTAGCAGCTTCGGTTGCATTCTCAGTCCCACAATCTCATTCCGAGTTCCATCCACGCTAGACGTGTGCATGGAAAAAATATTATTTTATGACAGTTTCATATTTTTGCTATATACGAAACAAGTTTATTCGCGATGAATCGAAACGATCGCAAGGTATTGGTGGCTTAAAAGAGTTTAATAGCTCTTATGTCATATGACAAGTCGGTGATCCATCATTTGTGACATGGTCGAGGGCAGAGTGACTTGCGTTACTTCAACTAACTTCCTCTATTATAACCGAATAGTTTCAAGGGGCAAATCGGGCAAAGCGAGGTAATAGCTAACTACTACATCGCTTTGTCCGATTGAAGGTCCCAAAAATACACTGTATCATTAGTATTATTATAGTTACTATTATATAATTTTTACTATACATAGTATATACACTATAGTCAAAATTATGTTGAACTATAGTAGGTATAATTATTAGTATCTACTGTGTTCAATTTCATCAATTTTACGCTTTTTATCATATTTCGGTCCCTACAAACTTTATTTACAAATAGATGACGCCCGCAACTTCATTGCCCCAAAATTAGTTTATCGCGCGGGAACTGTACCTTTTTCAGGGATAAAAAGTACCCTATGTCCTTTCCCAGGTCTCAAAGTATCTCCATACCAAATTATAGCAAAATCGATTCAACGCTTCGGGTAACGAACAGACAGAGTACAGACACATCTCGCATTTATAATATTATTATGGATATGCGTGAATTTAAGATGAAAATAAACGTAGGTACTTCCTACTGAATTATTATTTATTTTGTACGTGTTAATCGTGGCGAGAAATGAAGTGACACAACAGTAAACAAAGGAAGACGGAAAAACAATACACGTTGCGAATCACTCACTTATAAAGACGATTAATAACATCTAAAAGATATTATTTCATATGTATATATGTTTCTAGACTGTTCGTATAAATAATTCATATCTCAAATATATTATGTTTATACCCAGTCTGAGTAAACAACTTTGAGGATCAAGACGCATGATGTATGGTCCCTGTAAAGGAATTTTATTTTCCTTTCATACGTCTCTGATACCTGTACACAAAAACTATATTTTGTCGACTGATAAAATATTATCATTTATCGGGGACATACAAATGATAAATTATTAAATGCTGCTGATATATTGACGGGGAACTAGTGTTAACAGCGCACGAGTTTTCGTAGTTTTTACCGAAGATTGTTTTTTTGCTTGCTACTCTAATTGCTTTGAATCGATACTCTAAGACTTCAAATTTCCTTTCTTATTTATAATAATTATATTGTTATAATTTTAACAACCTAAAACAACTCCTTGATAAGACCTAATTACATGTAGTAGACTTAAATAGTCTGACAGCTAACCCTATTACACTCACAACCGGGCTGCAATCCACGCTCTCTTTGAGTACTAACACAAAAGTCAGTTAAAAAAACAATAAAAACTCGGACAGAACAGAAACATAAAATAAAAAGATATAAAGCCAAGTTTATAGGGATAGTTGGTAACTTCCGCGAGTCGAAAAAGCACAATTTCAGTTCTTTTATTCCTCGAAATTAGCTCGGCTGTAATATTTTTTGTTGCTCTTTGAGACTCAACTCGCTTATAAAAGATAAAAACCTCTTTGAAGAGCATTAGCCTTAATTATTATCCGTCGCTCCATAATATTTACAAACCATCAAAAATGCATTAAATTTTTGAGGAAAATTTTCCATGTTGAAAAAGAGAGATGGCTCTTTATCAACATCGAAAATTACACAAAGCAATACAGTCTGATACACATATTTTGACATTCTTAAATCGATTTTAATTTCATACTACTCTGTTGCTTCTGCTTTCTGCTTAATGATTTCGTTATAAAATGGATGCCACATTGATTTCTGTGTCCGCAGTAGGTTTCATTAAAAACCAAGACCTTGCCGAAGTCTTTTTCATAGTTTCCAAGCACAATGGATTAGGGCATTTCTTAAGTGGCATCAATGGACACGACCGGAGTGAGATCGGAATTTTTACATGTCCATCCGATGATTAAAACATCTTGTCAACTTAATCAGTTTTTGTCCATTGTGATAGTCGAATCCACGACCTCCAAGTCAAGAGCCTAGGGTCTAGGCCACTAGACCACTAGATCACGGTGACATTAATTAAGTTAAATGTAAAGCAAAAAATAAATTAATATTAAATTCTCAATGCTACGGACATTCAGCTTAGTACACAATTAAAACTTTTTGCTCCCGCTATAATGCCGTTCGTACGAGTTGGTATAAAGTTGTATGACTGTATGTTGTTGTATGTAGTTTGTATGTAGCAATTAATTCAACAAAAACATTCACGATAAGCTTCAGTGCTTGAAATGGGTTTAGGCCAGTGCTTTTCAACCCGTGGGTCATGCCCATTTGGGGGGTCGCGAAGCTTCTGTAGGGGGTTGCCAGTGGTTGAGAAATTTACATAGATATATCAATAAAAAATTCAGTTTGAGAAGATTATATAAAAATATGTAGAAGAAGCTTTAGCACTTAGCAGAAGTATATATTTTATACAAGTAACATGTTTAAAAAAGCGAAAGGTGGGGGGTCGCAAACTTTATTTTCATATCGGTCGCATTGCAAAAAAGGTTGAAAAACACTGGTTTAGGCTAAAAGATAGGTACGCTGAAAACCACAGCGCATATTGTTTTTCAGTGAAGCAATTTAACAAAAACCATTTTTGTTCACATGTAAAAGTGTTATTAGTTCATTGTGGGGAGAATTTGCAATGCTTCGTCACGAATGGGCCGGTTTGACTGGATCAAACATCGCGGCCTCACAGAGAGTCCTATAACTCTGGTGTTGCAATTATTGATGACAAAGTAGCACTTACTATCAGACTGCTCAAATCCAGATTGACTTTTTAATAATTTAAACTACTTCAACTAAAACCAAAAGAGGGTCAAAATATGCACTAATAATATTAATTTACAGCAATTTGTACATGCAAATGACAATCATAGTATTTTAATATGGAAGTTTTATTGTTTAATATTTATGGGTGATTATTATTTTTAACAAAAAATTAAAACCGACTTCCAAGGTAAAAACAATAATAACATTAATATGAACTAAAAAGTTTTAAATAATTTTTACTATCTTATAGTGCCTTTTTCCGAATTCGGCTAAACCTCAACTATTTCTGTACTCAATCTTCATTATTTTGAAGTCGGTACCAGATAGCTGAATCTTCAGTCCTCTGACAGAATATTTAAAATTTTTGGAACTGGCACCGACTTCAAAATTATGAAGATTGAGTACAGAAATAGTTGAGGTTTAGCCGAATTCGGAAAAAGGCACTATAAGATAGTAAAAATTATTTAAAACTTTTTAGTTCATATTAATGTTATTATTGTTTTTACCTTGGAAGTCGGTTTTAATTTTTTGTTAAAAATAATAATAATTTCACTCTTTTTAGTTACACTAGTAGATAAATCTTCGCGTATATTTTACGTAGGTATCTTATTACAATTTGTTAAGAGTCACAACTCACACTCACAAAATAATATAATATTATCAGTGAAGTGAACATATTGTGCTAAGTAATTTAACAATTTTAATACTTCAAGCCCGAAGCGGTCACCGGCGATTGCGATAACAATAGAAAGGCTATTGTGTCTCGTTTTTCCACAATCGAAGGATCTATCAGATAAAAAATTGTACAAACTTGCATAGGATGTAGCGTAGCATAATATTTAATATTATCATAATTATTGACAGCTGTTCTTGTAATCAAGAATTCAAATCGATAGGTACTTAGTGCACCATCTATCGATTAATAAGTATAACTAACTAAAAAGACACTTAATGACTTTGTTTTGTTTAAATGCTCTTTTTAAAATAACTTTATTTTAATTCTATTTGTCTATTAAAATTTTATAAAGCAGTAAAGTATTCGATCTGTATATAAAGTACTTAGTAAAGTATTCGATATTCTGTCTTCGCTGTATTCGGTCGACGCCGACCGCCGTGTATTAAAAACAAACAGGTGTTGTTAATTGTTATACAGTACATAATTATTATTATTAGTACAGCCATACCTATGCCTTGTACTATTATCTATTCTGTGCCATGAGACATTGGTGGCCTTAACACAACGTGGTAATGATGATGATGACGATGATGATGATGATGATTATGATGATGAATATGAATTGCATAGTAGTTTATGCTTTCTGTTCTTAAAACAACGCCGAAAGTCCCAAACGTGTATCTATAAGGAATCAGGAGTTCTCTCAGCATCATCGAAACCATGATATACCTTGACCCAATATTTGACTTTTTGGTAGCGTATTCTTAGTACACTTCACATAAAACCAAAATCACCATATGTTTCCATATAAATTTCGAGGAGTTCCCTCGATTACTCATGGATCCCATCATCAGGTCACCACCTTTGTGAAAATGGGACCAAATTGGAGTGAAACCTAATACAACAAAACAAAAATTTCGAAAATCGGTTCACAAACGGCGGAGTAATCGTTGAACATACAAAAAAAAAAAAAAAATATATCCACAGCCGAACATATAACCTCCTCGTTTTTTGGAAGTCGGTTAAAAACAACAACGTAAATATAATAATATTGCACACCCCACATTATAGGTACCTACTTACGCACAAACTGTACGTAAGAAAAATTTTATTAATATTATGATTATAGACGTAGAAAGGTTTATGTAACTTTAAGTCTCTTTAAAATGTTGAGGTTTTTGCTAGTATTGTCTTGACAAATCCAGAAACACACTTAAAACTTTCCAAAGGCGAAAAGTAGCACCTACTTGTACAAGAAGACTTGTCTCTAACTTGATAAGTGTTTGTCTTTACTAAAAAGAACAGTCGTTTTTTTTCTCCTAGGGATTTAATAAAACGTAGTTTTAAGAAATAAATATTAGTCAGCCAGACGTTGCTAGCGACTCAGCGTTAAATGGGATGCTGATGAAACTGTGCATTTTCTTACAAGAAACTGTAGCCTAGACTGTTGTGCTACACTTTACACTACCCTTTAATCCTTCGATCGTGTATTCTTGGAAATCTATTGTTATTCTATTATGTCTCGCTCACCGGTGAGCTTATGGGGCTTGATGGATTAATACATAAAATTATTATGTATTAATCCATCAAGTGAACATGAACTTATTTTATCTTTATTTCAAATTATTTAAGAAACACTCAAACTTTAAAAACTGGCCAAGTGCGAGTTGAACTCGCCCATGAAGGGTTCCGCAGCAGCAATAAGGTTTATTTGTATGAAATTAAAAGGTTTTTGATTTATTTTTATATTTCCGTTGATTTAATGAAAGTTAAATTAAGGTTTACCATTTATTACGTATAAAAAAAACTCTAGCTCGATTCAAACCAATTTTCGTTGGTAGTTTTTGTAGTAATAAACATCATATATTTTTTTTAGAATTATCATGCCACTACTTTAGAAGTTAGAGGGACACACATTTTACCACTTTGGAAGAGTCTCTCTCGCAAACTGTTCAAAAAATTATTGTGTATATATTACTGTGTAGAAAAAATTATGTTAACAACCTTAATATGATTTTTGAAGACCTATCCATAGATACCCCACAGGCATAGGTTAGATGAAAAAAAATATTTTTTGTTTTAGTTGTACCTATGGGGACCCCAAAATTTTTTGATAATTTTTCCATTTTTGTATCAAAATCTAAATGCGGTTCACAGACTACATGTACTTACCAAGTTTCAATAGTGTAGCCCTTATAGTTTCGGAGAAAAGTGGCTGTGATATACGGACGGACAGACAGACATGACGAATCTATAAGGGTTCCGTTTTTTGCCATTTGGCTACGGAACCCTAAAAAAGGGCATTGAGTTATAAAAAAATAGTGAGGAAAAACTTGTCCTGAATCTGGAAAAATAAATGTAAATGGAACGTGCTTGCGAGGAAAGTATAAATTTCACCGTCTAAAAGTGTTTCATTCGTAAATGAGAACCATAAAATTAATTGAAACTATTTTAACAAAACAAAAAATCACAAAAGTTTGATATTATATAGTTACACGATTAATCATTATTAATATTAATGCTACTTAGTATTATATTAATATTATTAATGCTCGGTAATTTATTCATTATTCATAATCATGCTAGTTTTAGATAATTTATATTAAATACTAGATAACTTGGAGATTGTCTATTTTTCCCTCCTAATAATATAAACCTTGCCTAGACTTCTTCAAATATTCAAGACTAAAATTAACCAAATCAGTTCAGCTGTTACTGAGGTTTAGCAAGACTAACGTTTAAAATTTATTTTAATTGCCACAGTACGTTAATTGTTTATCGATCTGTAGGACGATAATTTCTTACCTCATCACGCTATAGCTACAAGCACGGAATCGATTATGATAAAATTTTGTGTGAAGATAGCTTGAATTCTGGGAGAACGTAGGATAATTTTATGCCAAAAAACGAATGATAATTATTGACAACGAAGTTGCGCGTTACATTTGGTACATAATATTCAATAGTCTGAAGGATATGATAGCCTTAATGCAGACGTAAACAAGTTTATTGAACCTGAAATTTGTTATGCTAAAACTACTTGATTTTGAAAGTACATTATAGATACATGAGTCGTTATTTATAATATTATATTCATAACCACACTTTACTGTCGATATTCTAATATTGGATTATATTTTCTAAGAAATAATTGTTTCACTGTTCGCATTATCCAATCAAATATAATCTAATATTAGAATTTCGACAGTAAAGTGTGGTTATGAATATATTGATTAAATTCAAAATAATAAATGTATTTCTATACATTTATTATTTTGAATTTTACTAATATAAGAGCTTATGCTAACTTGAATTTCTGATATATAAGCTGAATTGCCATAGATCCTTGTAGTTATACCTCGTGAATCATGATGCTACGACTTCGTAATAATGTCAACATTAAGATAAAATTAATGATATTAATTTTATCTCTAGTCACTACTATTACATTTTATGTAACGTCTATATAACAAGAGGGCACAATTCTAGTTATAAATCGGCTACAACTATAAAAATTGTATGGAATGTAGCGAATATTGCGAACCGTTTTGTAACGCTTATCCACTGACAGTTACGGATAGGCACGATTAAATCATACCGAGTGATAAACAGCAATGGATCATCGCTGATTGAGCGCCGAACGGACCCTCGTTAAATCCTTGATTAGTGATAGATGAGAGCCGCCCATCGCTGGTATATTGAATTGATGCAAATCGTCATTATCACACTATTGATAGTCTGTTAATGATTCATCATCATCAGTTTAACTCTTAGAGTGTCTTTTTCCGTGCGTTATTATATTTACTAAACGTAAAAAGTATTTATGCTAGTTGAAATATTTGTTAGAATTTTTTACATACATTACCGTCATTAATTATTATACATGTGATACTGCGTCAGTCTCACTATTGCATCGTCAAGCTTGGATGATATTTGTGTGGATAATGGAGATAACATTGAGTCTAAGAAACAGATATTGTATTACGCGCGACAAATCAATTTCGATGCTAATAGCGGGCGACATTTAGTAAACAGTAATAAACTCAAAAGTAGCTTAAACATTCCAAGATTGTTAAAAGTAGCCAAGTCAGCGTATTTAAATTTAGAATTCGTTTTTCAATTGATCGGCAAGACAGGTCGCGAGTCGGCAATTTATCGGGTGTTCGAAGTCGAATAATTTATTCCGAGCGTCGGACGGCGCGAGACCGTGACCGATCAGGCGGCAAACTTCGCATTTCGTCGCGCTTACTTATTATGCCTGCTATATTTAAGCATTGAAATACAATGCAGTGTAGACGGAAATCTATTACATTGCTGACTGCTCAAAATATATTATGGCGTGAGTTACCGTCATAAAATTGTTAGCGAGGGTTGGTACACCTAATATATATTCTGTGGCGAGGGTAACGAAAATTAAATGATTGACCCGAATCTGTTAATAAATAAAAAAAATAAAAACATCTTTAGTAAACACAGCCAAAGTAATAACAACACAAAAGGAAACAAGTTAATTAATATGACACACTGAAGGAAACACTACATAAAACATTTAACTACTTAAAACTAAACTAAACTAAAGGGTTATGGCTGTGCAATGCACACACCGCGTGTTTAAAGGTTAAGCCACTCAGGCATCGACCCCAGCAAGCCGTGGCGCCTGATCTTCCGCGGCCCCCTGTCAGTTTGTGATCCCACAAACGGCACTCTTTTAAAAGTATAAATTCCTATTAATATTACAACACACACATAATCATACAATAAAACACTGGACAATTCACAATGGACCTATAAGAGTGGCAAATTTTGTCACGGTCCGCAAATCCGGATACACAATATTGTAATAATAATTATAAAATGCCTATGTGTGCCGGTCTGCAGACTGCAACTCGGGATAGACAATATTGTAAAATGTCCATATTGTGTGCATTCTACGAATAAATATTATTATGTAATATTTATTATTATAAAATACATGACAGTGGCTCCAATACCACGTTTTTACCCTTCTAGTCATCTCTTCTCCGTCGTTCCATCAAATCATCTGACCATGCATCATAACCCGTATCAGTAGTTCAAACGACAATATCATATCACAGGATCACCGTTGTGGCGACTGGCGACGGACCGAAAACACAGGTCTGCAATGGTTTTCCTCTTTGAAATTTGAGTAATGTTTTATATAGTTTTTGATGTGCTGATTACGAGAAAAATAATAAAAAAGTGTGTCAGCTCCGACGCACGACTGGAGTTTACTCTACTATATAATAATAAAATAATATAATTATATAATATAATTATATAATTATTATATTATTTTATATAATATTATATTCCGATAGGTATATTACCTTTATGGTCTTAATACACTCACAGCCAAATTAGAAAGCACTATAAAAGGTGCGCACCAAAAACGTGACACATTTTCGTTACTTGTTAGTAGGTTTTACCCTTAGATTTTTCTCATACCGGGCGCCTTATATATGAAAATCGATTCTTAAGGAGTAAACTGCAAATAATTCCACCATGTTATGATTTTTTGATAGTGAATATTTAAGATTTTGCTGAAAAATGTCTGAGCACCTACATTTTAAAATTTATAAAACGTCATTTATTTGCTTCAACTTAATTTTTATTGCATTTAATTAAAATAAGAGGACTTAGAAAATAATCCAAATCAGAAATTTGTTAATAACTACAAAATAAGTATAAGTAATTCGCATTAACCATGTCGATAACGGTTCATTTGACTTAATTCTGTAATAGTGAGCTCATTAATACATGATGATTAGGTAATTTTACCAAACTGTTGTTAATATTCAGAAAATGGTCTAATAAAGATAAAGCAAAGGGTTTTTGTATAAGTACATGCACTGATTAAGAAAATTAACGGTTGAAGTGCGCATCTTGCAACATAAACTTTAGAATGTCATCGCGAAGTCCCCTCTCTTGTTTTTGTAATATTTGAGGGAAATATATGATAATTTAACAACGAAACAGCATTACAGACTTTGTCAAAAATATTTACAAAAGTTATTTTGGGTACGATTTAAGTAAGCAAGACACAACTTGGACACGTCATTAAATTTGTACGACTTATGTTTATTAGAACTTCGCAAGTGGTGAAAATGACAGAAAAATAGCTTCATAATCGTTTCACCTACCGACTATAAAGAAATAGTGGCCAAATTGATTACAAATTTTGATGTATTGGGTTGTAATATGAGCATTTAATCCAAACCAGAAGTTAAAACGAAAATCGCACCAACGAAGCTTCCAGAAAAAAAGGAACAGGTTCCACAAATAAAAATTACATGTAATTTAGACCAATAATAAGTAGTTATTATATTTTAGTAGTTTTTTAATTTAATAATAATGTACCTTTTTAAATATGTACTTTTTAATGTGACAAATTGTGCTATTTTTCGTATACTATCTGTACCTTTTTTGAAAAATCTGGAGGTGATGGAGAAAAACTAAGTAATCAGCGCATCAAAATACCTTAGAATCAGTTACCAAATTCCCGAGAGGAAGCTATGACCCTCATTTTGCAGGCCTGTGAAATTAATGAAGTTTTGCAACAAAACCACTACAACCACCACTAAACTGGAGGTGCTGATGTAAAACAGCGCAAGTATTGGAAAATCTACGAATTTTTGGCATTATAAATGAAAAGTATTCTATAAACTAAGAAAAGTAAATATCTATTTACTATTCGGGGTTCATAACAAAAATTCGTTTCATAAAATATGTCAGTCAAATTAATTCAATTACGCGAAAGTCTGTCACCTAAGCTAAGTAAATATTTTAATACAAGCACTATTTTTGCTCCAAACGCTGTCTAAAAATAAGTCCGTCTTATCAGCGTATTTCAGCGCCGGTGGAAAATATAATATTTAATATTTCTCGTAATAAATTTTTTATGGTTGGTTAATAATAAATTGAGTAATAGAGAGGTTTTAGAATTCATTAAATAAAATATACACCCTTTTAACGATAAAATGAGGAAATCTATGCCGGCTCGAACCGATGAAAATATAAAGCCGGTTGTACACTCCCGCTGAGACTCAGCGAGGCGGCCCGAGAGCGAGAGTGTAAATGGGTGCGCTCGCCTCGTCTCGCCTGTCTCGGACCCTCTCGGTCCGTTGTCGGTATTTTGCGCCCGAGACAAAGAGTCTCGCGAGGAAAACGAGCGCACTACTGTACACTCTCGCGTCTTTCAGTACTAGTCCCGCCATTGGACAGTGTAGAACAGAAAAATAACAATATTAAACGACATTATGAGTCTTTATCTGTGAGAAATAAAATTAAATATGATTATAAATCTTTGGATTACAATGATATCTTTCGATGCATGGTGAATGGTGAATGGTCGTTTTCGTCCATCTTGTCTGAGTTCTTAACTGCGATTAAACTAAGCGAGAATGTACATGATCGCACTCGGGCAAAGGGCTCTCGCACGAGACTCTCGCCCGAGAGCTCTCGGCGAGAGTGTACAGCGGGCATTAACAACAAAATTGGGGATTAAAAATCTCACTGAAACACGAATTCGCTACAAGCTGTTCATTTTCATAAAGAATTGAACATTTTCTCTTTTGTTATTTGCTACAAGCTTGTTATTTGCTACAAACTTTTGCCTCTGGCGTTGCTTGCTTTTGTTCATACCGACAATACCAAAATTATGCCTGCCTAATTTTCTATGTTTGTATTTCAGTTCAAAAAATTCAATGTATTTAATAATTTTACATTAAAAGTTACAAATGCTCATAATATATTGATCTCATAAACTCTTTCTGCCGTAAAATTATAACAAATGTAAAGGTGTATTGGCCTATTTGTTACCTCTTTGTGCATAAAACAGAACGGTCTAATGTACGACACATTCCGTGAGATGAAGAAAATTCTTTGAAGGATTGTTTTCGATACTGACAAATATTGACGAGATTCTACACAAACGGAGTTGCGAGCAACCTTCCATTTAAAACATAAGTAGTTTTACGTCCTGTGCTTCTTGAATCAATAAAAAAAGTTGAACATAAGCCCACTTGAAGTTCTCAGATAAACCGTTTCTGTAAGTTAAACATTATTTTTCCTCGGTGAACTCAAGTTGTGTTGATATAAGGATATCGTCAGCCCCAAGGCGATGGGCCTATTCAAACAAAATATACAATAAACTTGAACCTATTAGGGTGGCGAATCATCGGGGACTGGGCCCTTTGAGAAGACCCTTACCTCAGAAACTTATGCTTACGAAGTTAACACGTCTAAACAAACTCCTATATAGGTTTTTCGAAAACTTTGCGAAGCGGAAATAATGTATCTTCAACCTTTTTTACAAGTACGGCCAAATTTAGGTATTTTATATAGAAGCAAAACTTTTATCTTGTAAAAATATGCTCTCTTATCTTGACACAGTAACAGAAGATTATGAATATTTTGATATTTTTACTATCTTCATCTACAGCCTAGACCACAGATTTTATTTTTACTATTCTATTTAATAATAGTAATTTAATATTCTATTAAATATCTTACTAACTCCAGTGATAAATTGATAGACCATAGATACGTGGAGGAATAATAAAATAGACTTTTGCGTTGGGGCATTTTTCATAGAACCATAGAAGCCAAAAGTAACTCTTTTACCGCTGCTACATTCACAGTCAAATCTATATAGGTATTTCAAAGAAAGTTGTGTTAGTTACGCCACTTATAACTCAAGAACGGATGATCCGATTTGGCTGAAAATTGGTAGAGAGGTAGCTTAGAACCAGGAGTAGGACATAGGATACATTTTGTCCCGAAAAAATGTACGGTTACTGCACAATATACTTTTATGATTTTCGCCTCAACTATTCAATCGATTTTGATGAATTTTGGTATGGAGATACTTTGAGTCTCGGGAAAGGACAAGGGATACTTTTTGTCCCGGAAAATGTACGGTTCCCGCACAATAAACTTTTATGTTTTTGCCTAAACTATTCAGTCTATTTTTATGAAATTTGGTATGGAGATAATTTGAGTCCCGGGAAAGGACAAGGGATACTTTTGGTCCCGGAAAATGTACGGTTCCTGCACAATAAACTTTTATGATTTTCACCTAAACTATTCAATCGATTTTGATGAATTTTGGTATGGAGATACTTTGAGTCTCAGGAAAGGACAAGTGACACTTTTTGTCCCGGAAAATGTACGGTTCCCGCACATTAAACTTTTATGGTTTTCGCCTAAACTATTCAATCTATATTGGTGAAATTTGGTATGGAGATACATTGAGTCTCGGGAAAGGAGAAGGGATACTTTTTGTCCCGCAAAATGTACGGTTCCCGCACAATAAACTTTTATGATTCTCGCCTAAACTATTCAGTCTATTTTAATGAAATTTGGCAAGAAGATACTAATTTTATTTAATTGTTTTCTTAATTATACCAATTCGAATCCAATAATCATCGTTAAGACAGGACAACGTCTGTCGGGTCAGCTAGTCTGTAATATAAGGGACGCAAACACACACACACAGTATTAGCATATTGTTTTGTTACACCCTTACTTATTTTGATGGATGATGGATCTATCAATATTGTAATACCTTTTTGGACTTCCACATCCAAAAATCTATACAAAAACATAATCTCTACCCTATTTCTATTCAGAACATATTCAGGAACCACCGTCATGGGGGAGAGTCTATCACTCCCCCGGGAATAAAACTCCTCTTTATTTAACGTAGATAATATTCAGGGAACGACGCGGATCAGTGCACTTCATTTGAGTTTTATTTTACAAAGCTCCTTGCTCTTGCAATTTTCTACTAGTGTGATGTCAACGGTCTTGACATAGTTTAAGCGTTGAATATTAAAATGGACTATTATGAGCTATACCGTTTTATAAATGCATTTTTAAATTACGTAACAGTCTTTTATAAAATGAGGAAGTCCGGCGTCGCTTGTGAGAGTGATATTATTATGTTCCTTTCAGGTTATTTTATTTAGTCCGATGTTATTAATTTTAATGAATATTTTCGTTTTTTTTTTATTATTAAATAAGGGGGCAAACGAGCAAACGGGTCACCTGATGGTAAGCAACTACCGTCGCCCATGGACACTCGCAACATCAGAAGAACATCAGAATTTAAAACTGGCAAGTTGACAGATTTTTATTGCCCTACTAAGTGTTTTTCGATGATTGACGTTGTAAGTGTTTCTAATAAGAATGGCGTTTTTAGCGGGGTGCAAGGTATGCCAACTCATTTGATTGTTTGGTTTTTGAAAGAACATATTGCTTAGATAAAAAATTAGTGATTTTTCAGCATCTACGACAGCTAGAGCTGTAACCACGATAGAGAAAGGTCACACCTACCGTTCGGTCAGTCAAGCCTTAGGTGTGTCGGCTTTCGTGGTCCATCGTAAATTTCAACGCTACAGAGAGACTGGATTGAAGTTCAATGTGGACGTTCGAAGACGAGAATAAGGCAGATATCGGGTGGCAAAGGTTCAGGATAACTGTTTTGTATTGGTACAAGCCTTAAGAAATCGACCTCAAACTGCTTTGCAGAGATGAGACCTATTGGAACAGGTCCGAGATGTACGTGTAAGTGATTGTACAGTAAGAAAAAGACTCAAAGAAGTTAAATTAAACTCAAAAGTGCCAGCAAGGGTACCAAAACTTGAGACAGGGCACCAAAGAGCCAGGCTAAGATTTGCGCGTGAACATCAAAATTTTACAAGTGAGTGAAATCGTGTGCTGTACAGTGATGGGAGAAATTTCTATGTAAATTTTGTTAACAGGCGATAAAGAATGTGGATAAATCGTAAGAAACGCTATAGACCATCAAACTTAACGGAAACAGTGGCCTATCATGCAGGCTTCGTAATGGTTTGGGGTTGCATATGATTTGGAGCCCGCACAGAGCTGATAATTGTTAATGATGGTACTTTGACAAAACAGGGCTATAGCACGGACATCCTAGAATTGCATGTTGTGCCTTTTACACAGTTTTAGGCAGTAACTTAAATTTTATGCACGTCCGTAGTGTAAAAAAATCGGGCATTATGACATAAATGATGCTAGCGTAGCCCAGGTGTAGAGGTCAGCACGGTCTACGGATGTGTATCCGACTGAGAACGTGTGGCACATCAATGGGTGAATGGTACGAGTTAAAACTCCAGCTCCAAAATGTGTTCAGGAGCTCGAGTTGGCGCTACTGGAGGAGTAGAAGAATATCCCACAGGAAATGATTGACAATCAAAATGCAAGCATGTAATGGCGTATCCAGACTCTCTTCAGATCCATAGAAGGCATTACACGCTGTTAACATGGCATTTATTAAGTAAAAACGAAGAATTTATCTTAAAAACTTACTACTAAAATTTCAAAGATTTTTCTTAATTTTTTATTTTTGCAGATTTTTTAAATTTTACACGTTTTTATGCCCTAAATTTATATAAGTTTTATTTTTTAATCATCAATTATTAAATTAATAAATAAATATATAAAAAACAGCGAATAATTTTCAAAAAAAAATTAAATTTTGTTAAGTTCCGCTAATTTTGCCGGTGTGTTTAGTAGAGTGGCTACGAAAACCGTAGAGTGGTTACGAAAACCATAGAGCGGGTACCAAAACCGTATAGTGGTTATGAAAACCGTAGAGCGGCTACGAAAACCGTTGAGCCGTTTACGAAAATCGTAGAGCATTTACGAAAACCGTAGAGTGGTTACGAAAACCGTAGAGGGTTTACGGAAATAGTAGAGTGGCTACAAAAACCGTAGAGTGGTTACGAAAACCGTAGAGTGGTTACCAAAACCGTAGAGGGTTTACGGAAATTGTAGAGTGGCAACGAAAACATGCTTATGCTAGTATGTCGCTTTCCCTCGTGTCTTAATGCTATAACACAAATAATAAACAAATCTATTACTACTAACACCTTTCCTGAATCCTGGCAGTTAGCTATAGTATAACCTTTACCTAAAAATGAATGTGTATCTGAACCGAGAGATCTCAGGCCTATTAGCATATTGCCATGCATGTCGAAGATACTAGAAAAGGTAGTATGTGGTCAAATAAGCAGATATTTAGATCAAAACAACATACTACCTACATTTCAGTCTGGTTTTCGCAGACATCATAGTACGACCACTGCATTAATGGATGTAGTGGATAATATTTTAGCTGCACGAGATGCAGGAGAGGTAACAATTTTAGTTCTATTAGATTATTCTCGCGCATTTGACACAATTGACATATCACTACTTTTAGCAAAATTAAAATATTACGGATTTGATGAAAGCGCAATACAATGGATCTCAAGTTTTCTACAAAATCGCACTCAAGTAGTTGAGGTAGTTGATAGCAATGGGGAGTCACTGCGCTCTACTCCACGCCGAGTGGATAGAGGAGTCCCACAGGGATCTGTGGCGAGACCCAAAATGTTTTCACTTTACGGCGCGGATATCGTTCGTTACATAAGGTATTGCAAACATCATATATACGCAGATGACTTTGAGTTGTACATATCTTTTAAGCCCTGTGATGCTCATACGGCCATAGCCAAGCTTAATGAAGATCTGGCGCGCATAAACGAGTGGTCAGAGTCAAATGCCTTGGTACTTAATCCTGACAAGACCAAATACATGGTACTTGGACACAAAACTCAGATTAAAAAGGTGACAGACATATCTCCCTTAATACACATCGAAAATAAAAATATCGAGAGAGTGAGCGAAGCCCGTAATTTGGGAGTATTAGTAGACGAGGAACTAAAATTTGAAAAACATACAATTAAGACGGTAAGTCGGTGCTTCTACCGCCTAAAAGTTTTGTATCCAATAAGAAATTTTATTTCCAAAAACCTGCGCAGAACTCTCTTCGAATCCCTTGTTTTATCGAACCTAAATTATGCGGACGCAGTTATTGGACCCTGTCTTCTATCGCGGTCAAAAAGGCTCATACAAAAGGTACAGAATGCATGTGCCAGATTCTGTTGTGACATTCCGCCTCGCGCGCACGTAACGCCATATATTAATAACTTACGATGGCTCAAGATGGATGGGCGCAGACAGGTACACTTCGCGACACTTTTGTTCGGGGTGATTAAATTTAAAATACCATCATACCTCTTTAACAAAATACAATGGGCAAGAGATAACGAACTGACTGTCACCACAAGAGGTTCGTCCTTTTTACTCCTCACGCCTTTACATCACACTTCTGGTTTCAGAGGCAATTTTAGATATCTTGCTAGTAAAATCTGGAACAATCTTTCACCACCGCTTCGTGCTCTGCGAACAATAAATACCTTTAAGTTAAAACTGAAAGCACAGTTATTGAAAGAACAAATTGAAACAACAAATTGAAAGAACAAATAAATTACAATAAATAAGAGACAAATAGAATATTATTGATAATTGTTAATTCATATACTCGTATATAATTTGAATATTTATTTATTTACTTTATTATAATAAATCATCTATAGTTATAAATATTGTGGCTCGTATTATTATATTATTTTATAGTTTTAAATGACAATTGTTAATTGTGTAATTTATCTAGTAATCATCTATTGACATACCTTCAGTTCTGTAAGCCGAAGCCAAGTGGTTTCTGTTATTGTTTGTTCACCCGCTCGTACTTGTGGGCACTAGTACGGGACTGTAACTGTTATAAGTCATAATAATTTCGCCACACTATTATCAGATGTCCTCTCACCCTAAAATAAATAAAATTAAATCTATTATAATATTGTCAAAACATATCTTATATATTTTATTCATTTATAATATTGTGGAACTTACATACCTTGTAGGTTTATGACGTCAGTAAGATAACAACACGATATTCGAAGTAATAACCTAGCACTGTTTATGAAAGATATTATTATTACAAACTTATAAGCAGCTGTGTCCCGTGAGCCCCCGTGTGAGGCCCACGCCGGTGTGAGGCGGTGAGGCCAGCGGGCGGCGCGCGCGCCTGTCAAGTCCGTTAGGTGTTTACCGCCAGTTTGGCGCCGCACCACCCGGCACCCCCCTCGTACCACCTCACCCTCGCCCGCCACCCCGCTTTGTTATCGTACCTTGTACCGGTGAAGTCTAAACTCAAAATAATATTACTTACTATTTATCTTTAATCGGCTGCCTGTTTTATTTATTTTTCATTTAACATGGGGCACTTTTATTGTACATTAACTCACGGTATTATTTATTTAATTTATTTTATATTATTAATATTAAGCGTATTATTATATTTCAATCATATTTATTTACTTACCTATTTAATGTTTATATATGTACTTACCTATTTAATGTTTATATATGTAAAATATTGCGTGTTGTCTGTCAATCGCCTGACAACATCTATATAGGATCCACAGAATACCAGGGATCACGGTACAGGTATCCTATACCGTGATCACAGCCTGAGTGGAATCCTTTTCGACAATGTGTTCGCATCGCACTTGCATCAGGGTACCTAGTCCATCAATTTTAAAAAAGTCTATTATGTTCTTTTATTTTTTTTACTGATGTTTTTTTTACTGCTTGTTTTTTATTTGTTTTGTTTTTGTACCTTGTATCTGTGTAATATGTGTGTTTAAGTGCAGCGTGGTGTGAATATGTATTTGTTGAATAAATGTTTATTATTATTATTATTATATTATTATTAAAACCGTATAGTGGTTATGAAAACCGTAGAGCGGCTACGAAAACCGTTGAGCGGTTACTAAAATCGTAGAGCAGTTATGAAAACCGTAGAGTGGTTACGAAAACCGTAGAGTGGTTACGACAACCGTAGAGCGGTTACAAAAACCATAGAGCGGTTACAAAACCATAGAGCGGTTACGAAAACCGTAGAGCGGTTACGAAAACCGTAGAGCGGTTACGAAAACCGTAGAGGGTTTACGGAATTAGTAGAGTGGCGACGAAAACCGTAGAGTGGTTACGAAAACCGTAGAGCGGTTACCAAAACCGTTGAGCGGTTACGAAAATCGTAGAGCAGTTACGAAAACCGTAGAGTGGTTACGAAAACCGTAGAGTGGTTACGAAAACCGTAGAGTGGTTACGAAAAACGTAGAGCGGTTACGAAAACCGTAGAGCAACTACGAAAACCGTAAAGTGGCTACGAAAAAAGCTACGAATTGTGCATTGAACGTGAAAAACATAACTGGCAGTAATTTAACTCCATAATAATGGGTTTCGTTTCGGTATAAAATCGTCCCATTTTAGTTCATACCACAGCATTGATTGGGTCGGTATAAATGCGCTTTGCCAGTAACTGCTGTGAATCAGGATGTTGATTTCTGCGGTTGATTCGTACAATGAAACTTCCGATGAACGATTTAACAAAATGATTGGAGTTTATATTCTGTATCATTTTTATCTATCTTCTTATATATAAAAACTAGCTGACCCGACAGACGTTCTCCTGTCTTAACGATAATTATTTAATAATTCGAATTAGCATAATTAATAAAAAAGTGTGTTTATTTTTGAGTGCCATCGTGCAGATTAAAATTAGTATCTGCATGCCAAATTTCATCAAAATAGATTAAATAGTTTAGGCGAAAATCATAAAAGTTTATTGTGTGGAAATCGTACATTTTCCGGGACAAAAAGTGTCCCTTGTCCATTCCCGTGGCTCAAAGTATCTCGATACCAAATTTCATCAAAATAGTTTAGACGAAAATCATAAAAGTTTTTTGTACGGAAAGCGTACATTTTCCGGGGTAAGAAGTATCCCTTGTCCTTTCCCGAGACTCAAAGTATATCCATACCAAATTTCATCAAATAGATTGAATAGTTTAGGCGAAAATCATAAAAGTTAACTGTACGGGAACCGTACATTTTCCGGGATAAAAAGTATCCCTTGTACAGGACAAGGCTCCCGAGACTCGGTCGGAGAAAGTATCTCCATACCAAAATTCATCTAAATCGATTGAGTAGTTTACGCGCAAATCATAAAAGTATATTGTGCAGTAACCGTACATTGTTCCGGGACAAAATGTGTCCTAATATATCCTTTTCCGAGACTCAAAGTAACTCTCCACCGATTTTCAGCCAAATCGGTTCACACTCGTACGTTCTTGAGTTATAAGTAGTGTAACTAACACCACTTTCTTTTATACATAAAGATGGATTTTCAAATGTGTTAGTCGCTCTAAAACTCGAAAACGGCTAAACGGATTGGGCTGATTTTATTGTTAAAATATTCGTAGAAGTCCAGGGAAGGTTTTAAAGTGACACGAAGTTCACCAGGACATCTAGTTTTTAATAAATTTATAGGATCTTTCAGACTTTTTATTTAAATAATAAATATGTAATTTGAATAAAAGAAAAATAAATGCAAAAATGTATAATCTTGTGTGAATTTTATGAAGTGTTGTCGAACAACAGTATGGTATTCTTTTAACGAGAAGGCTACAATTCATTGAGCTTGCAACCAAATGTAATTAGGGTTCCGTACCTCAAAAGGAAAAAAACGGAACCCTTATAGGATCACTTTGTTGTCCGTCTGTCCGTCTGTCAAGACCCTTTTTCTCAGGAACGCGTGGAGGTATGAAGCTGAAATTTATATCAATTACTCAGGTCTACTGTCCCTTGAAGCTGTGAAAAAATCAAACTTCTAAGCCAACGCAATCAAAAGATACAGCCGTTTATGCCGCAAATTTTCGACACTTGCAAGGGAATCAAAACCTACAGGGTGCTTCCCGTGAACTCAGAATCTTGAAATTTGGTACGAAGCAACGTCTTATAGCATAGATAAAGGAAAAATTACGAAAACCATAAATTTTTAGTTACATCACATAATATATTTTTTTTAATAATTTTAAACTTACTACCCATTTCCTCATACTCGATTGTCGTAATGAACGAACTTTGTAAACCTTGCAGGTTTGTACGGAACCCTCGGTGCGCGAGTCCGACTCGCACTTGGCCGGTTTTTATTTTTAGTAAAAAGAGACTTAAAATTGTCTCGTTATTTTTCTTCTACGTTGTTATTATATTTTTTATGTAATTAAAATTACTTATTTTTGGACACAGCACGGATATTATATTTTACTAGATTTACGAGTTTACTAATTACTCCTTTATTAAAATAACCTTTTTAAAAATATTAATTATGTAAGCAGTCGTATGTGTATTAAAATACATTTTAATTAGAACACAATAATTATATAGCACCCGATATCTTAATATACACACCGGCAAAATTAGCGGAACATAATAAAATTTTATTTTTTTTTTAAATTAGTCGCTGTTTTTTATATATTTATTTATTAATTTAATAATTGATGATTAAAAAATAAAACTTATATAAATTTAGGGCATAAAAACGTGTATAATTAAAAAAATCTGCAAAAATCTAAAATTAAGAAAAATCTTTGAAATTTCAGTAGTAAGTTTTTAAGTTAAATTCTTCATTTTTACTTAAGAAATGCCATGTTAACAGCGTGTAATGCCTTCAATGGATCTGAAGAGAGTCTGGATACGCCATTACATGCTTGCATTTTGATTGTCAATCATTTCCTGTGGGATATTCTTCTACTCCTCCAGTAGCGCCAACTCGAGCTCCTGAACACATTTTGAAGCTGGAGTTTTAATTCGTACCGTTCACCCATTGATGTGCCACACGTTCTCAATCGGATCCACATCCGTAGACCGTGCTGACCTCTCCACCTGGGCTACGCTAGCATCATTTAGGTCATAATGCCCGATTTTTTTACTCTATGGACGCGCAAAAAATTGAAGTTACTACTAGATGTCTGTGCTATTGCCCTGTACTGTCAAAGTACCATCATTAACAATCATCAGCTCTGTGCGGGCTCCAAATCATATGCAACCCCAAACCATTACGAAGCCTGCATGATATACCACTGTTTCCGTTAAGTTTGATGGTCTATAGCGTTCCTTACGATTTATCCACATTCTTTATCGCCTGTCAATAAAATTTACACAGAATTTGCTCCCATCACTGTACAGCACACGATTTCACTCACTTGTCAAATTTTGATGTTCACGCGCAAATCTTAGCCTGGCTCTTTGGTGCCCTGTCTCAAGTTTTGGTGCCCTTGCTGGCACCTTTGAGTTTAATTTAACTTCTTTGAGTCTTCTTCTTACTGTACAATCACTTACAGGTACATCTCGTACCTGTTCCTATAGGTTTCATCTCTGCAAAGCAGTTTAAGGTCGATTTCTTAAGGCTTGTACCCTTACAAAACGGTTATCCTGAACCTTTGCCACCCGATATATGCCTTGTTCTCGTCTCCGAACGTAAGATCCAGTCTCTCTGTAGCGTTGAAATTTACGATGGACCACGAAAGCCGACACACCTAAGGCCTGACTGACCGAACGGTAGGTGTGGCCTTTCTCTATCGTGGTTACAGCTCTAGCTGTCGTAGATGCTGGAAAATCCACTAATTTTGTATCTAAGCAATGTGTTCTTCCAAAAACCAAACAATCAAATGAGCTGGCATGCCTTGCACCCCGCTAAAAACGCCATTCTTATCAGAAACACCTACAACGTCAATCATCGAAAAACACTTAGTAGGGCATAATTGCAATAAAAATCTGTCAACTTGCCAGTTTTGTTCAATATTTTATTTCTTAAATGAGCTTAGAAACTATAAAAAAGGATTTCACACAGCCCGACCCACTTGAATTCAAGTTGTGGCCCTTTTTACTTATGTTCCGCTAATTTTGCCGGTGTGTGTATATATGTTACGCTCAAAGACCGAAATCGCTCAGTGAGCGAAAAAATAGCTCACAACGCGTTGTGGTCACAGTGAAATAGGCTCTAATGAAAACTGCCACGACGTGTTCTGGCAATCACAAAAAGACCATAACGCGAAATTCGTGTCGTGGTTGATATGCTATACGTTTTTCTTTATCGTGGCTGTTTCACTGTGACCACAACGCGTTGTGAGATATTTTTTCGCTCACTGAGCGATTTCGGTCTTTGAGCGTAACATATTATATAATTCTTCTGTGAGTGTGTATGTCACTGAACTTCTCTCAAACGACTGGACCGATTTTGATGAAATTTTTTGTGTGTGTTCAAGGGTATCTGGGAATGGTTTAGATTCACAATTTTGTCCGCTGGACAATGTTTTTTTAATTAATTTTTAATTTATTAGTAGTTGTTGATTTTGGAATGTTTTACATTGGATCCGACAGACGGCGCTACCATCGCAGTGTCAAATTTTAAATAATATTCGAATTCGAATTTTAATTTTAGTCTGTCCCGACAGTTAGCGCTGCGATCAAATTAAAAAAAAAATACTTTATATACTTAATATGGCAAAGAAACGTTTGCCGGGACAGCTAGTTTTAATATATACATCCTACAGCCTTTACGTTATATTGTAATTTGTACCCTCTCTTGTAATTTTTTACTGATAAAAACACCACACTGAAAATAAATTTTGTCTATTTTTGTATCGTGCATAACACTAGATGTGGCGGAATACAAAATATCCTATGTCCTTTTCCGGGTCTTAAAGTCCACAACACTATCAGGAAGTATCCACAGGATACTTCCTGATAGTAAATTTCAGCAAAATCGATTCAGTGGGAAACGTGAAGAGGTTACAGACAGACACACACTTTTTTTTAATAAAATGAGGAGACAAACGAGCAAACGGCAACGCACCTGCAGCTCTTCTGATGTTGCGAGTGTCCATGGGCGACGGTAGTTGCTTACCATCAGGTGACCCGTTTGCTCGTTTGCTCGATCCCCTTATTCAATTTAAAAAAAAAACTGGCCTGATGGAAAGCAACTATCGTCGCCCATGGACACTCGCAACATTAAAGAGCTGCAGGTGTGTGGCCGGCTTAATATTAGTACACTTTGGCATTTATAATATTAAAATGGATGTTTAACAAGACTTAACCCACCAGGTTGCGTGGATCAGAGCGGACGACCAGACCATCTTAACCCTCCACACGCGGCTCGTGACGCACAGCTCACGGTATGCCGTCACCAACGACTCTCCCGGCTCCTGGCAGCTCCACATCCGACCGCTGAAGGTGGAGGACCGGGGCTGCTACATGTGCCAGATCAACACCAGCACCATGAAGAAGCAGATCGGCTGTGTGGATGTGCTAGGTAAGTGTAGTAATTTATTACGTATCCTAAACAATAGTCTAGTTTTTTTAATATAAAATAAGGGGACAAACGAGAAAACAGGTCACCTGATGGAAAGCAACTTCCGTCGCCCATGGACACTCGCACCATAATATTACTATACGAAAGTTTGAAATTAGTCTTCATAACAGTAAGATGTCTAGACATAGAAATATTACGCACACTGAGTCGTAACTACTTGCGCAGAATATGCCAAGAGAGGCATCGAGAAATCAGAGAATTATTTTTGGAAACTAAATAAGTAACTACTGAGGCTTCTTAAAATCTATACCTTAATGTTCAAAGTGTAGTTTTGTCTGTAACCTTATCACGTTTAAGCCGCTGAAGTCATTTTGATGCAATTCGATAAAGACACTTTGAGTCCTGCGAAAGAGTCCGCAACAAGCAAGAAATTACTGACTAAATATTCGTTTTCATTAATTTTTGCTTGTTGCGGACATTTAACAAATTATAACTGTATTTAAATTATTTTTAACTTTTTTGTAAGTTGCATAACATCCCGCCCTTAACTCAAAATAGCAATAGAAACATAAGTAAATCACTAGAAGAAGTCTTATTTTTAAACAATAATACGCCACTCCTGCGTATCAAGGAATCTGAGAAATGCTCTCAAAATATTAATATTGGGATGTCATAAAATATTCTTATAAACACGTCCCGTCCGCATATGGGAGGGGAAAACTTAGTGTCTACGTGCCCCGGCACGAATTGGCAAATATCCTATTCAGTTTAACTTCTGATCTCTTCAAGCATGAAGCAGGTGTCTTTTATCGCAAACGAAACAATAAAGACAGCGCGGAGAATGGGAAAAAATATGAAAATGTTCGAAAGTTTCATGCACCCGCTAACTTAAATGGCAATAGAGTTTTTACTTTTGATTATGTCATTTGTTTTGTTTAAACGTTATTTTATTATATTTTGTGAGTTTGCCCTTTCAATTTTCAACAATCTTATCAATTTCAACATCTTTTTTGCTCTGCCCGTTTAGGGCAGCATCTACTTTCATCACAATACCATATGTAATTAATTTAAATAGCGTCAGAACGTATATAATACTAAACAGGGTGCCCCAAAAATAAGCGATAATACTTTAGGGTGTGTATGAGTCCCGTGTATAGAGTTCACAGTAAGCTGCGCTGCGCTGAAAGAGCTTTTTTCACTTTTGTATGGGGAAATTCGTGACGCTGGGGCCTTTACGAATCACAAAAAAAAAAATGCGGAGCGTACGGCGCGTGCGCGCTGATGAATGTTCGATCTCCTTAAGGCCGTCCCCCGAGCAAACGACCTTGACCATACATTTGCCGCGTTGCCGAGATCGCACCAAAACCCTATTTTTTACTAATCTTAGTTCAAAATTATTGACCTACCTAACAAAATTTAAATGTAGAATATCCATACTAATATTATAAATGAGAAAGTGTGTCTGTTTGTCCGTCTGTCTGTCTGTCTGTCTGTCTGTCTGTCTGTCTGTCTGTCTGTCTGTCTGTTACCTCTTCACGTCCGAACCGCTGAACCGATTTTGCTGAAATTTGGTATGGAGATACTTTGAGTCCCGGGAAAGGACATAGGATACTTTTATCCTGGAAAAATGTACGGTTCCCGCGCGATTTATGTACAACATTCTAGCAATAAAGACATTTGAATTTGAATTTGAATTTGATAAACGAGTTTTGGCGCAACGAAGTTGCGGGCTTCATCTAGTGTAGTATATGATATTATTGTCGATCTATTGGCGTGTGTTTCAAATAAAAGTAATTGCTAAATACTAGGGAGATGCTGAATGTATGCTTGAATTTTAATAAATTGGTTTTACTTTGGAATCATGAGTGTTATTTAAAACAAAAATAGGAAATTAATAACGTGGAAAGGAATGTTCGTATACTGATGATTATTGTTGGTTGTATTTTTATTATAATTTTGTATATGAGTAATAAAGCTCTGAAAAGCGGTAAATTACGGCATCTTCGTAGGGGGACCGCCTTAAGAAATTATCAGAACAGTAAATATTACAACGATACTGTTTAAATGCAAAATCTTAACCCTATTATGACAGCGCAATATTATTTATTACTACCAAGATAATGATAATAATCCGCCTTTGATCAACCCGTGATTAACCCGACCCTTTTGTTTCCCTCAACTAGATTTATAATTAGAATATTATATTTGAATAATTTACTAACAGTTTAGAGCAGCGGTCGGCAACCTTTTGGTAGGCGAGGGCCACCATGTGGTAAAACAAACTAAAGGCGGGCCGCAGACCTAATACTCGCAATAACCCTAGAAGTTCAATATACCTACACAATATAATGAAAGGAAATAAGTTTTTATTGAAAATGGCACAAATAGCTACGTACTTAAGTGGCGAAAACTACTGGCAGTATTAGAAAACATTGTTTTTGATACACATAACTTATTCACAAAACATTCACGGGCCGCAAGTTACACGTTCGCGGGCCACATGCGGCCCGCGGGCCGCGTGTTGCCGACCGCTGGTTTAGAGTATAACTTTTATTATTGCGTCTTGTTTCGGTTTGTGATGTTATCGCCGAAAATATTTACCCTAGTCTCTAAATACAGGAAGTTGTTGGTTTTAAACTATTCCTATTTTGTTAGTCCATGTGTAAGTTTTTTTTTCTACAGTTTCGCCTGAATGCCTAATCCGATTTTGTAAATGAAATACCCACATTAGCTATATTTGTATAATTGGATCATAATTGTTGATGATGAAAACCAAATTTAGAGGGTTTTTCTCCCACAAGCGATTCTTGGCTGCAATTCCGATCAAAGCTTTGACGAACTTTGAGAACGGACGGCAGAGCGGAATAAACAAACACAACCATAACTACTTGCCAAAATGAAGCACTTCTTTGGTAAACTGTTCGAAATTCGAATATCAACGCTTGCAACTTGACAGTTGAATTTTGGTAAACTTTGCAAAAACATATTTTGCATATTCGCGTATATTATTATTTATTACTGATTGTAATGCTAAGTTTTGCTCGATAGTTTTACTCGACATCGAGCAAAAACCACTGTGTGGACCGCAAAACCACAATAGACATAATTACCAGTAGTTCGACTGCAAAGAAATGGACAGGTTTCAATATCTGTCAAATTCGTCGGGTTTCACATAGGATAAGAGGCTGGCGCGCTGGCTGGTATTTTATTTTTAAAAATAAAATTTTGAAATTGAATTCTGACAGTTTTCTTTGCATGTGCCATAATATAAACAACAACTTAATTTGTAGGTTAAATGCTGTAATTTGTAGCGACGACTTTTGTCATAATACGTCAAACTTAAATTTTTTTACATCAGTTCTAAGTCGGCATACTCTATCATTCTGTCTACTCTGG
The DNA here is from genome assembly GCA_937595015.1 of Polyommatus icarus. Taxonomy (NCBI): domain Eukaryota; kingdom Metazoa; phylum Arthropoda; class Insecta; order Lepidoptera; family Lycaenidae; genus Polyommatus; species Polyommatus icarus. The sequence continues at coordinate 6,158,569 of OW569339.1, read as the reverse complement.
AAAAACTCACAGCTCGAAGGCTCGCATCGAGCCGGCTCGAAAAATTTTTTGACACTAGTTTTTATTATTCGTAGAGGCTAATTTCCTTCGAACTGGAGTAAAACTATCGAGCAATGCTGAATGTGTGGACGAAAGCCCGAGCCGTGGTTTTTACTCTACGTGATTGCTCGATCGAGCAAAACCGTATGTGAGTACTTTACACTAAGAAGAGAAATATAAATTTTCGAAACAAATTTATTAGTAATTAGTATTTAGAGATGTATAGTTGAGTCCTCAGACCTACCTACCAGGCTATATAAGCATACAAATTTTGTAAAAAGCCCTTTCCGAAGAGGTTGCCAAAGACCACTACTACTCGTTTATTTGAAAAATAATAGCTTGTTATAACAGCTGTGAATAGGTAAATATAATAATTTATTATGTTTCGAATGACTTTGTACTAGTTATTGTTCATCTTAGGGAATACTGCAAGTTTCGTCAAAATGTGTTCAGCAGTTTTTGCGAAGGTAATTTTAATTTTCAATATACGTACAATAATTATGAAGACGGTTTTATTTTTTATATTTTTCTCCAAACTTCATGTTGCTCGTTAGAATTCGACAGACTAATTTGAGGATATAAGCTATTATCAGAAAACTCTTTGAACATTCGCAAAATGAACTCCTAATTTAAGTAAGAATTTGGCCCCCGGGTTGTTTGCTGAGGCCAAAGTGAGGCCGTGGGATATTAACAAGTTAATTAATGAAGCTAAACAAGTTACAGGTTAAAATATTTTGAACTAGATGATGTCCGCAACTTCGTTGCGCCAAAATTCGTTTATCACGCGGGAACCGTACATTTTTCCGGGATAAAAACACTATCCTATGTCCTTTCACGGGACTCAAAGAATCTCCATGCCAAATTTCAGCAAAATCGGTTCGGCGGTTCGAGCGTGAAGAGGTAACAGACAGAGAGATAGACAGACATACAGACGGACAGACAGACAGACACACTTTCGCATTTATAATATTAGTATGGATGTAGAATTGTTTATGAAAGGTTCACAAATAATACATTTTATTACGATGACTTTATGCGTCCCGTGAGATTGTTCAAACATAGCGCATTATTTTGGTATTATATTACAATTTTATTGCTTTACTAAGTGAACAAATAATTTAAAACGTTACCATTGTTATATAATCTAATTACCTAAAAGGAAGTTATTTTTACAGTAAAAATTCTGCATTCACTTTTTCAACTTTGCACATTGCTTAGGTACCTACGCAAGAACCATTATGGCTGTTATCGCCTGTCCATTGGTCTTCACAACGTATAAGACAGAGACGTTATTAAAAATAAACGTGTCGTAAAATATATTGTTATTATTAAAACACGTTACCGTAACAACATAAAATTATTATTAAAAAAAAACAAAATAAATATATCCAGCAAAATGTTCTAATATTAAAAAAGTGACATATTTTTAAACGAAACCACTTATTTTTATTGGAAAAAATTCAATTTCTATTTCAATACGGAAATACGTTTTACAGTTTTCAATCGGTGTGTATCAGTCGGTTGAATCTGTCACTCGATTGTAACACTCGATTCGAGTGACAGGGGGTTCCCCTATCTGATGACGGAGCAAAGTGGTGTTTTTTGTTTGTGGATTTCTCAATACAGATTAGGTTTACGCTGATCTTTATCTCGGGATAAACTGTTCGAATAAAGTATTTGTATTTTGTCACTTTGGACAAAAAATGTTCAAAAAACGAAATCATATAAAATAAATCGTGGCTGTAAGTATACATAATATTTAGGTTTTATTATATCTAACAGCACGCTTAACTTTAATAAGCCGCACAATTAACTTTCAAATCAGTCAGCACGATTTACTTTATCTGGCAGCACGATCGCCTTATCGCCTTAATTTGTCAGCACGACTAACTTCATAAGGCAGTACGATAAAATATAAAGGGAGCATGAATCTCTTTAAAAGGCAGCAACATTAACTTTATCAGGCACGGCAGCACGATTAACTTTAACATTTAGCGTCAGTGGAATTGTCACTTCATCATTGCTTTGAAACAATGGAACAAGTGGACACTGAGTGCATCAAAGTTTCCTCACGCGTACTTTCCTAGTTGTGCTCCCCCGTCACGACTCGCCTTACAAATGCATTCTATTCTAATGGTAAATAGTCGAACACACTGACTTGTCGACTTGTGCGCAGTGTACGAATAAAATTGAAACCCCATGTTCCGAGTCAATGTTTCCTAAACCGTATAATACTGTAATCTAAATAGCGAGAACTGGAAGCAATACATAGTTCTTTGTTTATTCCAATCAGGGGTCTAATTCTCGTAGCTTGAACTGAAATAAGGAGCAGCCGAAAAAAGTTTACGTCAACATATTTCAAGTAAAAATACTTGGGCCACTGATTAAGTTATTAAAAGTGAAACAAAAAAAAAGTATAAAAACTAATGACTGATAGAGCGTAATTTTATGAGTCGTGTGTCGCAGAATTTCAGTCGCGTAAATTATTTTTCATACTCAAAAATAGATTAAATTAAATAGTTTAAGCGAAAATCATGTTTATTGTGCAGGAACCGTACATTTTCCGGGACGAAAAGTATCCCTTGTCCTTTCCTGAGACTCAAAGTATCATCATACTAAATTTAATCAAAATAGATTGAATAGTTTACGCAAAAATTATAAAAGTTTATTGTGGAGGAACCGTACATTTTTCGGGACAAAAAGTATCCCTTGTCCTTTTCCGAGACTCAAAGTATCTCCATACCAAATTTCACAAAAATGGACTGAATATAGTTTAGGCGAAAATCATAAAAGTTTATTGTGCGGGAACCGTACATTTTCCGGGACCAAAATTATCCCTTGTCCTTTTCCGAGACTCAAAGTATCTCCATACCAAATTTCATAAAAATAGACTGAATATAGTTTAGGCGAAAATCATAAAAGTTTATTGTGCGGGAACCGTACATTTTCCGGGACCAAAATTATCCCTCGTCCTTTTCCGAGACTCAAAGTATCTCCATACCAAATTTCATAAAAATATACTGAATAGTTTAGGCGAAATCATAAAAGTTTATTGTGCGAGAACCGTACATTTTTCGGGACAAAAAGTATCTCCATACCAAAATTCATCAAAATCGATTGAATAGTTTACGCGCAAATCATAAAAGTTCACGACTCTCACAAAATTACGCTCGTTTGGGCTCGCCTCGCGGATCAATTCGATACTGGCTTGGTACTGCACTAGGTGCTAAGATCGTACGTAACCCATCCCTGGTGACCACACGTGACATTTCAGGCTGCGGTTTTGTAATCCGGTGTACATACTCCAAACACAGGCTAGTCAATATTACGTTATATTTACACAATACCAGGATGGTCCAGACTTTGGGGATAAATTCTGAACATTGAAATTAGAACCTTGGACCTTTAAAGTAGAGTTGAATATCGAAGTGACTATCATGTCTCAATCTAAAATTCGATACTCAAATGTTCGATTTTCAGTTCTTATATCAATCATCATTATTCGTAATACATAACTTAAGTATGATAAAAAATATGTTTAAAACCTTGATATTTATTCAATCGTTGATAGTTTTTAATTAATTTGAATGATTCGTCCTACAAGTTATAAGTAAATAGCTTATCACCTAGTAGTTAGTAATAAAGCTTAGGCCTTAGATTAACGATTTAATGACATTATATTGGGTGAAACAGCAATTAACACCTTGAACACACACTTTATTATCTAAGGCTAGGCGCCCACGGACTTTACAACGTCGCTGCGAATGTTTATATTTTCAAAAAATCGCTATATAAAACAACATCAATTAATATTGAACGATCACCTTTTAATGTTATGTTCTTGATACTTAGATGTTTCACAAACAAAACAGTTAATACAGTAGATTTAAAACACGCATTAATTACGTCACCATGAATTTGTCACTATGAAATTATCAGACACCCCTAAAGTTAGATTTGTCTGGCAGTAGAAGTCGCGAGATTTCTAGAGTTATCCCAAAGGAAATAAGATAAAAAATTGAGCTTTATAAATTATTATTAATGATCTTCGACCTAGATACCACGTTCAGCATTTGATACCTCCTGAAATAACTTCGACTCAAACTTCATAGTTGGTGATCGTTCTTACCTCTAAATACCTTTACTTTGTTCTACTGAACTAGCTGTCACTGACTTACTCTTACTTACTTCACACGGTTACATACTTGATTACGCTGACATATGTTTCACAAATATTACAGAGGAGCAGCTAAATAAACTTGAGCGTCTCCAAAACCTCTGCATAAGATTTATTTTCGGTTTGCGAAAGTATGATCACGTTTCCCAATTTCGTGTCAAACTCAAGTGGCTGCCAATCCGACTTCGGCGGAATGCTCATATACTGTCGTGTTTATACAATATTTTATATGACCCTAGGACACCACCCTATTTAAAAGAAAGGTTTAAATTTTTAGATGACGATGTTAAAATATTTCGAAACTCTAATATATCACTAATACCGCCCACTCGTAATACAAAATTTTATGACTCTTCGTTCACAGCTCGTGCTGTCAGTCTGTGGAACAAATTACCCACATCTTTGAGACGTGCTCAGTCCTCGTATGTTTTTAAAAATGGGGTTAAGGAACATTTTTTGTCACAATTATTAATCCATAATAACTGATAATAATCGATATATTGTATTATTTCCATTTATTTATGTTTGTATGTATTTATAATGATTTGTATATATTCTTTAGTATGTATGTATAATTATATATTGTATATGTATATGTTATATGTATGTATTTGTAATATTATACTTATATGTTAGGAAAAATCACTCTTAGCTATTTATGTAGTCACCTACCATCTATTACTACTGTTACTATAATATTATAATTATATAGGTTGTCTGGAATAAATCGCTTGTAGCGATAAGACCACCTTTTGTACTTTTTACTCATAGTTCATAAGTTCTGTAATATGTCATGGTTGTTTTGGTGCAATAAAGGATTTTCATTCATTCATTCATTCATACGGTGGCTCTTCTTACATAACATGGTGGCCGTAAGCGATTTTAAATTAAAAAAAAATCGCAGCGACATTAGTTGCTAGTATACGCCTACCCTTAAACACAAATCACATGAAGCTGTTAGCCCGCGTCTCGGGGGTGTGCGATAATTCGAGCGTGTAATATCGCCGATGTTGGCGGTGTTAAGCCATCTCCGGAGACTTTTGTACACAATTGCGTACTTGTATTGACGTCAGTATTGCAATAATATTACATATTAGTACCTGATAGGAAGCACCTTAATTAAGATACAGTAAGTTCCGCTACATATCGAAGAACCGATAAGTAGTCGTAATAATTTATTTCAAAAAGAATATTAAGAGTTTAGAGTTCAGTAGTTTCTCTACTGTACGTTTTACTTCCACTTGTACGTTTAGGGTTGCTTCAATTACAATTCCGTGCATCGCGATCGATCACGGTCGCGCACGACCTACGACTGTCGTCGGCCGCTTGCGACCATAGTCAGCGTATGAAAATATATGGCACCGCTTCTGAGGCCCGCGACTGACGCGCGCGGCCTACGACTGTCGTAAGCCGCGCGCAAACGTGCCATATAACTTTGACACGGCCGCGTGGGGCCTACGACAGACGCGCGCGACCGACGACGTCAGATAAGTTTTGGATAGCCTATATCCAGCACTTATCAGGAAGTGGTGAAACAGGCCCTTAATATTATTTTATTCGAATTCCCAATTTAACGTAGCTTTAACTTTAGCTTAACCGCCTTTAATAATCTCTTCTCGGTACACCTAATTTATTTACAAGCACAGCCTTTCACCTCCACAGCAGTAAAATCTCTAACCATCGCTAACACCAAAGTTCATTTCAATTACAATTGAAATCAATTAAATTCGCCATTAATTATGCATTAACTCGAATCAATGTGTACTCACCAAATGTAAAGAGTGAATCGCGACTCGTCAAATATGTGAGCTAATAAAAATTTCAGTGGATATTGATTGAGTATTGATTGGGTTTTAACTGCAGATTGACTGGCTGAATTATTTACAGCTGCCGCAGTGTTTAAACCGGACTGAAACTTAGTTTATTGGTGGATTCAGTGATAGTTAAATTAACGGGAAAAAGCTATAAAAATATAACGTAAAAACTTATCCCGTTAGATATTCATAGCGAGTTTCACGACTGTCAAAATTCGTACTAAATAAGTGTAAATTAAGGATTTTATCATAAAACTATTCTGGCAATCAGCAAGCTAGAGATGTTGAATTATGGCTAAGAACACTATATCGAGTATCGATCGTATCAGCAGATCAGTTTCCAAACAAAAAAGCTTGATTAAAATAGTACACATAGACAGACAGATACGTCAAACATAATATTGTCTAATATATTATATAAATCTCCTGTCACGATGTTTGTCCGCGATGGATTCCTAAACTACTTAACCGATTTAAATGTTATTTTTTTTAAATGTGTGCTTTTTTCCAACTTGAGAGATAGGCTAGTTTAGATCTTTAATTATAGTCGCAATTTTATTTTATTGCAAATTATTTGTCTATAATTAATTGACAGTCAAAATTGTCTGTCAACTCCAAAAGATTCCAATTACAGATGTGGATACTTTTCGACTGAATTGAGAAAGTAACGGCTACTGGGTACTTTATATATTGATAGGTGCAATTTGTTGGATAAATAATAGTACATTATTACAACCTGAGACTGACGGCGACCATTGTTTGTGCGACTGGATAGCGATCGACGTTACCATGGTGACATACTTATTTAGTCACTTCAATAAAATAATATGGCAAATATATTATGGCAAAGCAAAGTTTGCCGTTACAGCTAGTAATATTATAAATATCCTTCTATTTACATGAGGGAGGAGGCTAAATAAAGTTGAAGAAAACCATTAGCGAAATTACTAATGATGTGAGCGGTTTTGTTGTCGCGTTTGCATCTAGCTTCACACTTAAAAGATACATCTAAAGGAAAAGACCTAATGGCAGACACTTTAAGGAAACATGAAACATTTGAATGTTATAAAATACACACACACAAAATTAGCGGAACATAAGTAAAAAGGGCCACAACTTGAATTCAAGTGGGTCGGGCTGTGTGAAATTCTTTTTTATAGTTTCTAAGCTCATTTAAGAAATAAAATATTGAACAAAACTGGCAAGTTTTAATTGGCACAAATGTAGAGTAGACCATGATGTAAAATAATATAAGGCTATTTTTTGCTGGAAAATGTATGGTTTCCGTGAAATTACTCATTTATGCGGGCGAGGCTGCGTGGAACGTCTAGTTAGCTAATATATTCTTGTAGACGGTTCAGAAACAAATATAGTTGAACCTATTGTTGTTGTTGATAAAATATATTGTCCTCCCTCACGTCTATGCGTGGACACATACATATAAATTATTATTATTTTTAAATAAAAATTAAAACCGACTTCCAAGGTAAAAACAATAATAACATTAATATGAACTAAAAAGTATTAAATAATTTTTACTATCTAATAGTGCCTTTTTCCGAATTCGGCTAAACCTCAACTATTTCTGTACTCAATCTTCATTATTTTGAAGTCGGTACCAGATAGCTGAATCTTCAGTCCTCTGACAGAATATTTAAAATTTTTGGAACTGGCACCGACTTCAAAATTATGAAGATTGAGTACAGAAATAGTTGAGGTTTAGTCGAATTCGGAAAAAGGCACTATTAGATAGTAAAAATTATTTAATACTTTTTAGTTCATATTAATGTTATTATTGTTTTTACCTTGGAAGTCGGTTTTAATTTTTTGTTAAAAATAATAATAATTTCACTCTTTTTAGTTACACTAGTAGATAAATCTTCGCGTATATTTTACGTATCTTATTACAATTTGTTAAGAGTCACAACTCACACTCACAAAATAATATAATATTATCAGTGAAGTGAACATATTGTGCTAAGTAATTTAACAATTTTAATACTTCAAGCCCGAAGCGGTCACCGGCGATTGCGATAACAATAGAAAGGCTATTGTGTCTCGTTTTTCCACGATCGAAGGATCTATCAGATAAAAAATTGTACAAACTTGCATAAGATGTAGCGTAGCATAATATTTAATATTATCATAATTATTGACAGCTGTTCTTGTTATCAAGAATTCAAATCGATAGGTACTTAGTGCACCATCTATCGATTAATAAGTATAACTAATTAAAAAGACACTTAATGACTTTGTTTTGTTTAAATGCTCTTTTTAAAATAACTTTATTTTAATTCTATTTGTCTATTAAAATTTTATAAAGTAGTAAAGTATTCGATCTGCATATAAAGTAGTTAGTAAAGTATTCGATATTCTGTCTTCTGCGCTGGGCGGCGACGCCAACGCCGTGTATTAAAAACAAACAGGTGTTGTTAATTGTTATACAGTACATAATTATTATTATTAGTATATCCATACCTATGCCTTGTACTATTATCTATTCTGTGCCATGAAACATTGGTGGCCTTAACACGACGTGGTAATGATGATGATGACGATGATGATGATGATGATTATGATGATGACTATGAATTGCATAGTAGTTTATGCTTTCTGTTCTTAAAACAACGCCGAAACTCCCAAACGTGTATCTATAAGGAATCAGGAGTTCTCTCAGCATCATCGAAACCATGGTATACCTTGACCCAATATTTGACTTTTTGGTAGCGTATTCTTAGTACACTTCACATAAAACCAAAATCACCATATGTTTCCATATAAATTTCGAGGAGTTCCCTCGATTACTCATGGATCCCATCATCAGGTCACCACCTTTGTGAAAATGTGACCAAATTGAAGTGAAACCTAATACAACAAAACAAAAATTTCGAAAATCGGTTCACAAACGGCGGAGTAATCGTTGAACATACAAAAAAAAAAAAATATCCGCAGCCGAACATATAACCTCCTCGTTTTTTGGAAGTCGGTTAAAAAATAGAGTACAACCTTGCCTATAGATCCTTCAAGAGGGAGATTAATCGGTAATTAATTATATATATATATATATATATATATATAGTTTCTATCATAATATGGCTTTCCCGAGAATTTATGCAAATATGTCACAAGCTTTTTGGCAGATCAATAACATGTTACAGACCAATGGCATTTATTGCTATACGAATGATAATACAGGTGATGCCCTATCTAGGTTTAAGTTTAGGTTTTCTTAACTTAGGTGTTCTTAACAGGACGAGACAGTATTTCAATCTGGACCAATGCTTGCAAATCTACAAGATGCAGGTTTGGCCTCGTATGGAACACTGCTCTCATCTCTGGACAGGAACCCCAAAATACCAACTAATCCCTTTGGATCGTATCCAACGAAGGGCCGCTCGAATTATTGACTGCCATAATGTTTCAAACAGGCTGGACCCCTTGAAATTACGCTGAAATGTAAATAGCTTCACTCTGCATCCTCAATCGGTTGTGTCACGGGGAGTGCTCTGAGGAATTGTTTGGAATCATACCTCCTGCAACTTTCCGCCATTGTTCCACGTGAAAAATATACCATCCTCATAACCTTGATGAATGGCAGTCTTCCACCGTGCTTTTGTCGCGTAATTTTCTGCCACGAACTGTAAAATTTGGAATAAACTATCACCAGCAGTATTTCCGGCTCTATACGACCTGCAAACCTTCAAGAAGAGAGCGTATTTCCTCTTAAAAAGACCGGCAACTCACCAACAGCTCTTCTGATACACTTTACAATAGCTCTTCGAATATAATAATATCTATGGACGCTTCACACCACGTCAGTCTGGCCCCGTGGTAAGTACCTGAAGGACTTGTGTTACAGGTTCCAGACAACGGAAATATATTTAATACTTTTATACTATATATATATTTAAGATTTTTATTATACGATACACATATTTAATACACATCCATGACCCAGGAACTTTATAAACTTTTTGTTCCGTCGGCGGGACTCGAACCCGCGACCTCCGGCTTGAGCTACCAATGCGCTCACCACTGCGCCACGGAGGTCGTCGAATAACCTTTACAAAAAGCAGAAAAGACGAGAAATTAGTAAAAGGTTAATAGAATAGCTGTGATTATTACATTCAAAGGTTCACCATCTGCAATACGGCATTTCTAATAGAAGTGGCTTGCATTTTTACAAGAATAATCGTGCAAGAGTTATAACCCAAAGGAAAAGAAAGACACGAGCGCCAGATTGTTTTAACACGTTTCTTCTGGTGAACTCAAATAAACAAATAATCTGCAATAAGCGCATGTTTTATTATTAATGTGATATATTATGTTATTATTTTTTCCGTACGATAAAGGTCTACATTGCTATAAAATCGTTATTTTAAGTCAAAAAAAAATTAAAAAATTACATAGGTGTATCATAGGCCATACAAACGAAAAATAAAAATAAAAAATTGGGTAAGAGCTCTTGCACGTTTATTCGTCGGGGCCATCGATATATTTATGAAAATAAAGGATTGATAACTTCTTCTATGTCTTCAGTACCTCTAACAAAATAAAACTATTATAATTATTCTCTGAGAAATCATTAAAAATATATTATTGGTATTTTTGTAAACTTAGTCATAAGTACTAATAGATGACATCATAAAAAACGAACATCTTAGTTATATTCGTTTTTTATGATGTCATCTATTAGACACCAATATGAACTAATAGTTTACATAGAACATTACATTACATTTTACATTTTTCCTATTATTAGGTCTTTATTTGCCATTTTTCAAAAGATTTCATTTACTTCATCATAGTAACTACATGCATCAGAAATATTATCCACGTTGTCTCCAGGTTCTATTCATTCTTCTTCCATGCTGAAACTATCTTTCCTTTTATTTTTATTTTTCATATTTTTTTCCTAGCAAAGGATCATGGGCATTTTGGTATATTGCTCAACAGAGATAAAATATATACCATTAGATAGCTCTTAGTGAGTAGATAAAAAATTTATATGGCGCCTAGCAAATGTACTTTCTGAAATAATGTACAGTCAACGTACAAGGCCGGCGTTACCGTCGTAGTTTTTGTCGTCTATGTGGTAAGACTTATATGCGCTTAGAAAGGTTACGGATGTCTTGTCTTAGACAGTACACCTTAGATTTACGCTCACAGTAGTAGTTTAACTCCTCCCTCATACTGCTCACCCTTGGACGGCGGAGCAGGTAACGATGACAGAACAGAAAATATAAATAGAAGATAAGTGTAGATATATAAGACTGTTTAAGTGTATAAATTGTATTAAGAACACAAATCCCTCAACTTACAATCAGGGACAGGAGTCCCTGATTGTAAATTGAGGGATTTATAAATAATGCTCCTGCATTATTTAAAAAAAAAACGTGGATAGATGGATAGACAGACATACCGAAACTATAAGATCCTTGTTGACTACGGAACCCTTAAAAATATAATCATGCTATAATGTTACGTGGTGTTATCAGCATGAAATGTATGAGCGCAGATGTCACTTTTAACACAGGCTTTACTCAAAAAGTACAACGAATCTTGACAAGCCGCGCCATTTGGTCACTAATGTACATGGGTATACCTTCCTAAAAATATACAATCCATTCCTGTTGAGCACTATACCAGAGCCCATACATTTTTTTCAGTCTTTAGTCTTCATGCTTCTTTTGCCTCTTATTTTTTCTTCTTTCTTACAAATTACGGTGATTGAGAATTAAGATAATGCTCTTTCAATCGTCTTTTAATTTAAACACAGCGATAGTTGGGTTTCATGGTATTTTTGTCATAAGTGTCATCTATTAGTTCAGTGTCTAACATTAGGTCTTTTACCTTATTGTTACTTTTATTACGGTGAAAAACATATATAAAGTCAAATAACCTTATCAATTCATCAAAATATGTGATTTCTGAGGAAGTGTAGGAAGTAAGGAAGGATGGACATTGTAGACATAAAAATGTTTGCGACCTTAAATTGCATTTAACAAACACTTCAGAAGAGATGTTTTTCTTTTACGTTACTCATTAAGTGAAGTAGTATTTTGAATAGTATTTAACATAATTTAATTAGTTGAAACATTTCTAGTTGGTACATTTTTCTCAAAGGGAAAGTGCATTCGATAAAGTAGTTACTCTGAGCAAAGCGATTGGTTCTGTAGTCGCTTTTTTGTTCTAGAACTAATGGATATGCCGTGGTTCGCCAGCGGTTGAAGGGGAAACCGATACTTAGAATTAAAATGCCTTTTATGCCACAAAGTACAGTTGGAAAAGTTGTGTTACAAGAAAAATTATATTTGAAGAAAATTTACTTGAAACACTTTAAATATTTTCTAGCTTGAGCCTTGATTTACATGGAACGTTTTATCGTATTTATTTGATGATAAATATTCAAAATTAAATGCTTTTATCGTTGCAAGTTATCGCTTAATTAAATAAGATTTACTTACAATCCCACTAAAACATGAAATGTAAAAGGAGCCAAGCAAAATATTGCACAGCTATGCAATATTTCTGTAGTAAAAAGTTTTCAGATCATAAAGGCACATTCAAGCCAAGTTTTTAACTTATTTTGTAATTGAAATAGTTTTCTTTATTTTAAAATTATTATAGTGGCTTGGCAATGAGCACAAGAGAAACAAATAAAAAACTGCACATTTACACAGACGGCAAGCATAAAGTGTTTTTTTAGTTTATTTAACGACGCATCTGGTCGAAGGTACCCATGTAAATCCAATTAACCGCTGATTATTTCTCTAGTGCTCATTGCCAAGTCACTATAATAATTTTTAAATAAAGAAAACTATTGATACATTCACTGAATGTTGATTTCAATTACAAAATAAGTTGAAGGCTTGGCTTGAATGTGCCTCTGTGATCTGAAAACTTATTACTTACTACAGAAATATTGCATAGCTGTGCAATATTTTGCTTGGCTCCTTTTACATTTCATGTTTTGGTGGGATTTCATTTCTTTTTTTAATCTTTCTTTTCTTTTCAGGTCACGTTAAAACTATTCTATCATATTAATAAAGTCTGACTTCGCTGTCTGTCTGTCGTCTGTCTGTCGCCAGGCTGGATCTCGAGGACCGCAATAGCTAGATAGTTGTATTTTTCACAAATTATGTGTTTTTGTTGTCGCTTTAAAATATAATAGTCCTATTAAAATAAAATAATTTAGGAATGGGGGTCTCATACAACAAACACGAATTTTTTGCCTTTTTTTGCTCTATCTTCATAATGGTAATAGTAAAGTTTTTTTTTAAATTTCAGAAAATACTTAATTGTATTTAAACTTTAATAACTAATAATAAAAAGTAAATAATTTTTTTGTTTAAGAGGGTCTCCCATACAAATTTATGGTACGAAACCCTATGTACGCCAGTCCGGCTCGCACTTGGCCGGTTTCATAATTTTTCCTTTCATTGTGGATAATGACCTACCTTGTTACCAAATTTCAAGGTTCTAAGTCTGCTAGAAGTACCTTAGAATTTTGATGATCTGTCAGTCAGTGACAAAACGTAGTAACTTTGACCATCCGTAACTAGTAAACTATTAATCAGAATATAATGTAATTTGGAGGTTAAGCTAGTTTTAATACTTGCTCCTCGTGACCGTAATTCTAAATCCCTAGCTTTGGTAATATATAGAAGATAAAGGGGGTGTGAAATAGCCGCGAACTGCTTCGAGAAAAGTATGGTACGTCCGTGCCTTTGCTAAAAAGCTTGGCTGGGGCACTGCCGTGCCCCCAGATAAGCACTCATTATTTAGCAAGTTTATTTGCTAAGGATGAAGCCCGCAACTCCGTTGCGCCAAAATTGGTTTATCGCGCGGGAACCATACATTTTTCCTGAATAAAAAAATACCATATGTCCTTTTCCGGGACTCAAAGTATCTCCATACCAAACAGCAAAATCGGTTCAGCGGTTTGGGCGTGAAGGTAACAAAAAGGAGTTGCGGGCGTCATGTAGTATTCCAATAAATCGATATCTCAGACATCGCCTAGCCGCGATAAACTAGTTTCATAATCAAATATTTCTCTCACTCTCCGACTTCACATTTTTGCTCTGAGGCAAATAAAGTAATTGATTTGATTGAGAATGGAATGGAACAGACAAATCCCTCGATTGGGCTGACGGGATCGGACATTTTACTACTTTTATATCAGCAAATTGAATTTTGAATTTCTTTTGATGGATTTAATGAATCGGGAAGCTTTTGGCTTTATGCCTTTGTTGATGTTATTTTTATATGTCTACTTCTTACGTTCAAACATTGTGTTCTTCCTAACAAGCGTCTACTAAAGAATACGAGAGAGAAGAGATGTTAGTTAATAATAATAATAATATCTATGGACGCTTCACACCACGTCAGTCTGGCCCCGTGCTAAGTACATGAAGAACTTGTGTTACAGGTACCAGACAACACGATACATATATTTAAGATTTTAATTACATCATACACATATTTAATACAACAACCAGGCCCAGGAACATTGAAAAACTTTTTGTTCCGTCGGCGGGATTCGAACCCGCGACCCCCGGCTTGAGCTACCAACGCGCTCACCACTGAGCCACAGAGGTCGTCAAACTAGTCAAACTAGTTGCAACTTTACTTATCACAAGGGAACCGTACATTTTCCGGAATAAGCTCAAGTTCAGGAGACACTCATACATTCTTGCATTTACAATTTAGTTAAGTAATACTAATTTCTACTTCAAATACTAAATTAACATAAACACAAATGCAAAAGTTTGTCCGTATGTCTGTCTGTTAACTCTTTACGCCCAAACTCCTGAACCAATTTTGCTGGGTATGGAAATATTTTGAGACCCGGAAAATGACATAGGATACATTTCATCATTTCGTTCCAGCGTTTTGGCGCAACGGAGTTGCGGGCGACAGCTAGTTGCAATATAATTTCATGCAAGACGTACATTCATATTTTATCTCTCGCGGTAAAATACATTTGTAACCATGAATACATGATGTTTTAATATAACAGTATTTCGGCCACAAAGCGAATACATTCTTTTCCCACTCGAAGTGTTTTTCCTGGAATAATTTACTTTTTGTCCGCGTTTCTGGTAAAATGGCTGAATTTTCACATAAATCAAGAGATTATAATCTTTGTAATACTATTTTCGGGAAAATTTAATTCAACGGCGGACAATATTTAAATTTTGCTTTCATTTGAACAGGATGTTTTTCTGTCATATTTCTGCGGCGATAAGAGTTTTTTGTGTGTATGATAGATGGCTTCGAAAAAAGTTTTTGAATGTTTCTGAGCCACTGTAATTTTATTTCAACTCTCCTCGTGTTGGACTACGATTGATAACATGATTGTCATCATGATTGCGTTGTTGTCTTTACAATCGATGTCGATCATGGGCAAACATAAACGTATGAGCTCCACACATCCATAATAGCTTATAATACAACAAAACAAAGTGATACTTTAGATGTGTGTATGAGTCCCTTGTATAGACTTAACTGTAAAAGTAGCAGCGCTGAAAATTAACCTTTTTACTTTTGTGTGGGCCAACTCATCACTACTGCTACTTTCACAGAGAACTTTATAAGTATAACTCTAGGGTCATAAGTAAGTATTTTCACTTTATTTTTACACCCTGTGTCGGTCCATTATCGGCCAACTTGGAGAAGGTTTATTATATTTTGAATATAATATATATAACGTTAAAAATTAAAGTAAAAAAAATCTAAAGGGTCAGTAAAAAATATTAACATAAATTTCGCTCATAATAAGTCAGTGGATTCATGTTAATTAATATTAATAATAAATAATTCATACTTTCATTTGGCATGAAATTAAATAAAATAATTAAAAATATTTTATATTTTTAATTATATTATCAGGCACTGCCCTAATTTATTCACAATATTTAATCTTTTTGGTGAATTCTCTAAAATGATTCGAACCATTTTGCCATTAATTTAACCTTATCAAGATATTAAAATACATATTTAAACTTGTTTATATACATGAAGCTTGCAACTTCATTGCACTGAAATATGCTTATCGTGAAAAGCCATACAATTTTCAGTGAGGAGAATTATCATGTTATAATATAACTAGCTGACTCGGAAAACATTGTTTTGCCATATAAATTATTTTTTCTAGTATCAATATAAAAAGAAGATCAAAACCTATTCTCAGGCCTAAGGAATGTACATACAAAATTTCATTAAAATCGGTTGAGCCGTTTTGGAGGAGTTCGCGCACAAACACTGCACTGACGAGAGAATTTTTACATATCAGATTTTTACTATCGCTTTCCTAGGCCCTAAAGTATCTCCATATCAAATTTTATTAGTGGTTTAACAAAAGTATAACAAAATAATTATTTAGCATAATACAAGATGTTTGTGTAAACACCGTTGTCCTTGAAACCATCAAATGAGCCCGTCAAAATGAACAACTTTTTCTGTGAATTAAGGAATGAACAAAGCAATGCTGGGAATTAAAAAAAACTGTCTTCATACTCATACAAATTGCAATTGTATGAAGACGGCATTTTTTTTTGAGTTCCCAGCATTGTTCTCATAGAAAAAGTTGTTCATTTTGACGGGCTCATTTGATGGTTTCAAGGACAACGGTGTTTACACAAACACACTGTATTAGTATGAAGAAGACATGAGTGGATATCTATCTATCTATCTATGGACGCTCCACACCACGTCAGTCTGGCCCCGTGCTAAGTACCTAAAGGACTTGTGTTACAGGTACCAGACAACGGAAATATATTTAATACTTTTATACTATACATATATTTAAGATTTTTATTATATCATACACATATTTAATACACATCCAGACCCAGGAACTTTTAAAACTTTTTGTTCCGTCGGCGGGATTCGAACCCGCGACCCCCGGCTTGTGCACCAACGCGCTTACCACTGAGCCACAGTGGTCGTCATGAACCACACGATGAACCACATAACTAACAATAATATGAAAACTGCCGTTTTTTGCATAAAATATGAAGGCTTTAGAGCCAGGAAAATGATTTGCAATAAAAAATGTGGATTATTTTACGTTATTATATGTAGCTATATTACCTAGATGATGAAGTCGGTAAGTTACGAGGTTTGTTCAATTGTACAGGAAAAAAATAGTAATTGTTCTTAACTTGTAAAATGCTAGTTACCGGCTTCTTCCACTCGTGTCTTTAATGTTTACAACAAAGTCAATAATATGATATTGAACGTACCGTAACTTCTTGGTGGAAATTCATGTTTCACAGTAATAACTTACACTTTTTATACACTTTTTCCACATTTATTAGTTTATTTTATTGCAATTATTTTAATTATTATTTTATTTATTTTTTTTGCAATAAAATAAACTGATAAAAGTGGAAAAAGTGTATAAAAAGTGTAAGTTATTACTGTGAAAGTCAATAATACTAATATCTTGTCAACAGTTCCTCCTAACATCGTGGACGAAGGCACCAGTGGGGATTTGACGGCAAAAGAGGGGAGTGACGTCACTATCTCCTGCAAGGCCGACGGTAGACCACACCCCAGGATACTGTGGAGGAGGGAGGACGGTACCAACATACAGCTGAGAAACGAGGCTGGGGAACTACATAAAGGTAAGCTAGATAATATTTTTTTATATCAATCCTTCAAGCCCCTTAAGAGCACCGGTGATCGCGATAACAATAGAATACAATAGCATTTCCAAGAATCCGCTATCGAAGGATTAAATAAGGGGCAAACGAGCAAACAGGTCACCTGATGGAAAGCAATAACCGTCGCTCATGCATGAAACAACTGGCTTGAAAATAAACACAATTAAACGACACAAAGTTACGTTTTACAAGATGGTGTGTTTCCGCCAATACAGCCTATACGATCTGGACGTTCAAACTATAACAAACCTAATGTCACAAGAACATAGTGACTTTTATGTTTACTTACGTAACGCTTTCAGTGAGCCATGCTAAAGTTTATTAAAATTTGGTAAATCCAACTCAAACAATTTATGTAATTGATTGTACTGTTGGTTCTTGGTGGAAATTCTATTGAAGAATTTTATTGAAGTGACTAAATAAGAATGTCACCATGGCAACGTAGATCGCTATCCATAAGTCCGTAATTGTCGCCGTAAGTCTCGAGTTTGTAATAATAATTTACTATTATTTATTCAACATTCATATCTTTCCATTAATAAATTTAAAAAAGTAGTCAAAGAACGTTTGTGTGCCAAAGCCTATTATAAGGTCAATGATTTCATAAACGACGGCACATCTTGGGAGCAGGATGGCTGCTTGCAAGGCTACTTCCACATTATTTTATGACCTACAATTACGTATATATGTTGACATTGTATAATTTTAAGTTACAGCATTGTAAACTTTATTTTAAAAGATTAATTTTTTTCTCACTTTTTTGGTAAATAAAGTGGGCCCCCTGCGAGTTTCTTACACTGGTTCTTCTCGCCGGGTTAGTTCCCGAACCGGTGGTAGGCATCATGTAGACTTTCAGAAAATATTTGCAAAAATTTATTCTGAATAAAAAATTTTGAGTTTGAGTTTGAGATCACTATGTCAGTCATTCGGTCAGTTTTAGATATACATATATAGATATTTCGGTTGCAACAAATGCAAGCAATTTTCGACCACAAGGTGGGAAACCGGTTTCCCTCTGTGAAACCATCAAAATGGTTTTACAAAATACGTTAAGCAAATTCTGTTCCCCATTAATGTACCATTTGGCTGATCCCTTCGGATTTGGCTATCGAAATAGAATTTCACTAAAACATTTACATCAAAAGTACGGCTTTCGATTTTGCTTTTGAATATTTAATTTTTGTTCCTAAAAGTTATTTTTGTACAAAAACATTTTTAATATTAAATTATATTTTGTTAATAATATATAAAATAAATAAATATAATTTAATCAAATCAAAATACCTACCTAGATACAAAAAATAAAATTATGAAATTTTAGACAAAAGATTTAGTTTTTTGGCGCATTTTCACTGGCGAGTCACTGGTCATTGGCGAGGTGCGGGAGATTTCTGAAACGCATGCCTCGACCAATCAAAATGCGCCATTAGTTGTTAATTAGTTGTCACAGACTCCCCGCATGCTGTTTACCGTACGAGTTAACGACTAATGAAAATGCGCAAGTAAGAAACTATTCCAAAATGCGCCTCTATTACATTTGGAAAATGTAATACACTCTAAACTATTTAATAATTCTGAGAATATTATGATTCATAAAATTAAATTGCAATACTAGCTTTACTCAAATAAATATCAGATACGCCGACCCTACTAAATCAAACATCAAAGAACAAAATAACGTCCAATATAGTGAATGAAATGTCTGCCTCGGTCCCCATAATATATTTGATTATTTGAACGTTTGTTAGTAAATAACTTATGTTATACGCTTATTTATAATGAATGTTATATATTTGGGTTTAATAGCGAAACATAATTGAAAGATGCTGCTGATTCTTTGACGTTTTAATTTTGTCTTGGCTTTATGCGTCACCGATTGAGATGAAACGAAGTGCTTTTTATTTATTTATTTAATTTGGTTTGTCAACAATTGATTACACGTAATACATTTAAGAAATACAATTTTAGCTTACAGTAAAACGCATATCAATTTCTTAAAGACAAACACCGCATTCACAATATCATAAAATCAACTAAAAATATAAAATATATTATACCTATATCATACATTACAATTTGCTTAAAGTATTAATATGAGAAAAAGTAATAAGTAACTATTATTCAATACAATAGTTATACTACAATAATTCATAGAAGGGATACAATAATAAAAATTAATGAAATAGCTCATAATTAAAAAATATGAAAATTCATTTAATTAAAAGGAAGAAAATAATAGAAATTAATTAAATAACCAATTAAAAGATATAAAAATTCGTAATAGTGAAAACAGTTACAATAATAAAATTCATTATATAACCAGTAATTAAAATATAAAAATTCGTTACTTACTAAAAAATGTTTTTTAGTAAATTTAATATATTTTACTTATATATTTTTTAGTGTTTTACTCTATTTTTAGTGTTTAAATATTTAGTAGTAAATTTACTAAAAAAAATTAAAACAAAAAAAAATTGTGTTTAAATATTTTGAAGTAATTTTTTGTGCAGGAACCTAGATAGTTACTATTTTAAGCTGAATAATAAATCAAACATGTTAAATATTTTTGTATGAGAAAATGATTTTGGTATTACGTATGTATGAGAATTTCAAGGGTACCCGGCCCCTTAAGAAATAATTAAGAAAAAATTTATTCAAACAACGTAATCTGGTTATTTAATTTTGTTTAGTGATTCTAAATTTCTTATCAAGATATGTTCTGAGTTGCTTGTTAAATTACTGACGTCTGACGCTAATGAAAAGCAAATTATTTTGTCTTATATGTAAAATTCTTGTGTCACAATGTAAGTTACCGTACTCCTCCAAAACGGCTTTAATATGCATATTCAATATGTCTGAGAATCGGCTATAACTGGGTACTTTTTATATTGATAGGTGCATTTGTTGTTTAAATAATTATAGTAAATTATTAAAACTCGAGACTGACGGCGACCATTGTTTGTGCGACGGGATAGCGATGGACGTTGCCGTGGTGCCATACTTATTTAGTCACTTCAATAAAACAATCTTTGCCGGGACAGCTAGTTATGTAATATGAATCTATGCATTTATTATTTAATTCATTAATTATTATTCATTAATTCAAAATACTTTCGGGCACCTTTATACGAAGATTAAAATAATATAACACAATATTATAATAATACACAATCGGTCTGAGAAACATAAAGCTCCTATTGAAATCTAAGCATAATAATTATAGACGACCTTAATAAAACCTCCAAGTCCAACTAATGTTGTAGCAATCTTTATTAAACTAATAACAGTAAAAACTGTTCATTGAAGCATCATAATAACGTCATTGTAATTGGCGACTACAGACTTCCTTTATACCGTAACACTTAAAAATAAAATGGCCACCCGTAATAGAAGGTCATAATAAAATCGTAATAAAGTCATAAAAAGGGTCTATTACAGCGAACAAGGGAGTAAAAGAGCATTGCGTGTCCTTAGCGATAATTACTGAAATTAAGAAGCCCTCAGAAAAACTTAAGTGGCCCCGTCAGGTATGAGAGTGGTCGGAGATTTATAGACGGCCTGATTTATTTTCGCTTCTAAAATCTTTCTTTTATTGCCGGCAATAAAAATACTTGCACGTATATAGGCTTATTTAATTTATTTTTCCGGGACGCCTACATAAAATTGTCGATCCATCCGATATAAATGGATTGAGTCTAACGTTAAAGTTTCTGTTTTTGCTTTTTTTGGCGTAAAATCTATATTATACTGATGTATTATAGAGGTTTAGGTTTTTGTGTTTTAACACTCCAATTTTACTACTTGACCGATTTGTGTAATTGAGCAGAAATATAGAATGGGCAAAGTCCCGTAAAGACAAGGGCTACTTTTTGCGTATTACTGTTTATAATGTGGTATAAGAACCACTATTTCAATCACGCATTGATAGAATTTCGACCCAGTCATGATTATATCAAACGTCAAAACAGTATTGTCAGAGCTTAGTTTTAAAACTAATATCTGACAATGAAAAAATGATATTGTATTCTCAGTACGCATCATCATTTTTCTTTGTAGTTATATAATACTAAGAATCTAGATTGCATCTAAACCACAATCGAAAGTGTATTATGATAATTGAAAGGGCTATTCAATAGCATATGGTTTTATAATGAATTTGTATGATTAATTAATATAAATATTATATGAGATGAACGTCTGATAAGCACTTATCAGACTTTTATATTATCTCTTCTCTTTCAGTTTCAGTCGATTCAATCCAGATTCCAGACAAAAACCGCTTTATTAGGGTTCCGTACCCAAAGGGTAAAAACGGGACCCTATTATTGAGACTTCGATGTCTGTCCGTCTGTCCGTCTGTCGGTCTGTCCGTCTGTCTCCAGGCTGTAACTCAAGAACGGTAATAGCTAGAGAGTTGAAATTTTTACAGATTATTATTTTTGTTGCCGCTATAACAACAAATACAAAAAACGAAATAATTTAAATATTTAAGGGGGGCTCCCATACAACAAACGTAATTTTTCAAACATTTTTTGCTCGGTATCAATGATGACAACAAGTAGGCACTTGAAATTTTCACAAAAACCTTAGTTATATGTCTACTTTAATAATAAATAATAATATTTAAATAAAATATAAAATTAAGAGGGGCTCCCATACAAAAAACACAATTTTTTGCCCATTTTTACTCTATAACGGTAAGGAACCCTTCGTACGCGAGTCCGACTCGCACTTGGCCGACTATAATTTTAGTGAAAGTAATAGTTAAGGTAGGATATTACACCACAAGGGATGTAATTATTCCCATTCTCTCCGAGTCTGGAGTCTTCAAAGAGTTCTAAGGCTTTAATCAGACAGTAATTAGGCAACAAAGGCGACTAATCCGAGATAATAGTATTGGACGGTACTTGGTACTCCTGGCACAGCATAAATACAGTAGACCACCTTCATACTAACCACCCGAACCGAGCAACCGTACACGTAAATGACTTGATTTGAGGCTGTGGTGACAGGAGAACAGAAATACTTAAAATTTAAGGACAAAATGGCAGAATTCATTCTATTCGTCAATCTATCAATTCCTGCCGTCGGAAAAAAAAAACTTTTTTGGAAGCCAAGTTAATTAGTAGGAGTACTTTTTATTTCACTTCTCACTATGAAAACGTAAATCCAAATTTGGCTTCCAATAATTTACCTATTTTGTTACAAAAAGCGCTTTTCGATGTTATTAAAAATCTCGTTTACGTTTTTACGGTCAAAATTAAAACAACTTACACGCGGCACTCAGATTTTAAAACAATGCATAGCGTCAAACTTATCTGTGCATTGTACTTGTGCATCTAATTTTAGGAGACGGCTGATTTGCGCTACTGAATGTATTTGTATATTGTGTTCCTAACTTACCTGTATCCTTATGTGTAGACTGAAGTTAGTACAGGCGAGGAAATGCTTTGTACGTTGACATACTCCTGAAATTAGCCAAGAACAAACGGCAACAATACAACAAAGTATATAATTGTCTTCATTTCAATTAACTTACTATTCTAAGGGCCTGTTTCACTACTTCCTGATAAGTGCCGGATAGGCTATGCACCACTTAACTTGACAGGTAGAGTATGGAGAATCTGTCATATAAGTTGTGGACAGCCCCAAAGGCCTGTTTCAACACTTCCTGATAAAATGCCGAATGGGCTATCCACAACTTATTTGACAAATTCTCCATACTTCATCTGTCAAGTTAATAGGCGGATAGCCTATTCGTCACTTATCAGGAAGTGGTGAAACAGGCCATTAATATTATGAGTTTATCAATCAAAGAGAAGGAAATATTTAAAAATGAGTAATACCATTATATTAATAACATGGGTGACAGTGACAATTCATAATTGTAATAATTATTGTTGAATGACTTATTTAAATATTTTAGTGTAATTGAGAACTTGACATTTGATTTTTTTTTAATGTTGTGTATAGTTTTTATTAGATTGCATGGTAAAATGTTACTTCTTTTCGTATATTTTTGTTAGCTATATTTCTTACATTGCTGTCTGTTACTATACCGAATAAATAAATAAATAAATAAATAAATATTCATTTTCAAATACTCTCATCTTAAAATGTATATCTCTCATCTTAAAAGTATTGTAAAAACAAAAATTAAAGTCTATTTTTAAAGTAAGAGGCATTAGAGCTATTATAATGTATAAGTATTTTAAATGTTTTAGATTTCTATAAAATATAATAATATTATGATGTAGATTGCAAATAAACATATTTTGTTGTGTTGCAATAATTCTTGCGACCGCACCGCCTAGCCTTTAATAATAATTACTTAACTTCATTTTAATGAAGAGTTTGACAGCAAATGTGGAGTGCTATCAAATTGAAGTAATTATAAAATGTTTCTGAGTTCGGCCGTTAAAAATTTAACAACACGTGAAATGGCGTAGTATTATGGACGTGAAAAAGATTGAAATGAAATTCCAAGTTCCAACTAAACTGAATTTGAGGTGCATCAAATTATATAAGTCCAATAATTTGAAAGTGGGTCGCTCGCTGCGGCGCGGCGGCGAAGGAATATTTTTTATCCGAGGGAATTCAATACGAAATGGAAGCAAAAAAGAACCCATTCATTAGAGATGCTTACTTCTCAATCGAATTTAAAATCCAACTTGTATCAGTTTTTCGCTACTCCATTTAATCGGTGTAGAATGTGTAATTATACTTTAACTGAAGCAACGTTAGGATAGGAAATTGTTTTTAAAAGAACAGGTTCAAAGCCAAGATGTATTTATTTTAAACCGACTTCCAAGATGAGGTTATACTATAAAAGTTTGGCTAAGTACCTACTCACATACGGTTTTGTTCGATAGCTTTACTCCATATCGAGTAATAATTACTGTGTGGACCGCAAAACTCACAGCTCGAAGGCTCGCATGGAGCCACTCGAAGGCTCACATCGAGCCAGCTAGATGGAATTAAATGTATCGATTTAGAGTTAAACTATCGAGCAATGCTGAATGGCCCGAGCCGCGGGTTTTGCTTGGCGTTATTGCTCGATCGAGCAAAACCGTATGTCAGTACTTAGCATAAGCACAATAGACATACCTTCTGTCTACTCTGGCATAAGGGATGTTTTGTCATCATAATATATTGCAAAATAGTTAAGGTAATTTAAAGGAAAACTATTGTCAAATTGGCTAGGCAATCGTCCTGTGCAAATTGAGAAATATTCAATACATAAAATAAAACATTCCAATCTCTCTAATGATAATGCTAAACCCAACAATTACCATCAGCACAAAGTTAACAAATTCCATCTTCTCAGTTAATAAAAAAATGTTATAAATTTTAAAAATTTGTAGCAGTGATAAAAGAAAATATTCAATTCGTAGTACAAATACCTATTTTCGTATAGTTTTCTCTGTTCAAAGACAGCATAGCTTACTCAAGAAGTAAATAATCTGATGAATTACAATATTTAAGACAGTCTTTCTTGTATTCCCCGTACATTAAATAACCATGAACACTTAGCTAAATTAAGCCCAACCCTTTCTCACTAATAAACATTTAACGTAAAATAAAAATGAAACCGTAAAGCGGCGTTTTTATGTTTTATTTTACCTCTAAGTTATTACGGCTGGTAATTATAGACAGTGATGGCCGAGCTGTATAAATAAGTTAATTTTGGTTGATTGAATTGTACTAAGTTCTTGTATTTTATGTTTCTGTGCCTTTTTTAGGATTCCGTACCCAAAGGGGGAACGCGATAAAACGGGACCCTATTACTGAGATTTCGATGTCTGTCCTTCGGTCCGTCTGTCTCCAGGCTGTAACTCAAGAACAGCTATAGCTAAACTTCTGAAATTTTCATAGATTGTGTATTTCTGTTGCCGCTATAACAAGTAGCAAGTATCTATCTACTCTTATGGGAAACCATAAGAGTAGAACACTTTCAAACGACCAATTGAGTAGCGTAATTTGGATAACTGCAACCATTGCAAAAGCTCAAAAGGTACTCAAACTCCCAACATTAGGCCTACATATAACGTCCGTACCCCTTTCCATTCTCCGATTATCGAAGCTGGTCTATACGTGCTGAAGTCTACGATAAGAATGTTATTATTATATTGGCATCGGAATCCCGCAGAGAATTTGGGTCAATTCTAAGATGTACTGTACGGAATCGATACGCAATAGTACGAAGTATAAGACTGTTGGTATTCGTACGTCTCCGTGACCGTCATGGGTTCGATCCCCGTTATTTCAAAGTTTGGTTAGGACAATGAAGTGATCACCTGATTGCCAGACAAGTAAGAAGATCCATGTGTCGGATGGGCATGTACTTATCAGAGAAGTTGATTCCTAGGCAGATGGTGGATCTAAGTAATTTGGTCGCGTTAAGTCAAACCTATCCGATCGATCACAGCTAACATTGAATTGACATAAGCCGAAAAAATGACGTAGGTCCGTCAACTGCCTAGGAATCAATTTCCTCAATGGTACAATGATCTCTTGCCAGTGGTGTCAGTCAGTCAGTTATGAGAATAAAAGAAGAAAGGTTGCAATCTCTCTCTTGTGTACCACGCACACACTTGGGCACTATGAAATTACTCCTGCGTAACTGGCCTGGTTTCAATGAAAACCGGCCACCGTCACCGAAACCGGTGCGGAGAGATATTAAAATATTCTTACTGAATTCACGAATACTAATAGTTCCTAATAGTTCCACAAATTCTTGAATTAGGTAGGGACATAACTCAAGAATTTGTGGAACTATTAATAGGAGATCCAAAGGGAGATTTCAAGCTGTGGTATGCTTGGTCAGGCAGAAGCCCTAGTCTGAGATTTTAGCTGAGATAGTACGAATATAGTCTAAGAACGTAGAAAACATCGGTAGAGCGATTCCATTGCCAAAAATAATCGCAATATCAAAGTTTTCTAAACAACTTGTATATTGCGATTATTTTTGGCAACATTTATTTTATCGCCAAATAAGATTGTATTAAAAATTATTTAGTATATTAATCGAAAGCCTTAAGCTAACATCCCAATGGGGATTATCCATTTTTTTTTAATTTTGCTCATTACAAAAACATTTCGAGGAATAAGGTCAGTGATCGTTTTTTTCTATATATAAACGAAATTAAAACCGGCCAAGTGCGAGTCGGACTCGCGCACCGAGGGTTCCGTACAAACCTGCAAGGTTTACAAAGTTCGTTCATTACGACAATCGAGTATGAGGAAATGGGTAGTAAGTTTAAAATTATTAAAAAAAAATATATTATGTGATGCAACTAAAAATTTATGGTTTTCGTAATTTTTCCTTTATCTATGCTATAAGACGTTGCTTCGTACCAAATTTCAAGATTCTGAGTTCACGGGAAGCACCCTGTAGGTTTTGATTCCCTTGCAAGTGTCGAAAATTTGCGGCATAAACGGCTGTATCTTTTGATTGCGTTGGCTTAGAAGTTTGATTTTTTCACAGCTTCAAGGGACAGTAGACCTGAGTAATTGATATAAATTTCAGCTTCATACCTCCACGCGTTCCTGAGAAAAAGGGTCTTGACAGACGGACAGACGGACAACAAAGTGATCCTATAAGGGTTCCGTTTTTTTCCTTTTGAGGTACGGAACCCTAAAAAATACCCATTAGTTACTTATATTTTTGAACAAATATGTTTAACCTTAGTTTGACCTTCAATGACGTTGAATTAGCAATAAATTCGACCAACATTACGTTTCGAACTTTTGGTAAGCTTTTCGTATCAGCTTTCACATAATGAGAACTTGCATTTGACGAACCAGCCATTATAAATAAGATTGAAAGGAATTAAAACATACTGCAGAGGTCAATTGGCCGCCGATGATGACGTCAGAGCGAAATTTTAAAAAATTATTGAGAAAAAACTAGCCAATTAATTTCAAAATTATTTAATTTATATTCTTAAAATACCCTATTTTAACGAAAAAAAAAAAAGTACATGTGATTTTTTTTGGACAATGCCAATGATATTATATAAAAAAACTCAAAGCAGATATGTTACTACCGCGCGCGTTGTGAAGCCATTAAATACGGGCCAATTGACCCGTCTTTTGTATAGTCTGTCTCTTTTATGTAAATGTCATTTCGTATCTTTTGTTTCACTTATCTGTCAAATTTGACAATTGAATTTGAAAATTGGTCGGAAGCAATTTAAGCCGGAAAATAGTGTGAACGTAACAGATCTGTATTTAGTTGAATATCATTGGACAATGCCCATTATTTTGATCAAAGTATTGTTTGTATTGTTGTATTGTGTTGTGTTTGTACTGTAGTTGCTTTTGCGTAAAACATTTAGCAAGGTGTGTTATGATTAATGTAATTTAGAACCTAGTTTATTGTTTTTAGAATACTAAAAATTATTATAACTTAACTATTTTTGAGTAAATTTGATAATAGTTTTAATATTTAATACTGGCCACACTGACAACGTGCAATCCCTTCTACGATCACGTGATTTGGAGTGGGGTTGACGGGTAAAAATTGGGTATAAATACCCCAAGAGCTTAGTATGGTGTGGATTTTGACGGAGGAACAACTGTAAGAGGAACCTCTGCCCGAAAGTGTACAAGTTGTATAATAATGTATAATAAAAGTAGATATTACAATTAATATGGAGTTTTATAATTTTAACATCTCAGAAGAGGGAGAAAAATCCAGGTACGCTCACTTTAAATTACTTATTATTAAATTATTATTAAGTGAGATATGAATATATTTATTTCTAAGAAATCGTACAAACGAGTTATCAGCATACAATAACGATTTTATAATTCACATAAAATAAATATGAAAAGAATGTAGGGTAATTTTAAATTATTTTTCCAAAGTGTTAATAGTTGAAAGTATCACGAATTAAGGTGTAATAATATTAGCTGTGTTTTGAAAATTGATGTAGATGTTGCTTATTTATTGTTTGTGGTAAATCGTTTTGAAGTGCAGCATCTTCGTACAACAAACTTCTTTTTCAATAGTAATTACTAATAACTATTAGTGTGCGCCGTGCGGCGAGTATAATTATTATTGGTATGTCCTGTCTATTTTTCTTTTGTGTAGTTGATGTTTCTTTCTAAAGTGTATTCATTGAAATTGATTCGATAATTATTAATGATTATGAAACGGACGGGTAACTTTTCAAATACCCACATACGCCTTTAAAAAAAAAACGCGATTGCCTAGCAGATAAGCAAAGTTACTACTTTTGGTCCTAACCAATGTTGTATTATATCGAAGAATGAAGAGAAGAAATATAATTGAAATAGATTCGATAATTATTAATTGTGAAACGATTTTTACCGTAATGAAGGACTTTGTTTTCTATAATTTTAGATTTGATGAATATGCAGTCTTTCTATACTGTGACATTTTTATATGAACATTTATTTTGTACATACGAGACTTATAAATTATCATGATAATGAAGATGTACATTGTACGTATATGGTTAATTTTAAAATATATTAAAAAGAAAAATGAGTATTAAGAGTATATTCTGGGCTTTTTACAAGAATTTTATATAACTTTGCAACAAGAGGTATTCAAAAAATACGTTGCGGAGTAGAAAGAACTCCAGTACACATAACAATCATGCTCCACACACATAATACCTTTCACTTGGTCGAGGCTACTCTTCGACAGTGAATTCAACATTACATTTTAACATCATTATACATTTCACTTGGTCGAGGCTACTCTTCGACAGTGAATTCAACATTACATTTTAACATCATTATACATTTCACTTGGTCGAGGCTACTCTTCGACAGTGAATTCAACATTACATTTTAACATTATACATTTCACTTGGTCGAGGCTACTCTTCGACAGTGTACACCACACACCACATTGTAGTTCACATTTGGACAGCTTATAGCTGTTATACACAATTCATTATTACACTACTTCAATTATACAACTTTCATTTTTATGAATAGCAAAAAGCCTACATGGAAGTTGATAAAATATCATTTTTATTACAAAGTATTATACATAAGTATTTTTAGTGCAAAGTGCAAACGGTAAATTATTCAAACTTGGTAACTAATGTATTATATTTTTGGTATTATATGTTTGGTATAGAATTACTTAGTTACTTTACTAAAATAATTATTTATTCAATACAAGAAATAAAATTAATATTGACCTCCTGTTGGACATTCATCAAACATAAACTATGCTTGGAAAAATACCCAAACCAGTAATATAAATAAATCGAAATGGTTTATTCTAATATAATGATAGTATGAGATCTCATTTTATTGCAGTTTATAGTTAATATTTAATAAGTTAACTTTTTATAGTTAATTTCAGAGTGTCGATTCAATAACAATATCATTTTTATTTTTTGTTTTCATGAAACTGCTGTGGAGTGAACCATTGATCAGTTGCTGTGGAGTGAACCATTGATCAGTTGCTGTGGAGTGAACCACTGATCAAAGTTGCTGTGGAGTGAACCACTGATCAAAGTTGCTGTGGAGTGAACCACTGATCAAAGTTGCTGTGGAGTGAACCACTGATCAAAGTTGCTGTGGAGTGAACCATTGATCAAAGTTAAAGGTATGTGAACTGAAAATTTTAAACTCAATTTCAACAGTATTGATTTTGAGGACTGTGAAGTGAACTCCTGAGTAAAGTAACTGTGGGATTGACCACTGTAAAGTTTCTATATAAAGTAAGACCCTATAGATGCAAAAGTACATGAAACTGTTTTCTCGTTTAAAGTTTACCTTTTGTATAAAAGGTGGAGATGAAAAGGTATTAAATAAAATTTGGATTAAATGAAATTTGGATTAAATGAAATTTGGATTAAATGAAATTTGGATTAAATGAAATTTGGATTAAATGAAATTTGGATTAAATGAAACTTGGGTTAAATGAAACTTGGATTAAATGAAACTTGGATTAAATGAAATATGGATTAAATGAAATTTAGCGAATTAGATTAAATGATATTTTGTGAATTAGGTTAAATGAAATTTAATGGAATCGATTAAATGAAATTTAATGAAATCGATTAAATTAAATTAAGTGAAATATTATATTAAATCTAATGATTTGTAAATAAAAATATGAAAGTAAGTGAAATATTGAATTGAGATTTTAGACTGAAATGGAGTTTTAGGCTGAAATGGAAAAACTGTCTTAGATACATTCTGCCTTTCTAGAGGCGTACAAAAGTAAAAATGGTTTGGAAGTCAAAATCAGTAAAGGTAGTAGCTATCATTAGTTTAATCTATTGTCGAAAAGTCAATACAAGAGTTATGATTTCTAAATGAGATTCAGATGAAAATATTTTTCACTATGTACATATAATTCTAAATCCTAAAATATATAATGTAAATGATTAATCGAAATTCGACTCGTGTTTCTTAATATTGTATTTTTAATAATTAGCAATAGATAGGGAAGCGATGAAGAAAACTTCTTGGCTACTGGACCATGTAAAGGTTCTTAAATTCGTTTATAGATGTTACGGAACTTAAATAATTTGAATTTATTTCCTGGAAGAGCGGTTCGTGCATTTGCTCTTAGTAAAAAGTATTCAGAATGCTGTTGTTATAGAAATCAAGAAACGCTACAGTGAATATTAGTACTTACTGCAGTTAAACTTTGTAACTGATTTAATAACAAGATGTAATAGCCTCCAATTAAAAGTGCAATAATCATGGTCAATATTTAATCCTTGTTAATATTATGTATGTATAATTGTAACTATTGTTGGTTGTTCATAGCAAATATAAAAATAAATATCCAAAATTATTAATCCTGAAAGGTCATCATTCAGTCCATGTCAATATTTGTATTATAAAATTGTTAATCGAGATCAACTTCAACCATATTGTTAAGTTTTCGAAAAAAATATTTTACAAAGCCGAGCTTCGCGAGGGCTCGTGTCGTCACACCTTGACTGACTGATTATAATACATCTACATATATGTAAATAAAAATTACTATGTTAGAGCACAAATCAATAGGCATGATAGTTTATCCGTATATCCGTAAAGTGTATGATTCATCACAAAATGTAAAGGTTGTAGGATATACTATGTACTACTATGATTATTGCTGCCAAAGTTTTGACATCCACAAATAACACTGCTTTGTGATTGATAGCGCTAGGAAGATAAGTTAATATAATATTATATTATGTAAAACTTTCTCGTGTCAGTGTTTGCGCACGAGCTCCTCCAGAGCGGCTCAACCGATTTTAATGAAAATTTGTATGTACATTTGTTGGACCTGAGAATAGGTTTTTATCTAAGTACCTTTTATATTAATACTAGAAATAATTTATACGGCAAAACGTTTGCCGGGTCAGCTAGTAGTTTCGATTAAGAATTATAACGTTTTTTAATTTTAGATATTTATTGGATGAACAATTTTTAAGCGAACTCTTTGCTTTACCTCGTAAACGGTAGTTGTTAAACTTGAAAGCAATCAGTTTTGCGATCTACAAAGTCAAATGTATTTTTTGTCATATCCAGAAAAATGGCTACCTACCACAAGATTCCTATCATCGATAGATCAAAGCACTGTACAATGTACTCGTAGTATTGCTGTTCTTATAAAACAAACTGTTGGCTACTATTCGATGGTATATAAAAAATCGTATAGGTAGGTACTCGTAAGGCAAATCGTTTAGGATAGCTATTTTAAAAACTTTAAAATATTATGTTACGATTACGATCAATACGGTAACAATGAGATAAGACAATTCTACTGCTACTGATGTGAACAAATAAGTCTTAAGTTTATCAAGAAGTTTAGGGGTTGGATTATATTTTTGGTCCATACGATTGTCAAATTCTACTAAGTATATAATTATTTATCTTAAAGTTTAAATAATATTGTTTTTCATTTATAATTGTCGGTTTTAGCATTTTGGTTATTATTCGTTGAAGTAGAATTAACATAGCTGCTATCGAAGTAGAATTTATTATGATTTATCAATGGGACGTTTTCTTTTAATTCAAGTTAAAGTTCCACGTGGTCGATATATTGAGTATTTGGTAGACAACAATCGATGATCCCAAATGTAAAACTAGACTCATTTATATTTTTATGAATATTGACTTTCGAAATCTCATGTTTTACTTGTAACTATATTTTTCATGTTTAAAGGTTAATATTCTACTAATACGACCCAATAAAAACGATAGCGATAACACAATTCTAAAAATAAAAAATGTTACATATTATATAAAAAAATATTATACTTCATCTGACACAGGTGTCAAAATATTACTCATCTCTCTTTGTGTATATTATTATACAGTAACAAAATTGTGATGAAATAAGAGAATAAATTATTATTATTTTATGTAAGTATATTATAGATAATCACTTAGGTCAAAACTCCTTTATTAAATTATTATTAATAGTGCCAGTTTGACAATTGACATAATATTTATCTGTATATGCTCAAACTAATATTACCTACTAAACTGGCCTGAGGTATTTAGGGTCCTGTGGGATTTAAATTAGAGACAAAGCAAAAAACGTAGAAATATGACTTAAGGCCCAGTAGTCCCGAAAATTAGCAGGTCGATGTCTGTCAGTACGAATATCGACCTAAAGGACATTATAATAACATTCATATCAGCGCGCCTTGTACAGTGGCGGTTACGCGCTCGCCGCGTGCCTTGATAATAGAAAATAGGAGAAAATCCTTTTGTTTTTAGTATTACACAAATCAAATATATCAAATCGTTTAGGTTAGGTTATGACAAATGTACTACAATTTTTGTTTTTTCTAGAAAGTGTGTAATTTAGCCATAAAATGATTTAATTATGAAAAACAGCGTTATAATAGTCATCTTTGAGATTTTTTTCTATCGAGCAGAATTTTTCAAATTGTGTACTGATATACCTTTGCGTATAGGAAATTTTCTCAATTTTAACAGGGTACTTTTTTATACTTAAATAATGACATTTACTTTACAAAAAACGTTATTTAAAAAACCCATTTTACGTAGTTGCAACAACCACTGCACCTTAAGTTTTATGCTTGATCTTGAGCTAGTGGAATCTAGATTTAAAATACATGTTATGATTTATAAAATACCTGTTATGATTTATGTTACATTGAACAGTGTTATGATAATATGATTAGAAATATAATCCATGTGAGTTGGTCCCGAATTATTTGAGAACCGATAGAAAATCTAGGTATGTATCACGTCACTCTGGTTTCGATGATTAGAAGAAAGTCATCCTTAATAATAATTAAAATATGACTCATGACAATGAATATTCCGGTAATTTCTGGGTACTATTTAAACATGTATCGATGCCATTCTGTGTAATTTAAGGTCACAGATTTTTTTTATATATCCCAGTGATCCCACATTACTTCTGTTTTTGATTATTTATAGTTAAGTTATGTTTTTGTAATGAATCTTACTATTTGTCCTTGAACCTTTGCCTTTTGATTACCATAAGTTTATGTTAAGAGCGGGCTGCCGAATTTTGCTGTTTTCTAATAAGTATTACGATCCCGGAAGACGATTGACTCAAATGAAATTGGTATTTATTTAATCATTGTATATTTATCTGATATTTGGCTAACAGAAAATACGATTAACTTTGTTTAACTCGTAAGCTATATTTTTCGAAATTATTAATATTTCTGGGCTCTTCAACAAATACCTGTTACACTTATTGAGTTAATATCATTAAATAACTTGCACTACTACAATCACTTTATAAAATAATAGCTAAAGGAAATATTAGTATTGTATTTAATTTTTAAGTAATCATCAAAAGCATTTTTGGGACTTACGACTTTTACTTTCGTGCTATAATGCAGAAATCGTTGTCACGCGATATTGTTCACTATTAGCTGCAGCGTAAAGCACATCGCCCGGAAGCACGATTCATGAAATCATTATAATATGATCACGATTGGAGGTTAGCGGTATGTGTAGACGGGGCTAGTGTTTTGACAGTAGGTCCTTAAATAAGATTTTCTTTTAGAAAGCTCAGGAAAGCGTAGTTTATGAAGCAGTAAACAATTGTTTCGTAAAATGTGAAAATAAGTATGCTCTTTGCTGCAGAAAAGCTTAACTTAGACATGCATGTAGATGTTTGGTTTTAGCAAATTTGTTAATTTTGGGTAGTCTTGTAAGTTAAAAAAGTGTTTAAATTTGAATTTATGGAATAATCCATAAATTTAAATTATTTGATATTTAAAATATATATTATACTTGAAGTTACTATTTGAAGTTATATAGATAATATTGTTAGTTTTTCTGGGAATACCAGATGATCACAGATCTAT
The DNA here is from genome assembly GCA_937595015.1 of Polyommatus icarus. Classification (NCBI taxonomy): domain Eukaryota; kingdom Metazoa; phylum Arthropoda; class Insecta; order Lepidoptera; family Lycaenidae; genus Polyommatus; species Polyommatus icarus. The sequence continues at coordinate 6,123,546 of OW569339.1, read as the reverse complement.
AGCTAGATACAAAATAAAATTAGAATCGGCTGAAGTGGAAGTTCCATATTTACTAGTACCTTTAAAAGTAAAATTGGAAGACCAATAATTATTGTTAAAACTTCCAGAGGTCTGTAATGTTTATTGTTTATTATTTCTAATTTTTATCACCAGCGACATTTGATAAGGTATCTAATATTTACTTAACTTTATTTTGTTGTGTATTATGTTAGAAAAGTTACTTTTTGTACCACTGCAATCGTTAAAGGTATTGTGTGAGAAGTTATTATTTTCAGGCTTATTTTTTCAGTTTGTTTTTATTAAGTTTTTTGTGATATTTTATTTTATTTTGACACTCGGAGTTATGTATCTCTATTAAATGAGTCGCAAAAAATATATTTAATTAGCCTAATGATTTGATTGATAGATTGTTGTATAGAAATACTGTAATTTCTGTTCTACATTGAAAGATATTATATAGATTACTTATAGCACATTTTAGTGTTAGAACTTATTTTTTTAATTCAATTAATGTTGTAACATTAAGACTCAAGAGAGTAATACACAAGGATTTTTATCTTAATAATGTCAATGTTGGTTGTTGCAAAGCAATGATTGTACAAAAATCTTATATTAAGTTTAATTAAGTAATGTTTGTAAGTATAGGTAGATATATTATTTCATTCTACACGGTTTGTAACACAATACAACAAATGAATTGTTTTTTTTAAATGTGAAATTTAATTTGATCAGTGTATTTATTAACAATAGGTACTTACTAGTTTATAGTGAAAATGTATAGATTACTAAAATATTTTTTGTATTGTACCATTGATGATTAGTTAAGTATGTTTTTAGAGTGCATCGGGACGCTGCACGTTGTCGGATGGCCGAATGTTATGATTAATGTAATTTAGAACCTAGTTTATTGTTTTTAGAATACTAAAAATTATTATAACTTAACTATTTTTGAGTAAATTTGATAATAGTTTTAATATTTAATACTGGCCACACTGACAACGTGCAATCCCTTCTACGATCACGTGATTTGGAGTGGGGTTGACGGGTAAAAATTGGGTATAAATACCCCAAGAGCTTAGTATGGTGTGGATTTTGACGGAGGAACAACTGTAAGAGGAACCTCTGCCCGAAAGTGTACAAGTTGTATAATAATGTATAATAAAAGTAGATATTACAATTAATATGGAGTTTTATAATTTTAACAGGTGTATTATATTTCATCCATCCTTGTACTATAACATACAAGATTAATAATATAATAATATTATAATCCCTAAACCCTATAAAACCCCTTTAAGAAATGCGATACAAAAACTCTGCTGCATATTATTACCAGTTAAGCTAACGAACAACAGCTTTGAAATAAAATTGGTAGTAGCTTCTTGTAGTTAAACCTCGTTTAACAACGTTTTATAAGTTTTAAATTACTTCCAATTACTGAAGTTATGACTTATAACGTAGAAGCGTACTGTCGAAGTCAGACACAGTATAATAGCTTTTATGCCTTATAATTAAGGTCGATATTTCGTAAGACACTACACTTCCCTAATTACAACTTGTTTGTTTAATCCGGTATAACTGAAATTAATAATTAACAACGTTGTATCTTAATAGGTAAATATGTGGCTTTGGTTCAAACATTAAGTTTGTTTGGTAGGTTTATAATATTATGAAACTTTCATTATCTTGTATACAGTATACAATCTACATTATATCATAATGCGAAAAATATTTTTCTCTCAATTGCTCTGTGAGTTCAAATTTTTGAATAGTAATAATTATTGTAATGTAGATCAGCTGATGCCAATTTTGTTTACACATCAATTAAGAAGCACCACAACTTTTGTATAAGTAATGCTTTAGATGGCACACATATTTAGCTAGCTAGGACACACCTTTGTCAAGTCTGAGACCTAGGTCGATGCAAATCCCAAGTTTATCACGTGAGTGCGTCCTTTCCCACAGATATTAACATGCTCACTCAATACAGGCGGGATATAACACAAATTATATATCCCTATGTCCACATTTACATATAATATCGGAATATTAATTTAGATATGGTAATCCTTTGTAATCAGACCTTTACTACCGATACGAGTAGGACTGAGAATCGTATCAATTCGAACCTTAAAGTTAAATAAAGTTTTTGACACGATATCTTGTTATTTAACTCCTGCATAGCTAGCACGGCCTTTCCCAGTCGATTCTTCGGAAGAAAGTAATGGCAGTTTCTTTCCCATGTCTACATATCTTTTTCCCGAGCATGGCGCTACCCATCGACTCGTGTTTCAGTGGACAAAGACAAGAAACTCTTTCCATAGCAACGAACATAGCAACGGTAATCGTACCACAGACTCAAATTTTTTTTTTCTTATTATGGCGCTCGGCTTTATAACCGTGGCCAGTGTCAAGTAAAATATGGCGGGGAAAGAAAATCGTAAAATGTTTACAACATTTTTATGTAGTTTTTCGGTTTTCCAGATTATCGTCAAGTCGAAAGTCTAATAAAAGTCTAAAAAGTAGTAGGTAAAGTCAACGAGTCAAGTCAGTTGTTTTAGAAAAGTGGTAGACCCTCTACTAAAACTTAAAATAGCACAAATTTAGGAAATAAATATAAAAATACAACGTCACTCTTTCGTATTCCCGATAAAACTCCTCTTATATTTTACAGATATGTCAAAGAAGCTAGCGATGTGACAAAATTTGTAAAATTACGAGTCAAAACCTATTTGATTCACGTAAAAAAAAATTGTTATCTACAATTTTTAATCTGTTCTGTTATCTGCATCACAATTCGCGCGAAAACTTCAGAGCATTAGAAAAGTTGCGGATTGCGGTTCTGTCGCGCCTTCTAATGCATTTTTCATTAAAAAACTAATTCTATATCGGTAATATCGCGCCATATTTAATTCCGATGCCTAAATCAAGGAAAAAATTAAGTGTGAACTGTGAAGTGAATGGAAACTTAAAAGACGTGAGTTTCTTCGAGGAAAGAATCAAGAAAGCAACAAGAAAGTAAATGTCAAAAGCGGATAAAAATGGTCGTCATGCTTGACATATAGATTTTCAAAGCGGAAGAAATCGAGATACGAAAGAAACATTTTCTCCTGTGTTTTTCCGGTAAAACTGTCAAAATTTGGTTTCTTCCGTTTGTCCGCTGACGGTATGCTAGCTCGGCAGATCACGTAAGATACAAAATATTTTATTGTAAGCACAAAAACTTTTTTGTACAAAAAATTATGAGTAATTACAATATGAATTAATTACGTTTTTTTTAAACTCGAACATGATATAAAACATTTAAACAATAAAATAAATCAATCCTTTCTATTTAATTTTAACTTTCTTAAAAGAATTTCCAGTTTTTTCCCAATGATTATCTCTTCTATCTAGAATTTTTTTAAACGCTTTTATAAGCTTAGGCTGAATGTAGTTAACGGAATCTTTGAGCACGATTTTTACCTATATCTCCAGTAGTCTTATTAATTCGAGACTATGCATACGTATTGAAGCCAATGACAATGCAATAATTTATTAAAATTCTTAAAAAAAGGCGTGTTTTTTTATTGTTAAATCTTACAACTATTACTATTGTTCCAGTGGACATAACCACGGGTCCCTCTCTGAACCTCACGAGGGTGAGTCGGCGTCAGATGGGCGCGTACCTGTGCATCGCGTCCAACGACGTTCCACCTTCAGTCAGCAAGCGGATCATGCTAAGTGTTAATTGTAAGTATTGACTTCAAGAAGAAGGAGGGAGATAACAATATTTCTCTACGGATTAACGGCGCAAGGCCCTAAGCCGGGGAGGTCAGTCGTACTGATTTTAATAAGGTCTGTCTTAGTCGTTTTGTGCATTCCTGTTTCACATTGTACGGGATAAGACCGGTCAGATCGATTTTCAATCAGTCCGCCCACAACGGTTGACCTTTAGGATATTTAGTCATTCGTCAGATTAGAGGGAACAAGTGTAACGTAATAGCGTTAAGTTAAGCATTAAGCAGCTTTAAATTATAACCAAAGACAGTAGCATCATAACGAGTGTACTGTAAAAGCGTTGAGACCAAGCATCAAGCAGGGTTAAAAATTAAAATAAAGGCAGAGGGTAGCGTTATGTAAATAATATCATCTATCACCTTACCAAGCCCTATTTCCAAAGAAATTCATATCTATTTGTAGCACATTTGGTAAATAGGAAAAACCGACCCTTCCCACGCTTCCTACGCTCGCAAATAAAACTGCCAATTAAATGATGTCCATAACAATCGATTTGTCGGTCCGTTTGCGATGGAGACGTCTCCAGGATTAGCAGAATATGCGCCTTTGAGCGACATGGTCGAGCAGTCGTGTCCAGTCGCCTGACTAATCAATCAGTTTCAATGATTCGTTCATTAGTAACAATTAACTGATCATAAAGACAATTCGCTCGGGTAGGCTTATTGATAAATTAATTAGAGCTAACCTCGCTTCGTTTATATCTTTGCTGAATTATATTATGATTCGATGACGCCTGCAACTCCGTTGCACTGTGGTTTGCCATGCGGGAACCGTACATCCGGGATTAAAAGTATCCTATGTCCTTTCTCGGGACTCAAAATATCTCCATACAAAATTTCAACAAAACCAGTCCAGTGGTTTGCGCGTAAAGAGGTAACAGACAGACAGACGAACAATTTTGCGTTTGTATTTTATCGTTTAAATATCAGTATGGATTACAAGATTTGAGAGTTATAATAAACGTATCAAATGCTTGCAATTAATATTGAGATCATTGAAAGAAACTTTGTTTTTATTTAATTAGGATTAGGCTTTTTTGTTTTGTTTTGGATGTTACGAAGTATTTTTGGCACAATTAGTGCTAGTTCACGTTCTTAAATTATTATTAATAGGCTAGTAAAATAATATTACATTTGTAAATACGAACGTTGAATGGAAAATTAATAAACATATTATTTTTCTAATTAGTCATAATACTATTGTTATGTCTTTAAAACATGATTGATATTACTTTTTACTTTTACAAGTTTAATAAGGACAGTTCTTTGAATTGTTTGATTTTTTATTTCCCTAATTGTATACAGGAAAAGTTTTTAAACCTTGTTTTGAAAAACATATTTTGAAATAATTAATTATTGAATATAAGTTTATTTCAATTTTTTTAATGCCACAACTGAAAACGTTTTTTGTGCCAATATTAATGCTATTTTTAACCGACTTCCAAAAAACGAGGAGGATATATGTTCGGCTGTGGATATTTTTTATTTTTTTTTTATTTTTGTATGTTCAACGATTACTCCGCCGTTTGTGAACCGATTTTCGAAATTTTTAATTTGTTGTATTAGGTTTCACTCCAATTTGGTCCCATTTTCACAAAGGTGGTGACCTGATGATGGGATCCATGAGTAATCGAGGGAACTCCTCGAAATTTATATGGAAACATATGGTGATTTTGGTTTTATGTGAAGTGTACTAAGAATACGCTACCAAAAAGTCAAATATTGGGTCAAGATATACCATGGTTTCGATGATGCTGAGAGAACTCCTGATTCCTTATAGATACACGTTTGGGAGTTTCGGCGTTGTTTTAAGAACAGAAAGCATAAACTACTATGCAATTCATATTCATCATCATAATCATCATCATCATCATCATCGTCATCATCATCATTACCACGTCGTGTTAAGGCCACCAATGTCTCATGGCACAGAATAGATAATAGTACAAGGCATAGGTATGGATATACTAATAATAATTATGTACTGTATAACAATTAACAACACCTGTTTGTTTTTAATACACGGCGGTCGGCGTCGCCGCCCACGCCCCGCCGTCGCGGCGCGTGGCGGCAGAAGACAGAATATCGAATACTTTACTAACTACTTTATATACAGATCGAATACTTTACTACTTTATAAAATTTTAATAGACAAATAGAATTAAAATAAAGTTATTTTAAAAAGAGCATTTAAACAAAACAAAGTCATTAAGTGTCTTTTTAATTAGTTATACTTATTAATCGATAGATGGTGCACTAAGTACCTATCGATTTGAATTCTGGATTACAAGAACAGCTGTCAATAATTATGATAATATTAAATACTCGTATTATGCTACGCTACATCCTATGCAAGTTTGTACAATTTTTTATCTGATAGATCCTTCGATCGTGGAAAAACGAGACACAATAGCCTTTCTATTGTTATCGCAATCGCCGGTGACCGCTTCGGGCTTGAAGTATTAAAATTGTTAAATTACTTAGCACAATATGTTCACTTCACTGATAATATTATATTATTTTGTGAGTGTGAGTTGTGACTCTTAACAAATTGTAATAAGATACGAACCAACCAACAACCGAACAAGTCCAAACCCAGAATTAAATTCAAAACAGACTTCAACGGAATCCTCGACTCTCTAAAAGCAAATGACTGGAGTGATGTACTCAGCGCTAACGACGTTAATGACGCAACAATGGCCCTAAACAATACTCTTACAACGCTAGTAAATAGATTTTCCACGGAAGTAAAAATCAGCCGAATGAAACACAATTTAAAGCCATGGATAACGCCCGGGCTCATTCGTTGTATGCGGCACAGAGACCGTCTGCATCTAAAAGTAAAAAGAGACCCAAATAACGAAAGTGCTAAAACAACATATACTAGATACCGGAACTTTTGCAACCAGCTACTACGCAAACTGAAACTAAATTATGAAAATAACTTACTAGCTAAAAACCATCGAGATCCAAAAAGACTATGGTGTGCAATTAAAGAAGTCAGCGACATGCCCCGCACTAAACCGGACTCACAGGTACTAATAAAAAATCACACATGCCCTCAACAAGCAGTAAACTCTTTTAATACTTACTTTGCGCAGGCAACTCCTAAATTAGCTTCAAATATTCTAAAAAAAACATCCACAAGCGAAGAAACTCTCCAAAAAACCCTAAAAGTAAATGCAATTTCCTCTGATTCAATCTTCCTGAGTCCGGTAGATCCACCTGAAATTGAAAGTCTTTTAGCTGATATAAAACCTGAAGGCGCCCCGGGTTCAGACTTGCTATCACCCTTCCTGATAAGGTACATTAAACCTACCATCGTAACACCACTGACACATATTTGCAACCTTAGCATAGAATCAGGCATGTTCCCCGACTGCTGGAAGACCGCTGTAGTGCGCCCAATCCACAAATCTGGCTCAAAAGATAAAATTGAAAATTATCGTCCAATCTCCCTACTACCTATACTTTCGAAAATTTTGGAAAAGGCGATAAACAAGAGGCTCGTAGACTATCTGGAAAAAAAAGGGTTAGTATCTGACCGGCAATTCAGTTTCAGAAAAGGTCGTTGCACTGAGGATGCCGTGGGAATGTTGACTTCCACTGTAGCCGGAATCCTGGACGAAGGGAACAGGAGCATTGGGGTATTCCTGGACCTTGCTAAAGCCTTTGACACAGTTTCGATTCCACTGCTACTTCGTAAACTTGAAGGCTTTGGCATACGAGGTAACGCCCTCTCGTGGTTTAAAAGCTACCTTAGCAATAGACGGCAAAGGTTAAAACTTGGGATCTTTCTGAGTGAGGAAGAAAATAACACTTTCGGTCTCCCACAAGGTAGCATACTCTCCCCTACCCTATTTACCCTTTACATGAATGGAATCCTAGAACTTAACGTTCCTAATGCAGAAATAATTTGCTACGCGGACGATACAGTTGTAATTTTTCGAGGTGAATGTTGGCGTAGTACCTTCTGTGCTGCAGAAAGGGGTATGGTTATAATAAACAAGTGGCTCAACCAAAACCTCCTCTCTCTTAACACAGCTAAATCAAAGGTTCTATTTTTTCACATAACTGAAGCCACCAAGCCCATAGATAAACCCATAAGGTTACACCGCGAAAATTGTCCTATCTTATTTTTCCCTCTCCTACAAAAATGCAGCTGTGAAAGCATCGCTCGTGCCACGTCAATCAAATATCTGGGCGTTGAGGTGGACGAGAAACTCACATTTAAACCGCATATATTATCCGTGGCCAAGAAAACCCGCAAAATAATATTTATAATAAAATCCCTTAGACCAGTTGCGAGCTTACACGTCAAAAAACTGGTTTATTCCGCGCTCTGTCAATCTCTCTTACAGTACTGTATCGGTATTTGGGGAGGTGCTGCCAAATCGCACATGATTACGCTAGAACGAGCCCAACGCGCTGTAATCAAAGTCGCTCTTGGAAAGCCCCGGCGTTACCCAACGGCTGAATTGCTTCAAGAGTTTAATGTCCTTAGTGTGAGACAGCTCTTCGTCCTTCGTTCTTTATAAAATACACAGGAATGGGCGCTGATGCAACTTTGCCTCGTACTGTCTTCGCGTCGAGATTACCCCCTATATCCACGATTTCGTTCGTTCGTCTGTAGCGTCAGATCAAAATATCCCGATAGAATCCTTAGATAAAAATTCACCACACTGTAGCAAATTATGGCTTCTATCCAAAAACTATGAGGAAACCGAAAAAATTGTGGAAGTCCGTAACCTGAAGAGATAAAGTAAGTCTTACATCTGACACGAACGCGCAAACACTAAATCACTCACACACATACCCACACACACACACACACACGCACGCACACACACACACACACATACACACACACACACACAAACACACACACCACACACACCTGAAACTTTTACATTATTAATAAGTACCTACTCACCTATCCCTTTTATTTATTTTATTAGGAACTATGAATGTGTATAATTATATTTTTCTATTAACTATAATTTAAATGTCACACACCCTCCACTATTTACTTGATAAATATTCCTGATAAATGGAAATGTAATCTTAAATGGAAAATTTTAAACTCTATTAAAGTGTATAGGTATTATAGGAAAATCAATAATTATCTGTTACTTCTCAAAATGACATGCTAAAATAGTTGTAGTGTATGTTTTTGTTTGGTTTTTGTTAAGACATAACTAGATCAAACCCCGAAAGCGCGTCTAGCTGCTTCTTGTAAAATGAATACTGTAAAACTAGGACCACCAAGATACAGGCTTTGCCTAGTTTGGTGTCCACAGTTAGATCACAATTGTACAACCTTATCTTATGTTTTACAAAGTAATAAGTATTATGTTAAGTCTTGTGTTATTATTAATTATTATGTATCAATCTTTGCTGTAATTCTGTTCTATGTATTGTTGTGGTGGGTAACAAAATAAATAAATAAATAAACGTAAAATATACGCGAAGATTTATCTACTAGTGTAACTAAAAAGAGTGAAATTATTATTATTTTTAACAAAAAATTAAAACCGACTTCCAAGGTAAAAACAATAATAACATTAATATGAACTAAAAAGTATTAAATAATTTTTACTATCTAATAGTGCCTTTTTCCGAATTCGACTAAACCTCAACTATTTCTGTACTCAATCTTCATAATTTTGAAGTCGGTGCCAGTTCCAAAAATTTTAAATATTCTGTCAGAGGACTGAAGATTCAGCTATCTGGTACCGACTTCAAAATAATGAAGATTGAGTACAGAAATAGTTGAGGTTTAGTCGAATTCGGAAAAAGGCACTATTAGATAGTAAAAATTATTTAATACTTTTTAGTTCATATTAATGTTATTATTGTTTTTACCTTGGAAGTCGGTTTTAATTTTTTGTTAAAAATAATAATTATGTAATATTATTAAAATAATTTGTATTGTGATAATGAAGATAAGGCGTATAATTACAGTTTACTTCCCTAACCTATCACCTCACCTATCAGATGAAAACTCTAAATGTAAACATTTCATAGATAATTCTAAACATTATGCAGAACTATTTTGCAAAATGTTGTAAAAATTTAACAAAATAAATATCTATTCCTTCAAAACATTTCTACGAATTTTTGGATAAAATACGCTTACCCAGCGTTGGCAATACCTGAGTTTCCCGATTGTGTCGCACAAAAAGTACACAAACTTTATTCCGAAGCGCATTCCGCATCGAAGTTTACAGTTTACAAAGAAAATTTCGCTGCGCTACGAATCTAATATTGGAATGCTCATATCAGTAAACAATGTATGGACAGAAACTACTTCTTGCGAATTGTACATACGGGAAATAAAATGTTGGTGTACTACGTCTTGTCTTTACGTTAATATAGAGATACTTTTACTTTTAACCCGGCGTCATGGGGGTTTGGTTAGGTTAGTGTTAAATATTTTTTTACAAGAAGATGATTGTAAAGAAAATCTTTAACACTTTTGAAACCGTACTTTGTTTAATGCCTTCCAAGTTTCTTTGCTTTATTGACTTAATAGAAATTAAACTTGCAAGTTACTGGATACTCAATACTCATGCTTGCTTATAAATATAGATTTACTGTTTGACGACACCTAAGGGTAGGTCCAGATTACACCTGACTGACCAGACAAGGGATATAACCATGTGATGGATGAACTTGTATCTTGTGACATAATATTACTGTACTAAACACTACTCTACTACAAGGGGTCATTTTAAATAAGCCATTCAAAATTTTAAAAGATTTAAGAAGCAGCCGAAAACTTTAGGAGGCAAGTTTCTGAATTCACTGTTCTTCTTGTGTATTAATTCATATTTTTGTGTATTAATTGATATTCATATATTTATGAAGTCGACGTTCAACTCATGCCATGTTACAATTTACATGTAACGACTCTGAGCCATGTAAGGCCATGTTCCTTTGAAGGCCAACTATCAAAAAGTCGCAGTTATCGTCATGTAAAGACATTTTCCTTCTACTACACACTTAGATCCATCAAACTTATGGCCACAAACGCGGCGGCGAGTCGATCGCGCCGCTATTGTGGCAGTGAGATCTCACTGTTTGTAGACTTTGGTTGTCGAGGCTACAATTGTAATTTCCGCACCCTGAAAAACTTTAGTTTTTTGTTACATAACCTAAATCTATCTCATATTTTATTACAGGGCATTATCGTATAGGGATATAATATGTATGGTACTAATAAAAGAAAATCTACTTATGCCTCGATTTACGTTAAAATATTGGTAATGTTCCTAGGAAGGCTGGTGGTTCCTTATAAGGCCCAACCAAAGATTTGATAGTTGGCCTTGCTAGGGAACATAAACTTTACAAGGAACATCTAAACATCATCCATACTAATATTATAATTGTGAAAGTGTGTCTGTCTGTATGTCTGTCTGTCTGTCTGTTTATCTGTCTGTCTGTCTGTTACCTCTTCACGCCCCAACCGCTGAACCGATTTATCTGAAATTTGGCACGGAGATACTTTTGGTCCCGAGAAAGGACATAGGATACTTTTTATCCCGAAAAAATGTACGATTCCCGCGCGATAAACGAATTTAGGCGCAACGGAGTTGCGGGCGTCATCTAGTTAACATATAAACAGTTATTTTTTAGTTATAGATGCGTACCGTAACAATTAAAATAATGTTGTTTCTTAAAACATCTTTACTTATTAGGATTATTAAACTTATACACGCATATTGAACATTTTGGCCTTATAAAGAACGAGTCCATAAGAAGGCCATTTTAGGTTCAAAAAAAATTGTTTGTATTATAAAACGCATTGGCAACATATTGGCAATTAGTTATAAGGTATCAATGTGACACTCATTGCTACTATTTTTAAAGAATTTCAATTTATATATTCTTAGTTATAAGATGATGTTCAAGCAATGTTTGTCATAGTTTTTTAGGGTTCCGTAACCAAAGGGTGAAAACGGGACCCTATTACTAAGACTTCGTTGTCTGTCCGTCTGTCTGTCTCTAGGCTGTATCTCAAGAACCGCTATACCTAGACTTCTGAAATTTTCACATATTATTGTGTATATCTGTTGCCGCTATAAGAACAAATACTGAAAACAAAATAAAATTAATATTCAAGGGGGGCTCCCATACGAGTACAACAAACGTTATTTTTTCGGCCTTTTTCGCTCTATATCAATAATGGCAAGATGTGGGCACTTGACTTTTTCACTCATTCTTTTGTTAATTTTTTGTTGGGGGGCTCCCATACATAAAACACCATTTTTAGCCTATTTTGCTCTGTAGTAGTACGGAACCCTTCGTGAGCGAGTCCGACTCGCACTTGGCCAATTATATAGATGATATTATAAATATATTGTGCTTTTAATGTGTTGCTTAATTGAAAGAAATTATGATGTTGTTTTAGTAAAAGTAAGTAAATAAATAATTGTGATATCTCTATTTTCAAGTTACACGACTGACGTATAATATTGGCCTTGTTTGGAGCTGTGTTCCTTGCAAGGCCATTTGGAAGAGCCTTAACAAAACTTAAGTTTATTGAATGACAATTGCAGCTAGGTTAAAAAGAGATTTATAATATGATACCTTATGAAACAGAGCATTACTTGATAATTTGTTTTCTTAATTTATTTAGTTAATAAACGATTAACAAGCATTTTCCCGTTAGATTTGCCTTACATGGCTCAGGGTATTTATATTTCACACATTTTTATCTGCGATTCATTAAACAAGCAATAAAAAACAAGTGAGCTAGAGGCTCTGCACTACAAATCCGAAAAGTCGTATTTCTTTCGGCGGCGACGGCGGTTTAAGGATGCAGTTACATATAACTGCATCCTTAAACCGCCGTCTCCAGACACAACAAATGCATCAAACTACAAATTAAATTCTCAAGCAATCCTTAATCTTGCAATTCAATAGCACAAACTCATTATAGAAGAATCGAGATTCCCTACAATCCTTAATCCTTATTTACTCAATTCAATAGCCTTATTATTTTTCAGTCGGTCCGTCTATTGTGATATCGACGAAGGTAATGGGAGTGCCGACGGGTGCGGCCACGCGGCTCGAGTGTCTGGTGGAGGCTTATCCGCTCGCCGTCAACTACTGGCTGAAGAGCGGCGAGAAGATGATATTGTCCGGGTAAGTTCTACACTATACTGTACTCGGCGAAACATGGCGGTAGCGGTCATTGACTTTTTGTCAAAAATTTGTCATTTTCTATACAAACCGCGATTGACAATGAAGTGTCAGATGTTGTCAATCGCGGCTTGACAAGTTTTTGACAGGGAGTCAATGACTAATCTCTACTATTATTAAGGCAAAAGTGTAGAGAATCGCTTACACACGCGTAAAAATATAATAGATAGAGACGTACATACTTCCATATTAATATTCAAAATGTGAAAAGGTGTCTATCTGCCTGTCATGTTGCCTCTTCACGCACAAACCTCTAAACCAATTTTGATGTGGCATGGTAATTTCCTTTCCCGAGACTTAGGACCTTACACACTGGCGATTAGCGAGCGGTTTGAAAGCGACGCGATTGCGCAGCGCGCACGCCGCGATTGCGCGACGTCGTCGCGGCGTGGCGTGGATGCCTTTTGTACACTCGTCTAGAATTCCCTAGACGAGTGTACAAAATTTTGTATGTAACGTCTAGGGAATTCCCTAGACGAGTGTACAAAATGCCGTCCACTATCGCTCGCTGATCGCCAGTGTGATAAGTGATAACTGATAAGGCACTTACAGTATCACCATAATAATATGCGCTTGCCCTTTTCTGAGTACTTAAATAGAAGTAACGTTAATTTTTAACCGACTTACAAAAAGGAGGAGGTTATAATAATATTATGTTAGGCTGTGGATATTTTTTATTATTGATTTAAAAAAAAAACTCAGTTAAAGTTGGCTTTAAAAGGCTTCCGTTCTTCAAATCGAAAAACAGATTTACTAAAATATTGAAGGACTTCAGCATATTCAGGAATTCCATTGCAAAGTTGGTAAAGCGATATCTACATCGAGCATCGTCTATCAAAATTTTCATCGACTTTTTATCGACTTTTCATCGACTCTCCCATCGATATCGACATTTTTCAATCTGCGGCTTCACATAAACTGTTGTCTGCAATATTTACACACTGTTAGACTGGGTTAGCCAATATAAACTATCTTGATTTAGGTTTGTTTTCAAATTCGTTAGTGCATTTATAAAATGCGGCGTTGAAACCGTAGTATAAATATATGCAGTAGACCATAGTCTAACGTATATATAATATGTCGCAGGGAAAAGAGGATATCAGGGATTTCACGATATCCCTAGGGATATCACGAACTCCCGGAAGATGCCGAATATTCTTGTTTGTTACGTCTTCTTACTAAGAATATCTACTGATATTATGTCATTTCACTAAACTAAATCTAGTGAAATGTCAGAAACGCGGATACCGCCGAATAACAATCGAACCACTCATTTCTCTCGCTTGCTCTTGCTAAAATCTGAATATGACAAGTAAGATGTTAGATGATCCATGCGTTGGATGGGCATGTAAAAAGTCGGTCCTTCCGTCCCACTGGGTTTAGCGAGTAAAGGAATATAGAGATTGCTCTTGAGTACTGCGCACACACTTGGGTACTATAAAATTACTCTTGGCCTGGTTTCAATGAAACCGGCCACCGTCACCACAAAATCAGAGTGGGAGTTATTATTATTATTATCACACGTGTAATGCAACTATAGCAGATTTGAGAGGGCATCACCATATCTCTGAATCATACAGTTGAAACCAGCTGAGGGTTCTTCATCAGATACTTCAGACCTTTGATTTTTGACGTCAAATTAAGCGGCCGACCAAGTTGAATATTTTTTGTAAAGGTGGCATGTCGATCTCTAGTTTGGTTCTGTCTGTCTCCAGGCTAGACGAGCCGCGCCAGCTCGAGCGACGCATTTGTTTCACTCCCACTAGTGCCCGTGTCACGTGTGGGAACTAGAGCGAGCGAGAGAAATGAGTGGCTCGATTTTTATTCGGCGGTATCCGCGTTTCTGACATTTCACTAGATTTAGTTTAGTGAAATGACATATCACTAGATATTTTTAGTAAGAAGACGTAACAAACAAGAATATTCGGCATCTTCCGGGAATTCGTGATATCCCTAGGGATATCGTGAAATCCCTGATATCCTCTTTTCCCTGCGACATATATATATACGTTAAATTGGTTCAACGGTTTGGGCGTGAAGATGTACTTAACCAGTTTGGCTGAAATTTTGTGTGGAGATACTTTAAGTCCCGGAAAAGGATATAGGCTACTTTTTATCTGAAACTTTGCTTTTTCAAGTTATCCGACGTGTGTGTGTGAAAGGCTCGAGCAGTCTACTGTAAACATGAGAATATATATTCTTATTACTATTTTATTTGACGACTGTGGCTCAATTGGTTGAGTGTGTGGCAGCTCAAGCCGGGGGTCGCGGGTTCGAATTCCGCCGAGACGGAACAAAAAGTTTTCAATGTTTCTGGGTCTGGATGTGTATTAAATGTGTTTGATATAATAAAAATCTTAAATATATTATGTATAGTATAAAAGTAATAAATATATTTCCGTTGTCACGGGGCCAGACTGACGTGGTATGAAGCGTCCATAGATATTATTATTATATTATTATTATTATTTGAGGAGTGTCGTAAAATGGGCTGTAATGTGATTGGACAATCAAATTGCATAATATGTTTTCGAATAATTAAAACGTTAAGAAAGCCTTTCACAGTAAAGTCCAAACAATTTTTTTTTGTGATTCGTACGGGCAAGCGCCCCAGCGTCACGGGTTAAAAAATAGCTCTTTCACAGTGAACTGTTACTTTTACAGTGAACTCTATACACAGTGGCTGCTACTTTTATAGTGAACTCTATACACGGGAACACACGCCCTAAATATCACTTAATTTTGTTACATTTTTCAGTTTATTACTATGCTAGCTTTCTTAGTTATGTCGTACTAAAACTATCTGCAACGATGCGCACGACATATTGATTTAATAATTTATTCTGTGTTGGAATTTATTTATAGAAATTAATAATTTTTCCATTTTTAACCGACTTCCAAAAAACGAGGAGGTTATATGTTCGGCTGTGGATATATATATATATATATATATATATATATATATATATATATATATATATATATATATATATATATTTTTTTTTTTTTTTTTATTTTTTTTTTCTATGTTCAACGATTACTCCGCCGTTTGTGAACCGATTTTCGAAATTTTTGCTTTGTTGTATTTGGTTTTACTCCAATTTGGTACCATGTTCACAAAGTGGTGACCTGATGATGGGATCCAGGAGTAATCGAGGGAACTCCTCGAAATTTATATGGAAACATATGGTGATTTTGGTTTTATGTGAAGTGTACTAAGAATATGCTACCAAAAAGTCAAATATTGGGTCAAGGTATACCATGGTTTCGAAGATGCTGAGAGAACTCCTGACTCCTTATAGATACACGTTTGGGAGTTTCGGCGTTGTTTTAAGAACAGAAAGCATATTTTTTTTTTTAACGGGCTTTGGCCCACCACACATTCCCACCACTGTATCTCCTGTGTCGCCAGGATCGACAGCGGTATCCAACCACGAAAACCCTTTGATATGATCTCAGGGAGCCCGAGGGACATGCTAAAACTGTCTTGGGACCCGCAACGAAATTAATCAGAAGAAAATAGGAGGAGTAGGAAGATTCCAATTTCCCTCCCCATAAAAGCGGGAGACAGCACAAAGTTGCAATGACCGAAAGTCAAAGAACTTAAGGGGGAGCACCACGGAAATAAGGTTAATAATAATTGTGACTCCTAAGCTAAGCTAAGTTAATATTGGAGTTTATTGTGTTTGACTGTTGCCAATAATAATTGTGACAAAAACGCTTGAAGGCACGGAAGTTCCTAGCGCTGTCCACGAGATTACCGTAGTATGCGACTCCAGATGTACAGAATAGGTTGTTTAGCATATTAGTTCTTTCGTCCTGCCAGAGACTGCACTCCCAGAGAACATGATGAGCGGTTTGTTCAAACATGTTGCCTTCGGTCGAGCACTCGCACATGGGTGAAGGCACTAGTTTAAATCCGTAAAGTTTGGCCTTAAAATTTCCATGACCGGTCAGGAATTGAGAAACGCAGTGATCAATATCCATCCAATGTTTGGATAACCGTTCACGAATATTAGGGAAAAAATTATAAAGATGACGCCCTTTGGTGGAACAGTCCCATCGCGACTGCCATTCGGAGATTTGGCTTTGCACAGAGTTTTCTAAAGGTTCAAACAATCTTGCTATTTTAATTTTATCGCGAGCGCTTAAAAAGAACGGGTTGTCCATGTTTTTGTTATGATAATACATTGTCGCACGACGCTGAATCTCAAGGTCAACGGGTAAAACTCCGGCTAACACAGGCAAGGCTTCAGTGCTTGTGGTCCTGTAAGCTTTGCACAAGAATATAAGAGCAAGACGTTGGCTTTGTAGCAACTTGCGACGAGCCGCGCCGATAGTTGCTCTGTCGGCCCATACGGGGGCCCCGTAGCAAATGCTGCCTAGGTAAGTAGCGGTGTAAATTAATTTTAGGGGTTTGAAAGAGAGGCCCCATGTCGACGTAGATATTTTGGTAAAGAAGTAAAAATTGCGCTTCGCTTTCTCTCCAGTTTGAATTATATGTTCTAAAAATGTAAATTTATTTTCCAAGTAAAAACCAAGATAACAGAGCGACTGTTTGCGTTTAACGTTAATATTGTCAAGTTTAATGCTAGGGGAAGATATAAGGGAACCTTTTAAAAGAATTTGGTAAGTTTTATGCGCGGCGAATTTCAGGCGATTACGTTTACCCCAGCTCGATATTAAATTAAGACTATCATTGGCTTTAGATTCAATTTCGGAACGTGAATCTGCTTGAACGATGAGAAAACCGTCATCGGCGTAGCCAACTAGTACGCACAGCGGTGGTAGGGGAAGACTTAATAAATCATCAAATCCGAAATTCCATAGTTTTGGCGAAATAACAGAGCCCTGAGGGCAGCCGCAAGTTAAATCTTTGGCGTGTGTACAATGTCCTAGTCGAAGCTTAGTTTGACCATTAAAAAAGTAAGAACGTATTATGGCATAAATATTAGAGTAGCAGCCTCGATTTTTTAGTTTTAATAATAATATCGGCCACCAAGCATGATCGAACGCGCCGGAAATATCTAATGAAATGGCGACCACGTATTTCGATTCCGAAAGATTTACTATTTTTCTAACTTCCATAGCCGCGTCAACAGTCGATTTCCCGGCGGTGAAACCGAACTGATGACTATGAAATTTAGGGCCACCGGGTAGCAGGCGAGGTACGATGAGACGTTCTAGTAATTTACCTAAGCAAGGCAGTAACGTTATCGGACGGTAAGATTTTGGGTCGTCTGGAGGTTTGTTTCCCGCTTTAGGTATTAATTTTAAGCAACCGGTGCGCCAAATTTTTGGAAATATACCTTCTGCGATACATCTATTGTAAACATGTAGAATCGATGAATTGGCCGCTAAGCACGCTTGTTTTATCATAATATTCGATATTTTATCCTCGCCCGCAGATTTTTTTATAGGCAAAAGGTTTACTATTTTACTAAACTCCTCCGAAGTTGGTAAATCTGAGACCGGTGTATGAATGGGGTCTAACATTCTACTCCTTATGACGCGGTGGTGTTCATCATCCAAGGAGGGCTCGTCGTCTGGGATGAGAACGTTTAGATATGCCTTCGCCGTTTCGTCTAAACTACAAGTGTAAGAGTTGTTAATTTTAATATTTGAGAAAAAGCTTGGCTCATTACTACTACTGGGTTTAAGCTCATGGTATAAAGAGGACCAGGGGCCCTCTTTATCTAGTCTGTTCGCGGCATTCTTCAACATATTATTTTTTGCTAACGTAACGGCGGCGCGATAGCGTGACCTTGAAATGCGTAGGTTGTTTAAACTAATTATGTAATGATCATCCGAACGATTGAGGCCAGATTTACGAAGATTATTAATTTTGCGCCTGGCCCTTCTAAATTCCCGACGAAGATTAAGAAGTTTACTGTTCCACCATTTACAGTTGTGATCTTTTTTAAGAGGTCTACGACCCAAGGCTACATCGGCACAGTAAACAAATGTGTTTGTCATAATTTCCGCGCACTCGTTGACGTTTAAATCCGGCCGAGTGAAGTCTCCGGCATGAGCGGTAATGAGGGAGCGGAATAAATTCCAATCGCCGTTCTTTACATTGTATTTATAGTCATTAGAATTGACTACGGTATCACTCGGGACCGCACGAGAATACTCGTACACCAATAAGTGGTGATCACTACATGACGCATCAGGAAGGACACGCCAATGCCTAATCTGGACGTACGCGCTGGATAGCGTGACGTCAATCGACGATTCGCCCGTTGGGCTACTATAGGTAGGTGGTGCATCGGGGGTGTTGTGAATAAGGAGGTTAAACTCCGCAATGAAGTCTTCTACAGCGGTACGTCGGTCGCGGTCAGTGTACCTAAGTTGGCCGTGCCATAAGGGCGAGGATGCATTGACGTCGGCGCCAATGATAATTTTATTACCCGCGAGAGATTGTAATACGCGGCGAAGTTGATGTAAATGAGGGCTAACGGAATCCGCGTACTGGAAGTAGCAGCTTACAACGTATAGTCTAAACTGAGGACACGATACCTCGGCTACCGCACAGTGCGACGTCGAAAGGTTAGTTAAGGCCGTGACTGAAAATCTAGACTGAGGTGTATAAATACCCGCGCGAGCTAGGTTATCAATTTGTACTATCTTCGACCGTAGCGACGCGAGTTGATATTGCTCCTGTACGAGCACCAAGTCTAAATTGTAATCGGAAACCAACTTTTCTAATTCTATCGTTGCGTGCTTATTATTGTGGAGGTTTAACTGTCCTATATTTAAACTATCCATACCGAGTCGTTAAAATAAGTTGCTCCATTTTAGACTTATACGTAGGACAATCTGGGGAGCCTGTGTGGTGGTCGGTCGGTTTTTTATATCGCAAACAACTACCGCAAACCGGCTTAAAGTCGTCTTTATCTTTTTTTGGGCAGCTATCCGAGGTATGCCCCTCGGCGCAATGTTTACAGCATGGCTTTGTGTCACGACAGGATTTAGCGGTGTGCCCGTACTGTTGACAGTTAGCGCAGCGCACGAGTTCAACATCATCGACGAAGCGACACATCGCCCAGTCGATAAAAAGTTTTTCTTTTGTTTCGATGAGGTGTTGACGCACTTTAGGGTCTAGTTCGATACTCGATAAAAGTGGCTGTGACATACACGGACGGACAGACATACAGACAGACAGACATGACGAATCTATAATGGTCCCCTTTTTTTTCAATTTGGCTACGGAACCCTAAAAATAGCTCTTTCACAGTGAACTGTTACTTTTACAGCTGTTAACTTTATACACGGGAACACAAACCCTAAAGTAAGGTAAATGACTAGTAGATTGGACAGTACCAGTCATTGGAAAAAGCACAAAAACACAATATTTATTAATGTTGCTTTAAAAATTTCCTGTTTTTAAAGTAAAAAACGCCCGTTTTTTAAGAAAAACAGTCAGTTTTTAAAGCGACATTAATAAATATTGGGTTTTTGTGCCTTTTCCAATGACTTTTACTGTCCAATCTACCTAGTCATTTACCCTAATATCACTTAAGTTTGTTACATTTTTCAGTTTATAACTAAATTATCTTTCTTTATTTATGTCGTACTAAAACTGTCTGCAACGATGCGCACGACATATTGATTTAATAATTTATTCTGTGGTGGAATTTATTTATCGAAATTGGCCGTGTTACGATGTCGATGTATGCCCCTATTTACATATCGATTCCCGTGATTAACATGTGTGATACTGTATTTTGTGCCAACCCGTATTAGGGTAGCGCAGAGAAATAGTTGAAGCCTGCCGGCTTATGTCGTATAGTATACAGGGTGTTAGGTTTAACACCGTTATTCTCAAAACCATCAAATGATCCCAGTCAAAATGAAAAACTTTTCTATGAGATTTTTTTTTTTATTTCCAAAAAATTGTTCATTTTAACGGGCTCATTTGATAGTTTTAAGGATAACGGTGTTTAACATAACTATTAGATGACGCCCGCAACTCCATTGCGCTAAAACTCGCTTATCACGCAGGAACC
The DNA here is from genome assembly GCA_937595015.1 of Polyommatus icarus. Classification (NCBI taxonomy): domain Eukaryota; kingdom Metazoa; phylum Arthropoda; class Insecta; order Lepidoptera; family Lycaenidae; genus Polyommatus; species Polyommatus icarus. Next base: position 6,102,551 of record OW569339.1, on the reverse strand, counting down.
GTACATTTTTTCGAAACAAAAAATATCCTATGTAATTTCCCGGGACGCAATGTATGTCCGTACCAAATTTCAGCAAAATCAGTTCAGCGGTTTGGGCGTGGAGAGGTAACAGACAGACAGACATACACACTTTCGCATTTATAATATTAGTATGGATATAGATTAAACGCCTTACTAATCTATATAAATAAAAGTGAATTCTAAATTTTGTAAGCCTCACTAAAACTCTAGAACGGCGGAACCTATTTGGCTAAATGTAGTCTTAAAATATTTATGGAAGTCCAGGAGAGAGTTATAATAGAAGGAAAGTTGTACGAAGTTCACTTGTAGAAGTTGATGATGACAATATTTGAGTCCATGGTAAAGACATAGAATAGTATATTTTGTTATTGAAAAGTATTTAACTATCCTGGTCCTATACGTAAGTATATTTACAGACAATATTAAAATTTACAATAACGTTAGCTCATTTTTTAACTTCAAGAATAAAATAAGAATGATTATGATAATATAAGCTGACCGACCTGGTATGCAGATGTGAGTATATTTGAGGTATGTAGGTCAGCTATGGAATAAGAACAGGGCTTGACCGATTCATATTACGAGTTTAAAATCGAGGGACATTACAAGATATTTCTATCGCAAACATGGTGAACATTTAGTATCCTAATTTTTGTGAGGATTGTTATACGTGTACCATGTTGGCCCACTTATCACCATGAACCAATTTATCATATAAGTGATAACGAACATGAATATTTGTCACACTTGTCTGTGATGGCTCTTAATTGAAGTCGATGAAAACTATGAACACCTTCGCGTTAATGGTGGCAATCATTTTTTAGTCTTAGCTTGAGTCTTTTCCCTTAAAGTTATATCCAGCTTAGCGTGACATAACTGTGGTCAAAATCACGGCCTCATGATGCATCATTTTTCAAAATAGGAATAGTGATTTCGGACTCCAAAATGTGAAGAGGCAAAAACATTTTTATATTTTTCGCTCAATCGATTGACGATTGATAAAACAGATAGTCATAACTGCACATGTCTTTTCTATTTAACTTCTATACCTCATCCTTCTTCGATGAGCACATTAAAGATTCATATTAAAGATTTCTTAATATAAGGGGCTTAACCCCTCTAGGTCTGTTTACATTGACAATTTAGACCCCATATGCGAAAAAATCAGTAAAATCATATCACCGTCGAAATGAGACCTGTCAATTATATTGAGGGCCCGCTGAGTGGAATACGAAATACCGATATTGGATTCTCAAGTTGATTAATTATTGATTAATCTTAATATGACGCATGACTTACTAATAGTATATCAACAGCAACTATGGATAAGTCGGTTTGTTTCTTTAATGGGCTCCTAATGGAACTGATTTGGATAAAATTGTTGCAAAAATAATATAAAAACACAGATGATTATAATAATTACATTGTATCAAGCTTTTTATCACAATGAAAACTGACGTATTTGAGCGCACAGTCGTGGTGAAACAATTCGCGGTTAATAATTATCTTCTAATTACATATTAAAACTTCATGATAATACCCATGACAATACCATTAAAACTGCACTCACTTTGTCCAAATGGGTTGGACAAAGTGAGTGCAGTTTTTTAAGTGAAGTGAAAATACATTTTACTATAAGTAGATCATGTCATCATCAACTAAACTTGTGTTTTTTTTTTGCAGGGGCAAACATGAAATCAGCGAAGTCAGAATGTCGGCCTATCAAGTGAAGACAATTCTATCTATAACAGACTTTGAAACCGAAGACACGGGTGCCTATACCTGCGTATCTACTAATACTATGGGGAAAACTGAGGGAATTATTAGGCTGTATGGTAAGTTAAAACTTTAAATGTTACTGTCCTTGTCATTCTGCGAAGTTTAGATATAGATAGGCCTATTAACCTGGCTACTTATTTTAAAAAGTGAATAAATATTGAATGTGTGAGTGTTTAGTATCGAATCTTAGTCTTTAACCTGGCACTCCTACAATAACTTCGATTTTCAAGATTTTTTTAAAGAAATTATTTTTTCGAAGTAATGAATTTTAGCTTAAAACACTTCCGATTACTCGTTTAAACCAAGAGAACTAGATTACAGTCATAATAGAAACAACACTTAATTAATTGAAGAAAATATGGCTGGTTAAATCACAAAGTAATTAAAAAGTTATCTTTAGTATAAACTGTAGATACCGTAAATGTAAGTAGAGCGCCAGAACAAAGTAAAGACTTTATTCTAACTTTTTGTATTATAGTTACTTTTAACCTATTTCTAACTCGCAATTATTCGAATGAACAATTAACGAAGATTAAGTTTTCCATTTCATGAACAGCTACAAACTTCTATACCAAAACTCAAAAGGTTTCTTTGTTTACGACTACTTAAGAGTTATAAACCGTTATTTTGGTTGGGAAACAAAAAGCTGGTATTACGCGAAATTCATTTTGTAATAACATTCAATTAAGTTCAGTACTAGAACTCACCTAGATTTTAAGTCTCTTCATTTAGATCGTAATTAATTAATTTATTTTCAAGTTGTGCTCTGGTAAGCGGGTGAAATAGTAGCTTTGACTTGTATTGGAAACAACGAAGATTTTTAATCTCTTGAATGGAAATAGCTTTCTTAAAATAACCCTTCTGTGCTCAATTATGATCGAATTAATGCTTATATTATTGTGATAGTTTTCTATAATTTTACAAATTTAAATATCACTAAGTATAGTACGGCCACCATGTAAGAGTTTACGGCGAAAAAATACAAGTGTGAATAACAATCAGTAGAGGAATACAATATTTGTCTATAACTGACCATGATCGACTTCGAATATACTGTCTACAGTGTATATAGCTGCACAATCAAGAGGCGACATTATAAAAATCAAAATATCAAATGTGTGTATTTAAATTAGATTTCAATAAACATTACTTAATTTTAACCCAATTTAATTTAAAATTTTTGTCTAGAAATAAAAATAACAACAACCACAACAACGACAACAACAACCACAACAACGACGACCACAACAACAACCACCCCCGCGCCGACAACCACAGAGCTGACAACCATGCCACGTGAGTATAAGTTTAACTTACGACATCATCTTTTTTTTTCACGCTTTTACTAGCTTGGGTTGTATGTAACGGATCTTTGAGCATGATTTTTACCTATCTCCAGTAGTCTAATTAATTCGAAACTTTGCATACATGTTAAGAGCCAATGACAATGCAATGATTCGTTAAAATGTTTGAAGGAAAATATTTAAAGAAGCGTGTTTTTTTTTTGTTTTTTTTTTTAACTATTATAAGCAGAGGTTTGGTATTTTGGCAATGGCTGCAAGTAATAAATTCATTACGTATAAAGGTTTTTGGAAAAGAGAGAGTAACAATTCTGATACGCGTATAAGCAACCTAGAAAAGCCGCGTCTAGTTACAGGTTAACTTCTTATATTATATATTGGATTACTTGTATTGTTCTACGGTAGACCAACTTACATTACGATATTGCAGGGCGCTATCGAAGCTTTTTAAGTCACATTTAATATACGCGAAACATGCCAACTTTGCCCGCTTTTTTCGAATAATTTTAATTCTTGTAAAGGAAATGTATGGAAGTGTAAGTTTTTTTTGCCCTCTGCAACTAGAAGGCTTCATGGGGATATGTAGGAATGTCAAAAACATTACTTCTGTTCATTTAATTCTATTTATGATTGATTTTCATGCCGGGTAAAGTTACCTGGACTTGTTGCCAACATTGCCCACCTTGATTTTTGACGTAAATATAAACTTTGCGCAGGTGGCATCAAAATCCAGTGAAAGAATTTTGGAAAAGATGAGACATTTAAACATTTAAATTGACTGGGCAATGTTACCCTTATATTTTTTTCCTTTTCCATACAATTTGCATTTTGGTCTGTAAGAGTACTAGGGCTGCCACATATCTATAAAATTACTTAAACATCTTTTACATTATTATCAGGAATATATTATAAATATTAAATTGCTTCTGTTTATTTATAAACCCATTATCATCATTATATTATTTGCCTGGCTGTGCAAGGCATACAGTAATAAAAAATGACATCGATTTTTAGTAAAGTATTTAAAAATGTCCGATTTGACAACCCTAAGGATTTTTTGATACCGGGCAATGTTGTCGATGATCGGAACACTGCTGGGTTAGTTTGCCCACCATCATAAGTTTTATTATATAATTCCCTGATTATTTACATTATCACTATAATACTCTATAGACATTATTTTATAATATATCAAAAGTGTCAGGTTTTTTTCGTTACGAAATGTCTTGTATCGGTCACCGCGCTGAAATCCCTCGATAAAAGCAAGATGCAATAAGGTTTTGAGTTTAAAAGGGTGTGGTAATACCGAAACGTAAAAAACGAGGCGTGACTTTATTCATAAAAACTAATAATACCTAGCTATGAAGTCAATAGCGTGATGCCGTTCGACATTTTGATATTACCATTTTGTAACGTCGCATCGCTATACTAATTATATAGGACCAGTCACTAATTTAAGCACTCAGCAGCTAAAACAGTTTGAACAAGCTATGGTAACATTTTCTTTTGTTTATAGATTACGTGGTCGCTCTGCAGCCAGCCGAGCAGAAGTTTTACACCCCAGATGTTACCACGTATGGTAAGTATGGTAAGTACATTTTCGTTTTTTTTTTTCACTCCTCATCTTGATATGTACCAGCAATTTTTTTTTTCAAAATGTTTTCAAAATTATTATGTATAATCAATGCTCCGCGATATTTTAGGTTCAGATATGCAACGTGACGAGGGAAAGCGTTGCATTGTAAAATTAGCCATTCAGCCAAAATTGTAACAAGCTGCCCAACACCATGGACAGCATCGGTCAATTCAATATGTATCTTGTTTTGTAGTAAATAAAACCCAGTGTTCCTCGTCATGTTGCCATCTGAAACTAATCTTAAGGCTTCACTCTCGAAATCAGCGGGCAGCGGGGCGGGAGCGGTGGTGGCAAGGTCGAGTTTCCACTGACGCGGAGCGGAGCTTAGCGGTGCCGAAATGACCAATCACCATGCTCGAAATCTTCGCTCCGCTTCGCTGTCATTCCACTGGAATAGCACGATTGGTGAATTCGGTCACCGCTAAGCTCCGCTTCACTTCAGTGGAAACGCACCCTTAGGGCGCGGGAAGCTGTCTAGCACGCCGCGTGCAGCTGTATTCAAGGACAGTTCCATAATAATATAAATGTATCATTGGAACGCGCCGCTGCTCCCACGCCGATACCCAACGCCACCACCAATCAGTGGGCAGCAGGGCGGGCCCTGCTGCCCACTGATTTCGAGACTGAAGCCTTAAACAACGATTTCAAGCATCGTCACGTCGCGTCATGCGAACTGACTTTAATCTTTGTCCACAGATACAATGCAGAACGTCATAGAACAATCAGTGTTGGACAACAACTGGCAGCCAACCGCGGAGTCGTCTGCGACTACCATCTCTATCTCCCTTCTCACTCTAACACTGCTCTCTCTCGCACCACAGATCATACTCAACATTAGTTATGCCACATACGAAACCAATGTAAAATACACCGCAAGATGATAGGCTCAAAGCTCAGAATTGACTGTCAATTTAATTTTAGGTCATAAATCATTGTGATTTTGTAATGTATCGCTTAGTAGTAAGTTATTTATGTAGAACTCAAGATAAATTATTTTTGAGTAAGTATTCCTATGTTTCAAATTCAGTCTCTCATGAAAACCAAAACTAAAACTTTGCTTTTCCTTCACAAAGTTTATATTTAGAACACCTTTGCAAAAAATACTTACATCAGCTCAATAGAACATCAACAATGTTTGCCATATAATTTTGGTTGCCTGAAATAAAATGACTCCAGCAATAAGTATGTAAGTAAATTGTTAAATTTTAACATAAAGTTTTTTATTTATAAAGAAATATAAAAGATTTCGAAATATTGCCCATTAAAGAATATATTTTAACTAATCAATTTTTGTTCTCTCTGCTGACAAAATATCTGAACGCTACGCCGTGCGTAGCACATTCTACGCGGCTACGAGACTACTACGCAAAAATTTACTGACTTTTCTTTCCATACATTTTTTATTTAGAGTAGATTGACCACGAAACGGGATTTTCCTGGTCAGGTGTTAGGAAAAGTATATTTTATTTCTTGTGTTCTAGAGTCATTAATCAAAAATATGCCAGCTGGGGGGACTGGGATGTTACTGTCGAGTGTCGACCAAGAGTGTGAGTTCTTAAAACACTTGGCAATTAACCGACTAATGTCCGATTTCAGACTTTTTTGGCAGGATCTATTGAACGCCATTGCCCGTTATATAATTGGTTAACGTCAAAATATCAAATCAACAACGCAATTGAATAGATTAACCTGCCAGAAAATCTTAGTAGCCGGGCTTCAATGCCTAATCCAGAAGGCCTCAGAACATCAAAGCCTTATAAGCCATGAGTATTTCGTGTAATTGTATTTATATCATTGTTTTGTTTAAACAATTTTCGTTGGAACTAAACAGTTCGCTCGTTGGTGCGTGTGGCCCAACTATTAGCAATTTACTCCGAATTCGGATTAGCTCTGTTTAACTTACTGTTGTTTCAGTAAATACCGAAATTAGCATGAAATAGATTAAAATAAAGCATCGGCTTAATCTATATAATATTATGTGAAGTTATGTTGTCTTTATTGCCTCCTCCGAATTGACTGGACTGGTTTTGTAACTTTTTGAGCCTATCGGATAAGTCTGAGATACGAGTAGGTAAGGCTGGCAACGCACCTGCAGCTTTTTTAATATTGCGAGTGTCCATGGTAATGGATTTCCATCAGTTGACCTGTTTGCTCGTTTGCCCTCTTATTTTATAAAAAAGAATATTGCCAATTTTTTCATACCTAATACAAAGTATATTCAGCAAACCAACATAAAAGTATTACATTTTCAGAGTGACTGAATTATTTTTGCGCTTGTTTCATAAATTGAAGTTTAAAGTTAGGTTTGGACTATGTTATTCCGTATCTTTTTAGTCAGATCAAATTTAAGGAATTGAAAATAGAGCCCTGGCATATTATGTATTATAAAGTCGAAAATCGAATAGACGTAAAAATACTTAATGATTTCCTATTAATAAGCAAAATATTATCTACATAATATCAATATTTATTAAGATTGTGTTATTATTTATGTTACTTGGTATTTTCTAACTTTTATTACCATTTTTTCATGAATCCATCTCTAATCGTTACTTTTTTTAGTAAGCAGTTATTTACATACTTATAAAAATCGAATAATGTACAAAATAAAAAATGTATTAACCAAGCATATCAATAATTTGTATAAACGTTACTTATTAGTTATTGTAAATATTAGAGATTTGGTTAAAGTAACATAGTAAGAGTTAGTTTTAAGCTACGAGTATTTTGGCTTAATAGTTTCGATGTAACTTTACCCGTATCAAAATAATATTCAGTTATTATAAAGGTGTGTTTACGTAAGTGTTACAAAACGACATTTTATTTTAATTTTAATGTGAATAAACTTAATATATTACTAACTTTAAATGAATTTATCATATGAATAAAATAAAGTTACTATTTAAAGCAGCAAACTGATTATTAAAAAAAAAAACATATTTTAACTTTTACGCCAAATTCTTTCGTTTTCGTTGTTTCAACATACACAGAAAACGTAGTCGATACCGTTTTTTGCGCATGATAGAATATTTTATGTCGAGACATCAAATTTTTTGCGCAACTTTATACAGTGAAAGATATATCGTAATAAAAGTTTGATTGTACATTTTATCTTTTGAAAGAACACACACATAATATTGTGTATTGTTGTGAAAACTAAACATAAAGTAATATTATTCTATTTTAGTAAAGTTTTCTTCATCAACGGTTAGTTATTATAATCGTTAATAATATTATGACAACGTTTATAGTATCAAATTTATTTATGACGTGTATTATGTTTTCTTTCAGAAATTAATAAATTATTAATATTAAGTACTGTGAATGTTTACTACAAATCCCACTAGTATGAACACATCTTTACAATGCTTGATTTGATTTTTGGCTATTCCTTTAATGTAAGCGTTATTTAGTTCTAGGATGTTGTGTACATATAACTTAATAATACGAATAATCTGTTCTCTGTAGACTGTATAATAATATTATTAATGTAAATATTATGTATCTACTAAATAACAATAAAATGTTTAATAATTATGTTGTTTTATTTGATGAGACTAGTTTCATGACGTCCTCAGTGGTACTATTCACAAAATATAATCATAGTCCGTTATCTATATATATACAGATAGTGTAACTAACACTATCTGTATATATATAGAACTTACAAAGTAGTGTAACTAACACCACTTTCATTTATATATATATATATATATATAAATGAAAGTGGTGTTAGTTACACTACTTATAACTCAAGAACGGATGAACCGATTTGGCTGAAAATTGGTGGAGTTCAATCGATTTTGATGAATTTTAGTATGGAGATACTTTGAGTCTCGGGAAAGGACAAAGGATACTTTTGGTCCCGGAAAATGTACGGTTCCTGCACAATAAACTTATGATTTTCGCTTAAACTATTTAATTTAATCTATTTTGATGAAATTTGGCAAGAAGATACTAATTTTAATCAATTTTCGCCTAAACTCTTCAATCTATTTTGATGAAATTTGCTATGGAGATAATTTGAGTCTCGGGAAAGGACAAAGGATACTTTTTATCCCAGAAAAATGTACGGTTCCGCCGCGATAAACAAGTTTTGGCGCAACGGAGTTGCGGGTGTCAGCTGGTGATAATAATAAAACTGGCTTATAATAATTATTTAGCTTGTTCCATGTAGTCAGTCACGCTCGTGCCTCGTTTTTAAAGGCAGCAATAGAGTCCATAAGTTAGGGCTTAGGACGTCTCTAGCTGCACTGATGGTCCCGACTGCTGGCAGTGACTAATCGCCTAAACTCTTCAATCTATTTTGATGAAATTTGCTATGGAGATACTTTGAGTCTCGGGAAAGGACAAGGGATACTTTTTATCCCGGAAAATGTACGGTTCCCGCACAATAAACTTTTATGACTTTTGCCTAAACTATTCGATCTATTTTGATGAAATTTGGCATGGAAATAATAATTTTTTTTTTTTTTTTTTTTTTTTAAATAAGGGGGCAAACGAGCAGACGGGTCACCTGATGGTAAGCAACTACCGTCGCCCATGGACACTTGCAACATCAGAAGAGCTGCAGGAGCGTTGCCGGCCTTTTAAGAGGGAATACGCTCTTTTCTTGAAGGTTTGCAGGTCGTATAGGTCCGGAAATACTGCTGGTGACAGTTCGTTCCAGAGTTTTACAGTGCGCGGTAGAAAGTTACGCGAGAAACGCACTGTGGAAGACTGCCACTCATCAAGGTGATGAGGATGGTATGTTTTTCGCGTGGGACGATGGCGAAAAGTTGCAGGTGGTATGATTCCGAACAATTCCTCAGAGCACTCCCCGTGATATAACCGATAGAGGATGCAGAGCGAAGCTACATCTCGGCGCAATTCCAAGGGGTCCAAGCTGTTTGAAACACTATGGCAATCAACAATTCGAGCGGCCCTACGTTGGATACGATCCAGAGGGAGCAGTTGGTATTTTGGCGCCCCTGCCCAGAGATGAGAACAGTATTCCATATGAGGCCGAACTTGCGCCTTGTAGAGTTGTAGGCGTTGGTCCGGACTGAAGTACTGTCTCGCTCTGTTAAGAACACCAAGCTTCTTCGAGGCTAATTTGGCCTTAAATTTTATCTATTGTTTTCTTTAATTATACCAATTCGAATTAAAATATAATCGTCGTTAAGAAAGGACAATGTCTGTCGGATCAGCTAGTTATTATTAAAAGTCCTGTTGATAGAACACCATGGTATAGGGGCCGGGACACATAAACACGATACGACGTCGTGTCGTACCACGATGCGGCGTGGTTTCACGATGCGACGTCGCGTCGTAGGAAGCTACGACGAGCATTGTAAAAAACTACGTCACGACATCGTAACGTGCCACGATACATGGCACGATGTCGCGTCGTAGAAACTAACGATGAGTTCCTGTGTCAGTGCCACAGTTGTTATTCAAAATTCAAAGATGACGTCGTATCGTGTTTATGTGTCCCTGACTTAACTCAAACAAAACGTAGTAACATCAAGTTTCATATCCATGTACTACTACTGTCTTTTATACAATACTTAGGGCCTGTTTTACCGCTTCTTGATAAGGCTATTCACCACTTTAATTGACAGATAGAGTATGGAGAATCTGTCAAATAAGCATATCTGGCACCTTATCAGGAAGTGGTGAAACAGGCCCTAAAGGACAATACAGTATATTCATTATATTATTATTATAGTCGTTCACTCGACAACGGCTACAAGTATTTCTATGAAAATGGATAATTATTATGGAAAAAAATAAAGATAATATATCATACAAGGGAAACCACGCATTTTTGACCGGGCTACTCAGGGCAAAGCCTAAGCCCTGGTCCTCCGCAAAGACCATGTAGGGGCTTCATGAGCGATAAATGAATCGTTCTGAAAAATGTTATTATAGACACCAGCATGGCGAAAATTCATCCAAAAACAATTCAATTTTTGGGTGGTCCGCCAAAAATGCAGATTCATAAAAGTAGGTTCCGCCACCAAAAAGATTGAAAACTGCTACTCTATATTATAAACTAGCGACCCGCCCCACATAAAATATATATTATATAGCCACTGAAAAAATGATTAAAATCGATAGCCTATGATCCTTCACGTGGTCTACTTCTTATCTGTGCCAAATAACATAAAAATTGCTCCAGTGGTTCGCGAGATTTGAAGCCCTTTCAAATAATTTTCCCCGGTTTTTCTCCACATGTTCCTCTATTTCTTCGCTTCTATTAGTCTTAACGTGATAAAATATAGCCTATAGCCTTGCTCGATAAACGGGCTATCTAAAAAAGAAAAAGAATCATCAAAATCCATTGCGTAGTTTTAAAGATTAAAGGGAACAAAGGGACATGAGGGAAATAAGCGACTTTGTTTTATAATATGTATATTGTATAGATTTAACACCAGCAACTTAAATATAATAACAATACCAATTACATTAAGTTTTTATGCCAACTGCTTGATACAAAAGGAACCTCAAGTTTTTACTTCTTCAATTATTATACACGGCACTTTAAGTTTTATTTTCTCAGTGCCCTAGTTTTACGAGCTAGTTTTTATCTTTATTCCACTCAGTAGACAGCTCTTACGTAATACTAAACACTTAGGTGAAGCGCCTCCGAGCTAGATAAGTTTTTGGCAAAGGTGTTTATTGCGCTTTTCTACGTTTCGTTTTTAGATTTTTAACTCTTTATAAGCCTAGTGGTCAGGGAGCCCTGGAACAAATTTTTCAAAAGTCAACTAAGTTTTTTTGGTTACAGCACCCTAAAACGTAACCCTAACCATCAGATATTTAGTATATTACACTTGTTGTTGTTAATAGTTATTTAATTTAAAAGTAACATCCTACAAATAGAACAATCCATATTTTAGGACCATCAAATCAAAGTATGAAATCCTTTCTCAAGATTTTTCGCAAATAAAAATGTTGTTTGTCTTATCAAAATGAAGATACTCACAAAAAATTAGCTCGATAGTAATAAAAAAAATCTGGGGTTCCCTGATTATAGTATTTGCAAATAAATAAAAATGACAACTAGTCATTCTACTTGACTTGTATAGTATTATTTATACAGGACTAGCTGTCCCGGTGAACTTCGTGTCACAGGTCATTTTAAAACCTTCCCTGGACTTCTACGAATATTTTAAGACTAAAATCAGCCCAATCCGTTCAGCCGTTTTCGAGTTTTAGCGCGACTAACACATTTGAAAATCCATTTTTATATATGAGAAGAAGAAGATGTAACGAAACTAAGTAACTTTAGGGTGTGTGTGCGGGTTAGTATAGAGTTTAGTAGCAACATTAAAGAGCATTTTTTTGTGATTTGTATTGGCAAGCACCTCAGCGTCATGAGTTTGCCCATACAAAAGTAAAAAAGTTACTATTTCAGTGGTGCTACTTTCACGGTGATGAGAGTATAGAAGGGACACAATATACACGCCCTAAAGTATTATGACTATGTTTTGTTACGTCCTGTAGAACCCGTAATATAAATGTGATATTACTTTAGGTCTGTATGCTATGTGCAATGTATAGAGTTTAACTGTGAAAGTATATCAGCGGTGCAAGTTTTTTTTTTTTCAAATATTGCATTGGAAAATTTCTGATGCTTCTCCATTTCTCACATAAACATGGATATAAAAAATAACTCTTTCAGCACTGCTACTTTTACAGTGAAATCTATACAAAACTACAGCAAGATACATACAAATCTAAGGTTTGAGGTAATATGCTGGCCCGCAGGTTCGCACGTTGTACGGATGAAGTGAAGATCACACTCTTTAAAACGTTCTGTCAGAATCTGTACACGGGTGGCCTGTGGATCAGCTATACCAAAGCATCCCTAAACACCCTTCGCATCCAATATAACAATATCTTCAGGATGATGCTGACACTCCCCCGATTTTGTAGTGCGTCCGAGATGTTTGCACAAGCAAGGACGGATGGTTTCCGGGCACTCATGCGTAAGAAAGCTGCATCACTTATGAATCGCGTAAGGGGATTAAGTGACAACAGCATCCTGAAGATTGTGGCAGATGATCTGCATGCACCTATATTGAAGAACTATGGTGCGGATAATGAATGAATTCGAGAGCAGACCTCCAGGATACATCCGCTCATGGTTCTAATTGGGTGCATGATTTAGTTTTTAGATTAAGTTTTAGTGTTTAATATTTATTTTAAGTTATATTCTTGTTTTTTACTAACCCTCAAAAATTTTAATGTATATGTAATTACTAACTGCAATAAAGATATTTGTATTTGTAAAACCAGAAAGCAGAAGAGACATACAAAACATATAAAGGTATTAAGAGTCATTTATGTTATACGTTGTAAAAACAGAACTGTCTGGTTTCAAAGATAAAGTTTTCTCTGAAACTCATAAATTTAATCTAATAATTGTTTGGAATACATTTAGTGAGTTAAATAAAAATAACCACAATAAACAAATGAACATATTAAAGCAGACTCTGGGGTTTTAAGCAAATAAAGTTGTATGATAAACTAAATAGAAGCGCTTTAGGGAGTTATAAAATTTATTTTAACTATCAGAGGTATTAAAATAATATTAATGTGTGTATTTTAAAAGTTTCGTAGAGATCATGGTATATATTATTATTTGTTGTACATTAGCTATGTGCACACTGTGCCTTTTTTGTTCATTAAGGCCATGCATTATAGCGTAGTCAACAGCGCACGTGAAGCATGCCCGCGACGCATCTCTCATCTGACCGTATCAAAAACTTTCGCTTTGTTCTTTTTTTTCTGGATTTTTTAATGACCAAATAGGCGCACTAATTAAGCCCAGTAAAATGTTCTCGTCGCACATATTGTTACAATAAGCTAACAGACACTGCAACTGAACAAAAATGACAATGTTGGCGTTGCGTTCGTTGACGCATTCAATTATTAAATGCGCCAATTACGAAAGTTGAATAAAAGAAGATGACGAAAATTGAAGATGAAAGTGCACAGTGTGAACATTCAGATAAATAAATTCATGGACGAACACATATTAAATTTATATATATTTGGACATAAAATTGGGTGCATATATAGCGTGAATTCTGAACTTTAAGAATATGTAGCATGACGTCGCAAGCCCGTAAAACTTATGTCTGTGAAACTTACGCCTCTGTGGTCCAGTTGTTTAGAGCGTGGTTCTTGACTTGGAGGTCATGGGTTCGATTCCCACGTTGGAAACATGTTATTTCCAAGTTTGGCTAGGACAATACAGGCTGATCACCTAATTGTCTGACAAGTTAGATGATCCATGCGTCGGATGGGCGTGTAAAAAGTCGGTCCCGTACCTGATCTCCTGACGTGTTGGTCTTCCTCTCTCGTAACCCATTGGTTACGAATGAACCTCTGCTGAGGTGGCTTGTTAATATTCTACTGAGGAGTAGTCTGTCAGACGTAAACTTTGATTATCAATATTTTTGTTCTGGTTAACTTTTTTAATTAAATTCTTTAGTATTCATATGTGTAGTATTATATAAAAACTAATTTTAATATTAATTATGTTAAATAAAACACATAATTACAAAATATTAAATCTTTATTATCATAGTAATAATAGGAACATTTGACACAGCCGCATTTAAAGTATTATTTAAAAAAAAAACATAACATAAAATCAACACTTATAACTTAAATCTCTCTTCTTTAAACATAAAATTAACTAAAAAAAGCAAGAAAAAAGAAATCCTTAGAGTAGTTTTTTTTAATCAGCCTTAAACTTCTCTCTTGCAGTCTTTACAAATTTGCGCGGAACATTGCAGACAAATAGGTTTTGCACAAGCACAACAGGCAAATAATAATAATAAAATAAAAATAATAAAAAACTTTATTTGCCACTACAAACACGGTACATATTTACATAACATGATAATGTATAGCAATTCTAGCAGTTGCAAATTGGCCCACGCTCGGCATATTATGCTGGTACACCCGAAGGCATATTCAGCACCGGTCTTCCGCGAGAGCCATAAGTGACGACATGGATATCACAATTCATTATAAACTAATCACAAACAGGAAACAACTTAAAAAATAAAAAAACAAATAATTAACTATATCTAGACAAATAAAATTAGGCGCGACAGCTCACGCTGATGCTGTCGCACACGCGACATGCATCTGTCGCACACGCACACGCAAATCTTGTTTGTCTTTTCAATTTGCTTTCACAAACTCGGTACAACTTCCTTGTTGATGATGATTCAGGCTCCCTGGGGGGTGAAGGAGGTAAGAAATAATGTTGCGAGCAGGTGTACGGTAAATAAATAATGTTGCGAGCAGGTGTACGGGAAGTTCTTGCAAAATCGGTTTTACTCCAAGAAAATCCATTTTTGTCTAGATAACAGGCACTTGAACCACTCCTTGCCTCTCTCTCTCCTATGGTGTCACCATTGGTCACTATGGGCTCCTCCATTTCATGCTCATTTTCCAAACTTTCAGCTTCATCTGCCGATATCTCACTTTCCTGTTGTATTTCTTCTTCGATGGTAAAATCTTTGTCTGCGACATCATCGTCAAGATCACTAAATTCTAAAATCCTGATCTTCATCTATCCACTGCAGAATTTTCTACTCATTCAAAATATTGACGGTTTCAGGTGCCTCCTTCTTCCTCGCAGGTCTATTTTGAGAGCTGCTTACCATTTAAAGGCAATATATAATAATAAAAGTAGCTGCGCTAAAAGTTCAATCATTTATTTACTGACCAGATGTATGTATGACACTATGAAATTATAGCGATATTACTGACGTTACGTCTGCCAGATCCATCATTTATTACTGACCTTATGTCTTGCAGACACCAAAGAGCTCTAGCTCTTCATGTGCGCGCGTTGCAGCTGCCTATGTTGCACTGGCGGGTGGCTTGCGTCCACGCAGGAAGGTACAGAGAGAGACAAAACTATACGGCGCGAATTGGTAAAGTAGCAACTACTCATAGGTATCCTGGTGTCTGTCAGACGTAACGTCAGTGGCAGAGGGTTAAAGAGTAAAGTGTTAGAAATTTGGTAGTCACCACATTACGTTATATCTATGATCGATGCTCGGCTTGGTTGTAAACTTAAAAAAATTCAGAAATCGGGAATAAAAGAGGCAAAATTACTCAAACGAGAAGCAATTAGATCAGGGGTTCCCAAAGTGTGCACCACGGCGCCCTGGTGCGCCGTAGAAAGGCAAGAGGTGCGCCGTGAGTCCATCATCCATCATTAAAATTTATATGTAAAGCCGGTAGATGATTAAATATGTGTTTATTACTATCTACCTGCTTAACCTAACCATAATCATTAAAGGTGTTTATTCATGTATAATTTTGTAATAGATAGACTAGGGCGCCATGAAAAAATATTGCTGAAAAAGATTGGGAAACCTTGAATTAGATTATTATGATTCCCAGTAATGCTGAACCAGATGGCAGTAATTATACACAAATCAATTGTATGGCGCGTGCTAAGCAGATATTAGTAATGATTTTAGGTGGTGCATATCGTAATTATTACTAATCCACGTGTTTATAATTAATATAATTAATTTTGGCATTCAATTGTTGTATTAGTAGTAATTGCGATCTCAATTCTAAGTGGAATGCTTCAGATTCTCCCATTGATTATATTAACATAACGAATTGTTACCATATTCGTGCAAGTAAAAATTATGATTTATGAAAAAAACACAATAGTATATTAAAACGTTTTGGCATGGTACTACCATTCCAACCACCACCAAAAGTTTATTACTAAGTTTATTTTAGCTATAAATTAAAAAATCTTGAATGAGTGTTGATGTTGAATAATATTTATTGTGTATAAATTATAATCGCTTAGGGTCTACACAGACGGACTGCATTTCAACTGCAATCCAACTGCAAATTGCAGTTCAAGTGCAGTTTGAATGCAGTTGATACGACTGCAATGCGACTGAAATAGAACTGCAAACCAAACGCGCAGTCGGATTGCAGTTCAGTTGCAGTTGGCGTGCAGTCGTGTGAACTGTTTGATTTGCAGTTCTATTGCAGTCGTATTGCAGTCGAGTCAACTGCATTC
Source organism: Polyommatus icarus (assembly GCA_937595015.1). NCBI lineage: Eukaryota > Metazoa > Arthropoda > Insecta > Lepidoptera > Lycaenidae > Polyommatus > Polyommatus icarus. The sequence continues at coordinate 6,085,744 of OW569339.1, read as the reverse complement.
AAACTGCACATGAACTGCAATTTGCAGTTGGATTGCAGTTGAAATGCAGTCCGTCTGTGTAGACCCTTAGATTACACTGAGTACTTAATGCTAATTTTCTTGTCATAACCAGTCTTAAAATATTGATACTTTTAGGCCTTTTCTAAAAGACTTCAGCATTTCTGCAGAATAACCTAGGTAAAGCAACGTTATAAAACTGGTACTAATAAATCTAGCATTATAGCCTTTTAATGTAAAGTCTTCGGAAACTTTATAAAATCAGTACTCCGTCTAAACTAAAAATACTGTAGTTTAAAGTAATAAGACTCTCTTTACACAATAATGCAGTTTCCTTTATGAGAGCTCGATCGATATAGTCTATTGGCGTTAAAACAATAAGTTTACATTGCATCGTGACGAGGCGAAGGAACATATTTTTAAGGTTCCGTAGCTCAATGGCAAAAAAGGAATCCGTAAAGATTCCTCATGTCTGTCCATCTGTCCGTCCGTCACAGCCATTTTTCTCCAAAACTACTTATAGTTGTAAAAAGGAAGAGGGAGGCAAGTCTGTCAAGTCTACCAAGTACGAGTATACGTAAGACGTATACTGTCACAGCCATTTTTCTCCGAAACTATTATAGTTTCGGAGAAAAATGGCAACTAATATAGTCCTTTTTACGTTCCTTAAGAGGAATAAATCCTGACCGTCACCGTGACGTAGGTCAGGAAGTAAAATCCTCCTTTTTTACATTCCTTAAAAGTTAAAAGGTATGCCTCTGCAGATTCGTTTGCGCGCCATAGTGTCATTGTTTTTACGCACGGGACATCATTAATAACGGACCTCAGGGCCCGATTACACCTACCTACACCTACCGAGTAGTGTGGACTGTGGCGAGACAGTGTCCACGGCCGAGCACATCCATAATAAACATACCAAGTGCTTGGCCAAATTTATTATCTGGCCAGTCTACTCCGTAGGTGCAATCAAGCCGTGAGCGCTGAACTATGCATTAAATCCAATCCTTTTTCTGTCTGGAGTTCTTTACCCTAAACTTTACCCTCCAAGCGTAGTGTCAAAAGAGTCCTTCAACATTAATCGTATTAAAGCCCGTCGCATTATACAAATAGGCCATTCAAATGTAAGAGAACTCCAAGACCCTGCCCATTGTCCGCGCCTACCGGCCTTTGTCATGGTAATGCCCAAGTAAAACAATTTAAATGTTAATTTATTAATCACAGCATTAAATTGCTTTTTGTTTATGGCCGATACGACCCCACTCCGATTGCCGTTCATTAGGATGATTACGTTTCGAAGGCAATTTTGGGTGACTACATAATACGAATGTTACGGTTTTTTTATAATTAGGTAACAGTGTCCCTATTCTAAATAATGCCACGAATATTTTTCTTTACTTTTCAGTCGCACGTGAGTCAGGCGTTCGAAGCAACATTCGAGGATTGAAAAGAGGCCTCTGCATTCTTGCAAATTACTTTAGAATACATTATTGTGTATTACGTAAGTATTTGGTTAACCCAAAAGTTAAACTATTATAATATTATTATTATGCTTGGTAAATACAAAAAAAAACTTAATTCATATACTTATAAAATCTTCTATCCAAATGCAATAGCCACTTACAGAAACAAAACAAACAACTTAAAACAAACGTGAAAACAAAGGAAAAGGATGCTTGATTAAATTATAGAAATTGCAATAATAATCATAAAACAATTGAATTTTCTAATTGTGAGCCATTTGTTCGAATCTCTTCATTAGGGTACGCACTTTTGTTTTACAAGGAAATGAGAATTCGTCAATTGTTGGACGTCTTTGATTTTTTGTCGCCATTTTATATTGACAGGCAATTAACGTCAATTTCGATGCCCTTTTCGAAGCGACTTTATTCAATCGATCGAAAATTAATTGTACCTATAAAACGTCAAGTATTGTTGATTTAGATTTCGTTTTGATCTATAGTTAATTGTTTTTTTTTAATGGGGAAGATTTTATAGTCAGAGGGCGCCAAGCGTATGATCTATTTACATTCTATGGTTCGGAGCGGTTCATACGAAATATTAAATTTTTGTATTAACGTTTACCTGTGCGACGTGCGACGTTTACCTGTGTAATGTATTGTACCTGGAAATTAAATCAGCTCAAAGAAGAATTAAAGAAGAGGGGTGCTTCCTGTAGTGGAAGAAAGGCAGACCTTGTAGAGAGGTTAATAAATAAAAGTAAATAAATTACCACAGTACTTTATATTTTCTTGGTGAATGTTTTTACTGATTAACATTAAACTCTTGACCATAATTCTATGAACCTTTATTCACTTCGTTTATTATTTTTTGTTTGTGAAAAACAAGTTCTAAGCTATCTTCTGCTTTTGTAGGTTAGAAGCGTATTGATAGAAAATTTAACTTCACTGATAAATCATGTCCTTCAGAACCAGTACAAGCCGAAGTTATGATCATACCAAAAGACGATTATTATAAAGATTAAAGATATAAACAGCAATAACCCATTGCCACCATTAAATAAACATCAAATACAATCTAGTATTTAAGAGAGTGAGTATATTCATTCATTTAATAAACTTTTTGTACCTATAAAAGATCATTTTTCATAATCAGGAAAAAAGTATGCTGTGTTACTCTACTTACTTAATTTTAATTCTTTCAGATGCAGTCAATCATTAATAAAGGGAAAAAGTTCATACGAGAATAGATACCTTCTTATGTTAAGAGCTGTCTCGATAAATGATTTTACATAATATTATATGAGGGAGAAGACCTAATGGCAGACACATTAAGGAAACATGAAACATTCGAATGTTATAAAATATATAATTTATGAAAATAAAGGATTGATAACTTCTTCCATGTCTTCAGTAACTCTTACAAAATAAAACTATTATAATTATTCTCTGACAAATCAATTAAAAAATATATTATTGGTCTTTTTGTAAACTTAGTCATAAGTACTAATAGATGACATCACAATAAGCGAACAACACTAATAGTAGACACCAATATGAACTAATAGTTGACATAGAACATTAAATTACATTTTACATTTTTCGTATTATTAGGTCTTTATTTTCAAAAGATTTCATTTACTTTATCATAGTAACTACATGCATCAGAAATATTATCCACGTTGTCTCCAGATTCTATTCATTCTTCTTCCATGCTGAAACTATCTTTCCTTTTATTTTTATTTTTCATATTTTTTTCCCAGCAAATTTATTTTTAGTCTTAAGTCTCCATGCTTCTTTTGCCTCTTCTTTTTTCTTCTTTTTGTTCTCAGTTCTCCTTTTTCTTCTTTTTACTGCTACAAAACTAAAGCATCGATTTTTAGATCAGTGCAAGGTCTAATATTAGACACCATGTCCATTTTTAGGTACAGTAGTTCTAAGTTCTTAGTTTGTTAATAGAATTATATTTTTAGAGAATAGTGATGATATTTGCAGTAGAATAAAGTACAAAATAACTTTATTATATATTGAAAAACTAAAAGATGAGATCCATGTCATCTATTAGGTTTTTTTGCATTTTCAAGAACTAATAGTAGACACCCTTTATATTGTTAAGGAAAATGGATAAAAGATCATAAATACACATTAATTAGTATATACAACATGACCATTAATCCAATGAAGTCAATAGAAATTACAAAAAATCTAATAAATGTATTCAAAACTTACGTGCAAAATTTCGCCTACCTTAACCAATTTGCTAAGAAATTGCCGGGTGCGTGTTGACACGGTCACATCATTTACGAAAACTGATACCATTTTTAAATTTTGTTCCCGAAGGCATCCCTAATATATTTTTTCACATCAACAGATAGCATAAGAAGCTTATAAAATTTACAGTGTTGAGAAATAATTAGAATAATTCTTATTTTTATGGCATTTTTGTCGTAAGTGTCATCTATTAGTTCAGTGTCTACCATTAACGCCTTTCCCTTAAAAGGTTTTTGTAAAGCAGCAATGAAAAAAACTCAGTATGAAGTTAATATTAAATTATACAAAAATGGTATATTAGAAGAGACTAATTATTGTGAATGTACAGCCGGATCTGGAGTTAATTCACAGTGCAAGCATGGTGCCACTGTGTTGTTTGGTATTTTCTGTAAAATGATGTCCACATAATCGTAAATATGAAGATTGCGATTTCGCCAATTCTGGCCGTTTTATTGCTTTAGCCCACAACCTTTTCCTATGTTATCTTTTGGGAACAAATGATTACCATTTTCCTTGCATCCCGACATGCACACTTTGTCATTTTTATTAGATTTAATATTTAAAATCGTCAAAAAGATCTAAAATGTAACTTTTCCTCTATGAATGTAACGATGCACAGATAGGCATAGCGGATCATAGGAATCGCGACACCTAGCGGGGAAAAATGGCAAAAATCTTCCCCATTGACGCCATAGCAATTGCTATATTCAAGCGGAGATCGAGCCACAATCTAAAAAGAATTTATCAACAGTATCTTTGTAAAGAATAATATTATAATTAAGTGATAGTTAAGCAGTTCCTTTTTAAAATCATAAAATAGATTTATTGCTTTGTCCCCAATGTATACAGAAAACATGAAAATGAATAATAATTAATTACCCTAGGTTCCTAGGCTTTGAAATTGTGAAATACTAAAGATAGATCAAGAAGCTCTTGACAAATCCAAGTCTCAATAGTCAATACAAACATAGAAATAATCTTATTAACTTTATAAATAAATACCAAACGCCCAACGTTGGAAATAAAAATGTTTTTAAGACACCAAATACTTTTATTATTTCAATCCATATAAAAGTACAAGAGATATAAGATTGAACTTCGATTAAAGGTTAGCGGAATGAAACGTGAGTATTCTATTAATAAATTAGTACAACAAACAAACATTCCGGGACCAAAAGTATCCCTTGTCCTTTCCCGAGACTCAAAGTATCTCCATACCAAAATTCATCAAAATCGATTGAATAGTTTACGCGCAAATCATAAAAGTATATTGTGCAGTAACCGTACATTTTTCTGGGACAAAATGTATCCTATGTGCTATTCCTGGTTCTAAGCTACCTCTCCACCAATTTTCAGCCAAATCGGTTCATCCGTTCTTGAGATAAAAGTGGCGTAACTAACACAAATTTCTTTTATATATATAGATTGTTTTCTAATTTTTATATCAAAAAAAAAATTGATATAAAATGACTTGATTTTGATGACTTTTGTTGAGCAAAAATTTTAACTTAGGTGAATTCTGTGGTAATTAAGAAAAACGAAGAAGTTAAGTGGTTTTGGGACTTCACATTTTGAAATTGGATGAGAAATACGATTATAAATTTTAAGTACATTATAAATGAATAATAATTTTTTGTCAATTTAAGTTTGTATTTATAAGTGAATTAATGTCATTTTTAAAAGCAATTTTTTACATATAAACTGGTATTTCTTAATTAATTGATTTTGCTTTGCTAATAATAATTGAAAGTTTTCTTGTTCATTATTAACTTTATTATCGATGCTTTGGAAAATTTCTTTCTTATATCTTCGTTTCGTGTTTCAACTTTTGATTATTTTGATTTTATTGACTCTAAATGTTATTAAATGTTAGTAGAAACAAATACAACAATAAATTAAAATTGATAAACTTAATTTGTGTGGTCAGTCCTTCTAGGTATACGCAAAGTCCGGTCTTTTTAGTGTTTATGGCGCTGACTTACTTACATACCTTTTTTTTTTTAAAAAATTGTTTGAATAAAAGTTGTAGCAAATTTTATGACGAACAACTTTCTAAATTTTATTTTTATGAAAAAATCATTTTTTTCTATCGAAAATACCGTTGTAACATTTTTTTGATCCGTTAGCGCCCTCTAGTCGGATGACGTCACTCCAATGACAAAAAATGTAGTTCGCGATGGCCCTCTACATTTTCTATTTGAAAAACTTTTCCGTAAATAATTTCTCGGAAACTATTGGTATAGTTTCCGAGAAATCAGCATTTAAATTTTTTTTATTCATTTTTGAATTTCTCAAAAACATCAATTAGCGCGACCTTTTTAATTTTTCTGTGACCTCTTGACATGCCCCCCTAAGGATTCATCATGTCAAATAACGGTAGGTCTTTATTCGGAGGGCACTCAATTTTTCGTTACATATTTACTGTATCAAATGCTCAATTTATGGTAACATGTAGTTTTTTATACAAAAAAACCAACAGACAAATCAAAAAGGGTTTATCTGACGGTAACTATGCCTGCAAGGGATGCAGATGTTACAATAGTAGGTGATGTTAGGTAAAATTTAAAAAGTAGGAGACGAAAATAGTAGGAGACGAATTAAAAAAATCGTCGGTTGTAGTTCGAGAAAATTATTGCGTATAGAAAAAATCACTCGAAAACATTTACGACATTATATTTTTTTCTTTACACTCTTCTTAACAATGTGCTCTCTGAGAAATGAATTTCTAGGTAGACGGCAAATCTTCATATTTTGGTCGTGTTAATATTGACTAGACAATAGACATAGTGCATACCAACCAAATAACGTTGTTCCGCTAATTCTACCCATAAATCATTTTAAATTGGAAAAAGTACATGGGCTAGTTTCTATACACATCTAGTTACATAAAACTCATTTTATGTCTAAGGGCTAGATAAATATTATACTAGTAATTAATTCTCTCACAAACGTAACACAGTAACGTCCAGAAACATTTCTTCTATAGGTCAAAGGTAATGCCCTTTCATAACCTGAAATAATTAAGTCTACGATCTCGTAAGAAACACGTACATGAAGATGAAAAATCTTAGCTTTGTTGATGCTACACATTATTCGAGACACGGACAAATCTGCCAGAATCGTGATTCGACTCCGTATCATTTACCTATTCGTATTCCCTCTCACAATTAGGGATTGTAAATAACGTGTATATTTCGACTTTGGCACTTCTCTTGATTTGTCTTACGTAGTGTTAAGTTGGTAGAAAGTTTGGAGAGTGTAAAGACAACTTGTAACAAGAGCCAAAACCGTTAGACCTGGCATGGAACTTTAAAAAATTTGGAATCTTATGGATTTTATTATAGCATATAGCAAAAATACAAAATATACATAAATGGCATGCTTACGTCAAGGAGATGACCATAGAAATGGCTGCTATAGGTTCTCGTCTTTTGTAACAATAACAAGATAGGGTTATTAAAAAAAACAAAAGTTTGTAGTTACAAAATTCGCACGTTTATTTTTTAACGCAAGACTATCGTAAGACCTGTCCTTGCGTCTTAGGCTTTAGAACCCAATATGTGAATTATATTGGGTACTTAGTACCTCACCCACAAAATATAAACCAGTATGAGAATTGGTAATAATTTTGGCTCTAGAGTCTGGGCTTACACGTAATATTTCTCGAAAAAAATACAATGATTTTCGTGGGACGCTGTATCTACCTACTATCATGGAAGAGCCGCTAGAATAATCGAATGTATAATTAAATTAAGGTATAGCCTACATTATTACAAGAACCAACAATTAACTAAATCTAAAAAATTTATTTTATCTTTTTAGATCTAGATTTAGAAAACCCAATTAAGCCCTATAATCCATTACATTTGCGTGTCAGAATTTTAAATTCCAATTTGACATAAATTAGTCAGTCAGTGGAATCGCGATCGACCCTCCTCAACCCGAATTACACACGAATGGAGCGATCACCCTTGTGGTGGCAGAACACGTATTTATTATTGACGGGAAAAGGTGAGCGTATTGGTCAGCTCAGAGTGCCGTATTTAAAACCAAACTGTCACTCATGGGCGGCTATCACGTATAGAGATTGGGTCGAAGTGAATATTGTAGGGGAATACGCAGATTCGGCTATGTTGTAAAGTGATTCTGTCGATAGTAAAATATAATTTAAAGTGTTCATCAAACACGCATGTTTGCTACTGCACGATATTCTGATACAGACATTAAGGCGATTTTTAGGGCCGATTCACACCGAAATGGCAGAGGCGAGGCGAGCAATTTCAGTGTCATATGATTTTAAACTTCATCTTCATTATTGTAATACATAGTATCGCTCGAGAAATCCCGAATCCCGAAAATCTGCCATTCCGGTGTGAATCGGCCCTTAAGGTCTAGTCTATTGGAACAAGGGTGACATGCAAAAATTAATAATGTCATAATAATTATTATCACATAATATATTTAATTGTCAGTTTAGTAGAAGTAATTATTATTTTAGTATATAATAATTTAATAACAATAGGCATGATGACTATTTTTTTTTCTTATTGGTAATTGAAAGACCCTTAAAAAATAGAAACATCGCTGAAAGAATGACTCTGATACTCGTAGCTTAAAAATTCACCAAGATATGACAATTCAAACATCTCATAAAATAGACCTTCCCGAAACGCTCCATACAAAGTGCTACGAAAGAATGACGTCAATCTTTCGTAGTTTGTACGCATCGGGAGAGAACTTTGTTCGGTAGATATATTAAATATTGCGTTTATAAAAGTGGTTTCATAACAAAGGTTGCTTTTAATTGCATAAGTTATCAAATGGTATACAAATATTAAGAAATTTAATTGAAAAAAAAAATCGACTTTATTATCCAACTTTGAAGGCGCATAACAAAAAAAAATACAAATGCTATCAACATAGACATAAATATTACTAGCGTAGCTATCAAGCTTAAATTTTGGGAACACTTATTTTTTACCGTGATTTCTTTATTTTATTAATAACATTCGCTAATCTTTGACCTTGTCATCATCCCTATTATCATAACTTCCTGTTGTTGTTGTAAGTCATAACAACTGCTGTAGTTACCTAGCTATCTATTATATAGTTTTGAAGTCATTATAAGATACTATTCACACACGTCATAGCAATAGATTCTACGTATACGAAATAGCCCCACACGTCGGTCTCTTCACGAGGCCACACTTCTGAATACTTTATAAAAGGACACAGATTTATTTTAATTTTTTTTTGTGACCTCGGACCTGGTATGACTGTGACTTTTTTATCCACTTCCATTAGTCTAGAAGGTTTTATTTTTAAATCTGTTGCTAAGTATCTCGCGCACTCATGAAAATAATTGGATACTTTTGAAATAAAATAAAGCCTTTTTCCTTAAAATTAGACTCAACATTCGACTCAACACTCCTTCGATAATGAGAATTAAAATTTTCAACAAAACCACGGAATATTATGAAGCGGGAATTCTTGATCAATTATAAAAACCTCGTTTCGAATGAATACAATCTTCCTCGCAATGATTTACCTTTATAATTACTTTATTTATATTTCGCCAGGAAAGCTATTGAAAAGCGTGTCGAGTGCTTTATTGAGTTCATTGTTGGCTGGCTCAATATTTGACGGCAAATAAAGGAGAAAGATATTTTGATACGTAATTTTACTACCTGTGTGCACAGCTCACGAAAAAATCTCGAGCGAGGAGTCTGTAGATCGTATTTAAAATCGGTGAATTTTTCAAGTGGGTAGGAGCGAGATCCGAAATCTAAATAAAAGAAAAAATACTGAAAGAAACTGCGAGCCCGATTTTTGTAAAAACTAAAACAGCGTGATCATTTTTTTTACTCTCTACTCTATAGAGTCAAGACAAAAGAGTATCCATACTAATATTATAAATGCGAAAGTGTGTCTGTCTGTCTGTCTGTATGTCTGTTACCTCGTCACGACCAAACCGCTGTACCGATTTTGCTGAAATTTGGCATGCAGATACTTTGAGTCCCGGGAAAGGACAAAGGATACTTTTTATCCCAGAAAAATGTACAGTTCCGCCACGGTAAACAAATTTTGGCGCAACGGAGTTGCGGGAGTCATCTAGTGATAATAATAAAACTAGCTTATAATAATTATTTAGCTTGTTCCATGTAGTCAGTCACGCTCGCGCCTCGTTTTTAAAGGCAGCAATAGAGTCCATAAGTTAGGGCTTAGGACGTCTCTAGCTGCACTAATGGTCCCGACTGCTGGCAGTGAGTAATCGTGTCTACAGACGCTACACTAAATAAATTGCATGACATATTGAATGTAAGGCTCTTGAAACTTTAAAATTGTAAGAAAAATAAAGTTACAAAATCAATTTTACCCGCGACTGTAAAACACACTTTTATTAAAAACAGTAATAATGAAGCCGTCGAAAAACTATGTAAGATTAACCGCGTTAAAAATATGATTTCACACACCAAGGCGTAGTTTTAGTTTATTTTCATATACTCGGGTCGGTCATACAGTTTTCGTTGCCTTATCTTCGTGTTAATGACCGATTATAATCCTTAAAATATAATATTCTAAAAATCAAGTCATTATTGTTTCAAACATATAAAAATAAACAGAAAATATACGACACAAAACATTCGATATCTCTTATATTCAACTTCAAGTCGTTACAGGGATTCAATAACATAAGGCAGATCACATGTAGTGATATCGCAATATCATAAAGTCGCCAGGAGTTTTTCCCGGCACAGATGCATTTGATAAACGGCTACAGCATGAGAAATGTATATTTGATTCTGTATATTATTAACTGTTATATTTTTATTCGAGACTCTTTCAGAACCGAGATATTGTTTTACTGTAAATACGATAGAAGCTAGGGTAGTTCTGTATATCAAAAATAAAACAATCAAAATTGCACCCATTTTGATTATTTTAATGCTATATTAATTCTTTGTCAATCCTGTTCGTTTCCTTAAACCTATGAAATAGTGTTCTAATGTCAAACTATCGTTTGGTTTGCCAGTATGTTGAAGTTAAAGAGCTCGTATTTTACTCCTGCAACCCCCAAGCAACCTTTTTTCTTTTTTTTTTTTGATATCGCAGGGGAAACCTATCATGGGTACCCCGGGTTGGGTACCCCGGGGGTATGTGAGACTCTTACTCACTAAAACCACCTGCGGTTCGCCTTCAGCCGTATAACGGAGGGATATCCCGGATCTAACAATCACAGGACTCCCTCCACGACTGGCCGGTCTATCTCGGACCGGACTTCCACCAAAGTAAGGGAATGCTTAGGCGAACTAAAGCGTTCCCCTCGGCGCCGGGACTGACAAAGCCGGGCAGGTTCCCATCCTGACCCGGAGCCCCGTTAGACAAGAGTTTGGAGGTTCGCGTTGCGACGCCTCCGCACTCCCGTCCTACGCCGGCGGAGCGGCGAGAGGTGGGGTCGTTCTCTCTGTCCCGCTCCGTGGCCTCTTTCTGCGACATAACAAATTCGCAGAAAGAGACCGCCGCTTGCCAGGCCTCATCGCTCTCGAGCATGCAGCGCACCATGCTCGGGAGTGAGAGGTCTCCACCTAGCACCGCCACGAGATCATGGCGCTGCACGGCCCAACGATCGCACACCTCAAGAGTATGCTGGGCCGTGTCCTCCGCAGCGCCACATTCATGGCAGGCTGGCATTGGCTCTCTCCTGGCAACCCTACACAGGTACTCACCGAAGCACCCGTGCCCGGTGAGTATCTGTGTAAGGCGGAAGGTGAGGGGTTTCTTCTTGCGGCGCATCCAACCCCCAAGCCACCTGGTTTGAAACAATCCGACCACCAACACCGAAACCAATGTATACGGCGTTATTATTAATCAATATTAATTAAAGACGTGAAAAATTATAAGGGAAAGATAATAAAGATTTAAAGCTAAAAATACTTATAACTAATAAGATAACTTCATCAATACATAATACACAGTTGCATTTGAATCACTTCAGTATACAACTCCTTAATGGCATTCGGGAAACGTGACTGGACTTAGGTAAACAAGATGCTGCAGCTAAATATTTAACGAACCGGGGTTTTTGCAAGGATTTTCTTATATAATATTAACAGGAGCTTTTTGTTTCTTATACCCCGAGGAATTTTCAAGAACTGAATTCATAAAATATTTAGTATTTTAACGAAAAAATTATAATATACTGAAAATACCGTGATCAACTTTTTACTGAGATGAATTAAATATTCAAACCGTTGTTCGACTAGATGGGAAAATATTTCTTTTCCTTTTTAACCTCCTTCGAAGCAGTAAAAGTTTTATTTTTCAAATAGTTTTAAAGTTATCCCTATCCTGTGTTGCAGTAAAAGATAACGCAAACAGCCTCAGAAACGGACGTTGTAAACTTTCGTTAGAATAATAAATAATATTATTTGTAAGCTTAAATTAAACCAATTTTATAATTAAGTGTCTTCTTAAGATTTATTTGAGTCGAAATTTATTTATTTAAATCCAATTTAAAGTTACATTGGGGTTATTAATTAATACAAATCTCATCGAAGCGGGTTGTAGCTGGTGAATTTATATCCGCGACACGTAAAGCCAATGCGCCCGGGCATTCATTTATCTTCCTCACTTTACATAAAGCCCTGTACACGAGAGCGGACTCGCGCCGCTGCGATTTTGTCGTAGGTACATTGCGTTTTTTAATGCGAATCCAGTGCGGTTTTGTAGCGTTATCCTGCATCCTGTTATATTCCATCGCGAATATCCTGCAATTTTGTTGCAAAAAGGAAACGCAAAATGTTGTAGCAACATATTATTATTACTCGTATAGAAGCACCTATCCTATAGCATCCACTCCAAGAAAGTTTTTAATAACTTTCTCACTTTTATTGCGATAATTACTTACGCCAGCGACGCTGTTATTCGATAAGTCATAGACTACTGGTACGTTAAGAAGACAAGTATATTCAGATCGTATACATGTTAACGCGCGTTTTCATGAAAAAAAATGTATGTAGTCGTAAAAGTGCGTTATGAAAACGCGCTTTAAGCACATGTCATCTAAGCACACCCAATTTTAGAAAGCCGAAGCCCCGTGCGATCGCCCACACTCGTGTACACGGGGTGTAAGAGCGTCCCAGATTCACATTTTAATTTGGCGAGCGGTTCAATACGTCAGGAATATTACGGCGACGGACGCAATGATTTCTCCGAAAGCCTTTAATCTGGTTATTAATTTAATGCGATTTTAATTCGCAGTTCATTTGCAGTTTTACAAGTATATTTACGACTGCGATAAATCGCATAAATTGTTAGTTTTTCAGCGGTAAAATTGGAATGGAAAAATATTTTTATGTTCAAAATATTATGTGCTGTGCAAATGCAGAGTCGAGATTCCGGAACTAATTAGGAGAGTCGCCACTAGTGTGAAGGATATTGCAACTACTATAAGTTGCTTACCAGTAGACTGGTTTGACTGGATTAGGACAAGGGAAAAAGTTTTGTTATTTGATCCTTCAAGCACCATACGAGCACCGCTGATCACGACAACAATAGAATACAATACCACTTCCAAGAATCCCCGATCGAAGGATTAAACCATATTGGCCACTGGCGAATTGCACATTAAATCCACTCCTGACAAACTTACGTTTTACAATGACGTGAATCAAAGGAACATTTCCACTCACAATAAACGTTTTAAGAAAGTAACTAGTCCCGTCAATACGTTACTTAAAATTGTTTCGTGGTTATTAGAGGAGACATATTTTGAATTTAATTTGCTTAAATTATTATGACAAAGTACCTTTAGCTGAATCGGTGTCTGAAAAAAAGATTACCTACATATTTTAATCCCACGTATATAAACGACTGTTTACAGTCGTCTTAACTATCCAAAGGTGAATCTATTTGCCCATTTCCCAACACCTAAATCCCCCCCTGACAGACTCTATAAAGCATAAGACCCAATTAAAGCTACATTGACGTCCAAGTCAGTATTCCCAGCGGCCGGAGCGACCACGTTCCATACATTAAAACAATGTTACCTTTGAATAATTTACCCTAACTTTGCGGTAACGCTACTAAAGCTTCACCATATCAAGCATTTGCAGGATATATCGGTGCACTGAAATATTGGTACACTAGTGTGCAACATTATTACTGCCTGATTTCTCAGATTTAACTCACTCAAGTGTATATACATATTTGGTTTTAGTTTTATATCATCCATACTAATATTATAAATGCGATGTGTGTGTGTGTATGTCTGTTATCTCTTCACGCCCAAACCGCCGAACCAATGTTGGTGTTTGGTATGGAGATACTTTGGGCCCCGGGAAAGGACATAGGATACTTTTTATCCCGGAAAAATGAACGGTACCCCCGCGTGATAAACTCCTATAGGAGCAAATTAATCCTCCTCCCTTAATTATTAATTTTATTTTGTTTTTAGTATTTGTTGTTATAGCGGCAACAGAAATACACAATCTGTGAAAATTTCAATAGTCTAGCTATATCAGTTTTTGAGATACAGCCTGGAGATAGACGGACCGACATCGAAGTCTCAGTAATAGGGTCCCGTTTTTACCCTTTAGGTACGAAACCCTAAAAACTGTAGAAACCAAGCACACATTGCGTATTTTACTTATTATATCGTACTATACAGGGAGAATATTTATTTCGTTTCGAGATTTTTCAGAATACACTCCTAATGAAGCCAAGACTCCTGATCGCACAGATAGTATTTTACTTTATTATATGAATGAAGCAAACAGGATAGGCTCCTAGCCAGTCTCGTGAATAATAATATTTTTATATTTATTCCTTTTGGAAGACAGTAAGGTCTTTCGTGATCTTAACTTTTATCTCTTTACAGATCGCTTAGTATTTTCTCACATACTGTATTGTATTAGCATAACTGAAAGTTACGCTAATACAATACTCCTGCATCCAACACCATCTCACGTAACGATCTAAAATATCAAAATGCTAATAAGGTTGAAGTTTTACCTGATCCATCCCGAGGAGGGGTAGTTTGGAAACAGTTTGGGGTTAATTTTACGTTAGCGCGCGTGCAAGCTTGTATTTATTACTCTGGCTCTAATGATGGTTGTATTACTTAAGCGCTTGCACTAAAGTTGAAGAGTTTTAAAACAGACTAATTAGGAACAAAGTTATTACTATAGTAAAGAGTTTTATCTTGTTTGTTAAATGTTTGGGAAGATTATATTATGACTATACGCTGGAAGTGATTTCTAGAATGCAGTTGCACATTTTTGTTTGTTTGAAAGAATATTTAGGTTAATCAATTAAAGATGTGAAGTTTAAAAAATCCTGCTCTTTTAATTTTAAATGTTTTTTTTTAATTATTTTGATTTTTAAGCAGATACTTTTCGTCATCAAGTTTTGGTGAAAACAAACTATCATTTACCATTGAAATTGTTGTAAATTTTTGCAATCTTGCTTTTGTAAGAATTAGCTCGTAATTGTAAATTTTTAAGCATTTTTACGGCGGTGTAGCTAAATGTGAATAACTCCTTTTTATGTTTTCAGCAAGCGTTAATAAATCCTAAAAGACTCGCAACAATAGTTGTGAAATGTAGGGATTAATCTTAGCCATTGTTCTAAATATGAGAATGAAACAAGAATAACGTACGCAAATTAAGCACAATTTACCTAACATTACGTTATACAGTACACTCAACGTATACACAAGACAAATTATATGCTGACCTCTTAATTATCCTATACAAGGCGCAGGCGACGACTTAGGCTCAGAACAGAGTTGCATTTGGCAGAGTTTCTAAGTGCAAGCTCTATATTATAGACTCTAGGGTTGCGTTTTCCACATTTTTTTAGTCATTCACACTGTGTGTAAATGAAACCGTTACAAATGGCCGGTTTACACGTATTAAGTAGATAAGATACCTAATTTAATTAATTGTAGTATTTATACCATAGTAAATCTAAATAATTGTATTTGTACAAAAAAAAAAAAAAAAAAAAAAAAGTAGATAAGTAATATATAGTAACTAAATTCTAAGTGTCATCTAGTTTAATACTTACTAAATTTTAACTTGTGACTTGCTACTGAATTTTGTGTTTACATGCAATTAAGAACTTAAAATTTAGTTAACTAGTAACTACTTATCAACTTAATACGTGTAAACCAGCCCTAAAATTAAAATTACGATAAGGAATTTTGACGTCACAAAATTGTGGGCAAGATGTTGTTCTACAACTTGCATTGACCTAAGCCTGCCTTCACATTACGTCGCGAGTGTTGCGGCAGCCGGGCGGCAGCCGCGCGACTTCCATACTAAAACGAGCCGTGCGGCAGCCGCGCTGCAGCCGCGCGACTCTCTTTTGTATGAAGTCGCGCGGCTGCAGCGCTGCTGCCGCACTGCTTGCGACGTAATGTGAAGACGCTCTAAGTACTCGTATTATAGTTAGTATATTATTCAAAATTCCATCGTACTTAGTGTGTATTTGCAATGGTTATAGCTACAACACTAAGGGCCTGTTTCACCACTTCCTGATAAACTGCCGGATGGGCTATCTACACCTTATTTGACAGATTCTCCATACTCTATCTGTCAAGTTAATTGCTGGATAGCCTATCCGGCACTTATCAGGAAGTGGTGAAACAGCCCCTAAGAACGCTAGTCTGAACGCAACCTTACAGAAATTATTATGAGCTTATTTGTTTAGAGCTAAGATGTATTGTGATAAAGTGTTATCTAAGATCCCTTACGCTTTAAGAATGTTTTAAAAGTATTTAAATTTTAAAGTGGAAACATCCTCAAAATGTAGATAGTTTGTAGGGAACATGGGTGAACCCTAGGATCAAGAATGCTCTAGATTTGCCAAGCGCGTACACCCGAAAGGGACAGAAGGTAGGGGCTCAGTACGGCTTTTACAGCAGGTTATATCGTCGTGATCGTAGAATAAAGACTGATCTAATTTTTTTCAATTTTCGGTTTATTGCATAAATCGACTTGTATTTATGTGTTTCATCGACTGATTATATATTATTTTTTTAAATCCACCAAATGCCTGATTTACAGACAGAAAAACGTCGGATTTGATTGTGTGACCGTAGTACAACGACGGTTTAAACAATGCGTCTGTGTTCGGTGGACGGCGTCCATCCCCCACCACCCGCTCACCGCGGCGGATGGTCAATACCGTCCATGTTCTACGGTTACGCGTACTTTTTACTCGTAACGCACTTTTTAATAATTTTTAAAGAATATTTAAATAGTTTATAATACGCATTAGGCATATGTAACTCGAACAAGTTCAAAATATTATACGTTCAATGTTAAAACGGATGTTAGCGTTTGTGCAAACTGATGATAATATTATGGATAAGTGAATATCATAATATTTTGTTGCTTTGTAAAGACTTGAGATGCTGTTTACTTATGAATTAGACACTTTTGCTACATTAAATAGAAGAACAGTAGAAAATCTGGGGGCACGGCAGTGCCAAGCTTTTTAGCAAAGGCACGGTCGTACCATACTTTTCTCGAAGCGGTTCGCGGCTATTTCACACCCTCCTTATCTTCGATGTTAGCAAAGCTAGTGATTCAGAATTTCGATGACTAGGAGCAAGTGTTAAAACTAGCTTAACTTCCAAATTACATTATATTCTGATCAATAGTTTACAAGTTACGGATGGTCAAAGTTACTACGTTTTGTCACTGACTGACAGATCATCAAAATTCTAAGGTACTTCTAGCAGACTTATAACCTTGAAATTTGGTACCCGGATAGGTCTTTGTTCACAATGAAAGTAAAAATTATGAAACTGGCCAAGTTCGAGTCGGACTGGCGTAGATAGGGTTCAATACCGTAAATTTGTATGGGAGCCCCCCTTAAATAAAAGGTTTATTTAATTTTTATTATTTATTATTAAAGTTGAAATACAATTGAGTACTTTCTGAAATTTCCAAAAACCTTCCTGTTACCGTTATGAAGATAGAGCAAAAAAAGCAAAAAAATCGTGTTTGTTGTACGAGACCCGCCATTTCTAAATTATTTTATTTTAATAGGACTATTATATTTTATAGCAACAACAAAAATACATAATTTGTGAAAAATTCAACTATCTAGCTATTGCGGTTCTCGAAATTCAGCCTGGTGACAGACAGACAGTGAAGTCTTAAGACTTTGTTAATATGGTAGAATAGTTTTAACGTGACCTGAAAAGAAAAAAAACCTTAAAAAAAGAAATCAAATCCCACCAAAACATTGAATGTAAAAGGAGCCAAGCAAAATATTGCATAGCTATGCAATACTTCTGTCGTTAAAAGTTTTCAGATCACATTCAAGCCAAGCCTTCAACTTATTTTGTAATTGAAATTAACATTTAGTGAATTTATCAATAGTATTCTTTATTTTAAAATTATTATAGTGGCTTGGCAATGACCACTAGAGAAATAATCAGCGACTAATTGGATTTATATGCATGTCGATGCGGGTACCCTGCATCGACCAGATGCGTCGTTACAATAGACTAAAAAAAACACTTTACGCTTGCCGTCTGTGTAAGTATGAACTTCTGCAAATGTGCAGTTATATATTTGTTTCTTAATAATTATGACGTGCACATTGCCGAGCCACTATAATAATTTTAAAATAAAGAAAACTATTGATACATGAACACTAAATGTTGATTTCAATTACAAAATAAGTTGAAGGCTTGGCTTGAATGTGACCTGAAAACTTTTAACGACAGAAGTATTGCATAGCTATGCAATATTTTGCTTGGCTCCTTTTACATTTAATGTTTTGGTGGGATTGATTGTTACGCGACCGAATTCGACCGAACAGGAGACTTAATTTTCTTATCCACCGTACAACGACGGATTTAATAAATCCGTCGTTGTTCTAAGGACTTACTTTTTTTTGGTATATGATTTTAGTTTTTACACTGATTAAGCTTTATTAAATGTAACTATATAAGAGTCAAACACTTCTTTATTTGTTCTGTAGGTACTTTTTTATTGACGGAATTAACCAATCGTC
This sequence comes from Polyommatus icarus, assembly GCA_937595015.1. Lineage (NCBI taxonomy): Eukaryota > Metazoa > Arthropoda > Insecta > Lepidoptera > Lycaenidae > Polyommatus > Polyommatus icarus. Next base: position 6,066,983 of record OW569339.1, on the reverse strand, counting down.
ATTATTCTATGGATCATTTAAGGGCGTACCATATGAATCGTCATTTTTCTATGGATATATGCTGTTTGGATTTGCATATCCAACGTTATTCGTGGCACACAATTTAACATAGGTCGTTTTTCGATAAAAATTTGTAAATATATTTTGAAATTTTCAATTGTAATTTTATTTAACCGTTAGCATAACGCTTATTTTAAAGCCTTTTTTCATTGATGTTAAAATTTCTTATATTTTGGCTTTTTGAAATTATTTTCAAAACGTACAACTTTGATAAGGTTCATTTTAAGAACCGCACTGCTGATATAAAGCAGTGCGGTTCTTAAGATAAAACTTATCAAAGTTGTACTCTGCAATCCAAATGTCACTTATGCTTGTCTTGTATAGCATGACATATTCTAAGAGTACACAATATAACAAATTGGGCAAATAAGTTTTGCTGCTTGAAGAAAAAAAAGTAAGTTCTAGGTAGGCACCTAGCACTTACATATATTTTTGAGCGGAGCAGACACCTGTAACGCAATGGCGTTACACGACAATATTTATACATACATTTATACGACAATATTTCAGCTGCTCCTTGTGGTAATGACCACAAGTTAGCAAATGCAAGATATATGGAATTATGCCCTTTCAGAAGACGTGTTCAAGAACCATCTCATAAAGGTAAATATCACCAAGATAAATTAATTGCCTCCATTTCCATTCCTGAATAAAATGACGATCCTTTTATGCCTGCAAGTGAAATGACGCCTATTGGGGCAATCGAATTACCTCAATCAGAAACCTCACAAGTTCTCAGCAACGTTAGATTCCCAACATCGTTGACTCCCATTTTTATCCCAGAAAATATTCAAGATTATTCTCAAGTGTTAGTACCCAAAACTCCAATTGCATCATCAGTAAAAAGACAATATGCAAAATGACCCGTTTTGTTGCCAACATGAAACTGATGATTTTTCTGCCCTTCTGTATCTATTATTAGCACATACTCGAATCCATCATCTCCATCGTGTTCAACGAACTTAAAGAACAGAGGGAAATTAAAGCGCGCTAAAAAAATTAAAAGTGGAGAGAAAAATAAAACTAAAAGCTTTAAAAAACTTATGCAAAACGTATGTATTAAAAAGAGAGCGTATAGTCGATGCTAAAACTATGAAACCTCCACTAATGAGATTTTCACTAAGTTCATAATTCATCATAAGTTCATACTAAGTTTATTTCAACTTGGTAGCAAAAAACACTAATGCTTGTATGTAGCAAACTATATGTAAATACTATTTAATATTTTACTTTAACTGTCGTCTGAATGTTCGGTTTTTCGGTCTTCGATAGTTAGTTACATACAACCATTGCTTTTCTTTGCTACCAAGTTCCCAAAACTTTGTGAAAATTTCAAAACGCTCTGCGTTTGAAATTTTAGACGTGAAGGTTTCACGAACACGTTGGAGATGGTTGGTTCGAGTATGTGCCAATAGTAGACACAGAAGAACAGAAAATCAACAGTTTTATGTTGGCAACAAAACATGTTTTCAATTTTGCATGTCTTTACTGGGGATGCAGTTGGAGTATTGGGTATTAACTCTTGAGAAGAATCTTGAATATTTTCAGTTGTTGGAGATAATGAAGTATTAAAATAAAGTATTTTTACTAAGACTGATTAGTTCATATTAGGTTTAAAAATCTTACCACGAAAGGGTTCTCTCTATTGTAATAAGTATTTTACTTGTTTAGACAAGTACTGTTGTTTTATTATAGAAGTTATAGCATTTTTTCAAAATAATATTCTTTTTAAATATATATTGTACCGTATAATGTACGTTTATTTTTATATGAACGTGGGAGAGCCATGCTTTGGCATGAATGGGCCGGCTCGACCGGAGAAATACCACGGGCTCACAGAAAACTGGCGTGAAATAGCGCTTGCGCTGTGTTTCGCCGAGTGAATAAGTTCACCGGAGGCCCTATTCCCTTCCCTACCTTTTCCTACCCTCTCCTATTCCCTTCCCTACCCTCCCCTACCGTATTGCCCTATTTCCTTTTAAAAGGCCGGCAACGCACCTGCAGCTCTTCTGATGTTGCGAATGTCCATGGGCGACGGAAATTGCTTTCCATCAGGTGACCCGTCTGCTCATTTGCCCCCTTATTTTATAAAAAAATATGTGTTATTTAATATTAAATTTTTTTTTTGTAGAGGAATTAAGATCTGAAAATTTTTCTTATATATCAAGAATTTGATTACATATAATATATTATTGTTATTTCTTACTAAGCTTAATAAAAAAAACTGTTGTTACACTTAATGTTTTTTATTCCATTTCCTAGACCTATACTTTTCAAAACCGACCATAAAGTTTTGTACATTTCCCAAGAATATTGACGGAAAGTTTCAACCGTCATGCATCTAAAAACAAAACTCCATACAATAACGTCGGTTCATTACATACGTCACATTATACTCCAGAAAATAACGACTGATGTGACTTTAAAAAAAAACACACAAATTAGGTATTTGTACTGTGAATCACATTATAAAATTCATAAAACAAAACCACATGCCCAAATTTCACGTCAACTAAATGGCTAGTTCTGAAAATATGAAACAAAATACGACACAAAATCTTTGAAGGGCTCTCCTGTAAAATGGCTAAATTGCAGATCCGTCTTTGTTTTACGATTGCGACGCTATAACAAATAACCATGTTAAGTTTATGCAACACTCAACTATGTCTTTGTTTCACCACATAAATTACTGTAAATCACATAAATCACATAAACAAACGAAGTAAATATCGGTCGCAACTGATTCGTTGGTCACAAGTTTTCCTTGTGACAGTTGTGACCAACAGAAATTCTGACGAAGACAAGAAATGTTGTTTCCGTCCTTTTCATTCCATACAGTTTTTTTTAGATTTCATTCATACACGGTAATAATAATTGTGTAGCAAATCCAGAGCATACTTCATCCTAGGTTGAACCACAGTGTAAGGCCTTGTTTCCACCTGCAAGACAACTGTCGCGAGAAGTGACTGACATTTTGTCTGACAGCAGCTTGCAAGTGTAAATCCCGTAGCAACTACTCGCAGGAAGCGCTTGACAATTTGTCAAGCGCTTCCTTATTGCAGCAATAAATTGCAGGAATTAGTATGAAATGTAAACAATATTGCAAGAAACTCACGCAAGACTTCCGCGAGTTTGCTTGCAGGTGCAGACACGGCCTCAGGACATATCTGCCGAACGTACGGCGCCGAAAGTTCAGCGGCTGAAGTGGTGTCTAAACTCTAAACACACCATGCTGAAGTTCCGTCGCGTTATATAGTATGCGTTTGACATTGCTGACGTAATCATGCCGAACTTCCGCCGCGGAACTTCGGCATGGTGTATTGTCGCAATATTCAGTTGTTATGAGTTTGTCATAACAACATAATCACTTCTGACATTACAAAAATATTATGTAAAATAAATGCGGTCTACAGTACAGAATTGAATTAATGTGCAAATAACTTCAAAAATCCAAAAATATTGTACGAATAAATGAATGTGACATGAGACATTTTTTCTGTTTGTTTCAGGTAATTAAGCAAAAGGCGAAACTTAGGAGCCTTTTTCTCAAGTATTTCCTTCGCTAATATTTAAAGAGGACTTTCTTTAGGATAGCGAAGTAAGACTAACTTTTATCTTCTATGCTATTTGTCTTCAAAACTGAGTTTTTATTATTAAAGTAAATATACAATTTTATACATTTAAAGTAATAAAAATAAAAAATAGGTGTGGCACTCGGGGATTGCCGCGGTAAATCTATTGCATAGCATTTTTTATCAACTTGCATTGCTCTAGTCGCACCCACACAAACACCGTGCCGAAGCAACGCCGCACCGCTGTGCCGGTCAAAGTGAGGGGTGTAAGGTTTTTTCGTTATGGAATTTCTTGATTCGGTCGTCGCGCTCAAAACTTTGCAATAGCCTATGAATAATAAAAACTAAGGAAACGTAACTCCCATACATCAACCGTTTTGATTATGGTTCTTTTTCACAAACTAAAATATTATGACAAAGGCTACGAATAACATTCAAATTTAGGAAATAAAGCCGTTGACAATAATTGTCACTTGTATAAAAACAAAAAATTGTGTACCGAATACATAATAATAATAATATAATAATAATAATATCTATGGACGCTTCACGCCACGTCAGTCTGGCCCCGTGCTAAGTACCTAAAGGACTTATGTTACAGGTACCTAACAACGGAAATATATGTATTTAATACTTTCATACTATACATAATATATTTAAGATTTTTATTATATCATACACATATTTAATACAAATCCAGACCCGGGAACATTGAAAGATTTTTGTTCCGTCGGCGGGATTCGAGCCCGCGACCCCCGGCTTGAGCGTCCAACGCGCTTACCACTGAGTCACAGAGGTCGTACATGCATAAAGTATGCAGTATGCATGTATTCAGGTCACATTTTGTAGACTCGCGGACAGAATTTTTGTCACAGAACTATACATCCTTAGTTTTTATCATTCGTCTAAGCCTTATAAAATATGGTTTATCATAATATGGCTTATTGTTAATCGAAAAGTATTCAATACTATCAAAATATAATACAAAATTAAAATTCATACAATACTAAAACTGAAATTAATATTTTATTTTTTATTACTAAAAGCGCATTTATTTCAAACGGGTGAGTTGCTTAAAACAATAAAATGCGTTTCCCAATAAATTCAGAATTTTGAACGAACTCATTTAAATTTTTCGTTCAAAAACGATTATAATAGCGTTTCAAAAGATTTTACTTATAGAAGCTACTTGCATAAACTTTTTTTTGGTTGTTTTTATTTTTTTCTTTTTTTATTACAAGAGATCTACCAGATATAAATGATACAATTAATTGTCGGACGGTAACGGATATGTCTGAGATAGGTAAGGCCGGCAACGCACCTGCAGCAGCTCTTCTAATGTTGTGAGTGTCCATGGGCGATGGTAGTTGCTTTCCATCAGGTAACCCGTTGACTCGTCTTTCCCTTATTTAATAAAACACCTCTTGTTAGTCGTAAGAGTAGGCCTATCTACGACGCGACGTCGTGTCGTATTTATGACTTTTTCCGCAATTTCGATTGCCAGCTTATTAAAGGAATACTAACACTTCAAACATTGAATTAATGCTTAACACCCTGGGGTGTATGATGACCCCGAACTGGGGTCCGTTGTAATGGAGTCCTATTGATGCTGCAGTGATTGGATCAAGTCTCCCGGGAGTTTTACGTAAGCTTTAAATATCTGTTTTTAGGCTATCAATGTTACCGTAAAAAGGACAAAGAATAATGTTCAGGTGCTACCAGATTCAAACCTAAAATATCACTAAAATACTGTCAACGCGCCTAAGAGTTAATTCAGACAGAAACGCGATGCGTAGATGTAATTTTAAATTTGTATGGATTTGATAGATTTTTAAACACAAAATATAAAACACAATTTTACGTGCGGTTTTTCCACTATATTCATAAGTTATTGATATAAATTTTAGCTACAAACATGACCGGTTTCGAAACAAAAATCGCACCTGAATCCTGATGATAAATTGTTTCGAAACCGGTCTGGTTTTATAACTAAAATTTGTAGTAACTAATGAATATTATAGTAAAAAAAGTGCACGTTACATTGTATTTTATTTGTGTTTACTATTGATTGAAATATTGATTGCTTGTGATCTCGCGACGTAGCCGCCAAACCGCGCGTTTCTGAGCCTTAATAAATCGAGCCTTAGGACTTAATGGAATAAGGAACTGCATTAAGGCCATCCCCCGAGCAAACGACCTCGGCCATACATTTGCCGCGTCGCCGAGATCGCACCAAAACCCTATTTTTTTTATTTATCTTAGTTCAAAATTGTCCTAAAAAAATTTAAAACGGGGAATATGTAGTTTATGATATTATCAATCTATTGGCGTGTGTTTCAAATAAAAGTAATTTGTAAATCCTAAGGAGATGCTAAATGTATGCTTGAATTTTAATAAATTGGTTTTACTTTGGAAACTGATATATCATGAGTATAATAAACAAAAATAGAAAATTTAAAACGGAGAAAGGAATGATGATATACTGAAGATTATTGTTGTAAGTATAATTTGAAAGCTACAAAGTTATAATATAACTTTGTAGCTTTCAAATTATGAGTTTATAAGGCTTGAAATACGGTAAATTACGGTATCTCCGTAAGGAACGCCCTTAATGCATAAAGTAGGATCGAATATTAAAACAAACCACAGGGGTATAACAGCTTAACCACAGTATCGAGTAGACAGTAATGCAATTACAAAAGCGCATTGCGGTCCACTTTTTGCTGCAGCAGTGCCGCGATTTGAAACTGCAATCAATCTAACACGCATGTTTGTGATAGATGCAAATGTTTGTCGTACTCCACCTGAAATATACTACACATTAATACTAGGGTGCGGCCACACGGTCTTAATTTTTTTTTCAAAACTAATATTATAAAATATTATGTGGAAGTGTGTATGTTTGTTAGTGATTGACATAGAAATCACTGTAGCGAAGTTTATTTAATTTAATATGAAAATAATATGTACTTTGAGAAAAGGGACAGAGGATGATTGAAGGAAGATTGTAATCGAAGCGACATTTGAGGTAAAAGTATTGTCCGGCCTGGCTATCTTACGACCACAATCAGAGAAATTCAATAACTATTAATGAAAATTTTGTCATAAAAGGTTCATAAAGTTCTGTCAAAATGTTTGTTAAACTAAAGTTAAGCAACAATATAGTGTCTTTGAAGGTTGCCCTTATTGTTGAATGTCCCCTTTTTATTGTGTTATGGATAGTTTTCTCCCAAAGAATGTCGCGGCGGCTTGATTTACTCCGCCCGTGCGAACGCGCGGTTTGACCGCAGATGCAACGAATTATTATTTTAAAAATACGATCGCGCCGCTATTAACGTACAAGCTGGTTTTATTGTTAAGCATTTCGGGAGCGCCGTTGGAGCGCCGCGCGTTCGAATATGCATGGGGGTAGTAGTTGCGTTTCAGGCCGGTATAAATAGTCAGTACTCAAGATGAATCTCGGTCTCTAGACACGATTCAGGCTCTGTGATTGGTTGGCTGTCAAAATTTGGACCAATCACAGAGCCTGAACCGCGTCTTGAGACCTAGATGCGTCTTGAGTACTGACAAGTCGCGCGCTTGGGCAGCGCCGTTCGTCCGTTCGTTTTCTTCATCTTCAAACGCTTAGAGTGGGTTGCACCAGAGGCGTGGAAAAAGTTAAAGTTAAGGTTAAAGTTATGGTTAAAGTTAAATATGGCGTCCTTAACTTTAACTTTAACCTTAACTTTAACCGGAAAAATTGACAGGTGTCGTACGAGCATATAGGGTGTTTGAATGCCATATTTAACTTTAACCAGAGATTTGATATTTTGCACTGTGGTTAAAGTAAAAGTTAGTTCGTGCAACCCACTCTTAATGATAAAACCAGCCATATTTGCTTATGATCTCGCGGTGTACTGCCAAGTCGTGCGTTCGGACGCATATAAATCAAGCCTTACGAACAGTTTTCTCCTAAAGATATTCGTGTATATTTTACGAGACTCATATTATGCACCCACCTTAACGTCCATTACGTGTTCACCAACGGCACATAAATTTATGTTCTTATTGCGGTGTTTCAGCTGTTTAAAAGCACCGCTCGAAGCGTTGGAAATTATTGCCGTTGATTTCATTTAACGCCTAACAATAGTTTCGGCGATGTTTTAATTTATGGTAATGGGTGTGAAATACATACGGTTAAACGGTTTAATAATAGGATAAGTGTTGTTAGGATTATATTGTTATTAAGCTGTGAAATAGTTACAAAAGACAGATTTTAATCGCATACTGTATGATCATACACATCGCGAAACTCAAAAAGAGGTTAAGGCGAGTGTAGACAGTATTACATTATTACAGTAAATATAAGAGAAGAGATAAGATTAGCAATACCTGCGAGCTCCGAGGAATTCTCTGTTTATTTTGCAATAACAAGAGAATTCCAGAGAAATCCAGAGAATTTTGTTTTAGTCGCAGTCGCAATCCCGCAACCTCTACTAAGACGATTCCTTCGGCTTAGATAATAATTAATAATATATATTTGCACACTAATAAAAACACACTTTCTTGCACTTTATCCACTATATTAAGATATTATTATTACTTTTTAACAAATTACACGACCGGTTTCGAAATTATTCATCATCAGGTGTAACTTACACCTGATGCAAGAACCAAGTGCAAGAAAAAGTGTGTTTTTATTAGTGTTCAACATGAATTTCCACCAATTACATAATATATATTTGCAGCATAAAACTATTTTACCAAAATATGTCATAATTTGTATAAAATTCTATGCTTCGTTATTTCGATGATATTATACTCGTAGTAAACTGAATGATGCCCGCAACTCCGTTGCGCCAAAATTCGTTTATTGTGGGGGAACCGTACAATTTTCCGGGATAACAAGTACCCTCTGTCCTTTCCCGGGACTCAAAGTATCTCCATACCCAATAAAAAAACATAATCGGTTAAGTAGTTTAAGCGTTAAGAGGTAACAGACAGATAGACAGAAATGAAATTCTCACCAAAAAGCGACAACAGTCTACATTTCGTAATTGAATATTTTAGTATTTAGTAACTCCTGGAAATATATTTCAGTATCTGCACTAAATAATTCGCTAGAGATAGGTGCTTATTCGACCCTCCATTTCCTGAGTTTCCTTCGCAGTCGGAAAGCGCCTTAGCTTAAGCCTTTAAATACCCAAGTTTCCGTCAGTACCCTTGGTGTATCTTCTAGAAATATTCTTTACATAATATTTACTTCTAGTTATAAGATTTAAATGTTTTAAAGTATACAAAGTGTAACAAAACTGAGTGATAATACTTTAGGGTATGTATTTGTCCCTTTTTAGGGTTCCGTACCCAAAGGTTAAAAACGGAACCCTATTACTGAGACTACGATGTCTGTCCGTCTGTCTGTCTGTCTCCAGGCTGTAACTCAGGCGGTAATAGCTAGAGAGTTGAAATTTTCATAGATTGTGTAAGTATATCTGTTGCCGCTATAACAGAAAATACTAAAAACAAAATAAAGTTAACTTGTATGGGGCTCCCATACAAGAAACGTGATTTTTTGGCCTTTTTTGCTCTATATCAATAATGACAATAGGTAGGTACTTGAATTTTTCTCAAAATCCTAAGTTATATATTTACTTTAATATTTAATAATAATATCAAAATAAAATAAAAAATTAAAGGGGGCTCCCATACAAAAACACAATTTTTAGTCTAATTATGCTCTATAATGGTACGGAACCCTTCGTGCGCGAGTCCGACTCGCACTTGGCCGATTTTATATAATATAGAGCTCACTGTGAAGTGTGAAAGTGCAGCGCTAAAAGAGCAAAATTGTTTTGTGTTCGAGTAGTACTAGTATGAGCAAGCGCCCAAGTGTCATGAATTAAATTATTTATTAAATTGAAAATAAAAAAGTTACTTTTTAGGGTTCCGTAGCCAAAATGGCAAAAAACGGAACCCTTATAGATTCGTCATGTCTGTCTGTCTGTCTGTCTGTCCGTCCGTATGTCACAGCCACTTTTCTCCGATCTTTAAGAGCTATACTATTGAAACTTGGTAAGTAGATGTAGTATGTAAACCGCATTAGGATTTTGATACAAAAATGGAAAAAATATTAAAAATTTTAGGGGTCCCCATAGGTACAACTGAAACAAAAAAAAATTTTTTCGTCTAACCTATGCGTGTGGGGTATCTATGGATAGGTCTTCAACAATCATGTTGAGGTTTCTTATATCATTTTTTTCTAATCTGAATAGTTTGCCAAAAGTCTCTCTTCCAAAGTGATAAAATGTGTGTCCCCTCCTCTTCCCCCTTTCTAAAGTAGGGGCATGATAATTCTAAAAAAAATATATGATGTACATTATTATAAAAACTACCAACGAAAATTAGTTTGAACGAGATCTAACAAGTAGTTTTTTTTATACGTAATAAATGGCAAACCTTAATTTAACTTTCATTTAATCAACTAAAATATAAAAATAAATCAAAAACCTTTTGATTTTATAGAAATAAACCTTATTGCTGCTGCGGAACCCTTTATGGACGAGTCCAACTCGCACTTGGCCGGTTTTTTGTTAATGATATTTCTCATAACATAAATTTGTTTTATTTTTTTCGTTTGCACGTTTCGTATCAAAAGTATGAGCACACTGACGGGATCGCATTTTCCATACATTTTAGTACCTACAAGATGATACTTTCCTACTATAGTTCTTGTAATCTACGAGTGCTATGGTATGGTCACTCACACAACTAAGGGCGACGCCTTAGTTGTGTGAGTGACCATATCTATACACGCGTACATGGCTCGCTCGCTACTGACTGCTCCGTCGGGTACACACACTAACGAAAATGTCTATTCACATTTCCAACTACAAATAAAGGCGACGCGCACTCTTAGATTGCAAGAACTATAATATTTAACATTGCCTTTCACGAATATTAATTCAAGACTAAAATTAATCAAATTGGTTTAGTCATCCTTGAGTTTTAGCGAGACTAACATAATTTAAAACTCATTTTTCGTTTTTTTTTTCCTAGATTACTTGGTTATAAAAAATATAGAAAATATTATGGCCCACCTGCTACTTCATAATGTTATGCACTTTTATACTACTGTCCTAATCGGGTTGTAAATCAAGTTTTCTTATCTATCTAATCAATGTAACATTAATTGATGTCAATATTTAATTAACTGCCACTTACAAAGGCGTCGTACACGGCATCAGCTGTAGCCCTAACTTAACTCTAGCAGGGCCTTATAGTGAACAACTTGAGGGTCAAAATCGCTAAATTTCGAGGTAAAATAAGGTTGAACGTTCCGTGCGTGCGGCTGCGTTCTGCGGTCACGAGGAATCCAGATATTGGACACATAATTAAGCTTTTGTCAAGGATTAATTGCGGTCCAAAATACATTATCTATTTTGTATATCTCATCTACATATTATGAAGCGTACATAATATTATAAATCTAAACTAATATTACAATGCTGAAGAGTTTGTTTGAACGCGCTAATCTCAGGCAATACTGTTCGAATTAAAAAATATTTTTGTTAGATTTAGTTTATTTATCGAGGAAGGCTTAGAACATCACGCCGTGAACAATAGGAGCGAAAATCAATAGAAAACGTGGGAAACTTTTTATCTTTGTTGGAAATATAATGTTTCCAACGTGGGAATCGAACCCATGACTTACGCGAGCCACGCTCTAAACCACTGGACTAAGGAGGCAGAGAACACCTAGTCAATTATATTAAGTAGGTAAGCTTGACGCCTCCGTAGAGCGTATGAACTTAAAAATAAATCTTAAAAGTTTCTTAATTAAAAACTGAGCTATGTAAATCTACGTTAGTTACTTAGCCTGAAACTTAAGTAATTATTTTAAAGCTATTCGTTCTTAAAATAAGTAAAAACTTACAATTTGATTTGATTGCTACAATCCGCCTATTTTCGATCAGACTAAAATCATTTTAGGCCGTGTATTTTGGTTTGAACAGGTTAGTTGAACGTTAAATAACTTTCGAGTGGTACAACTATTTAACAAGTGTTCAACACTGGTCGATAGTTTGACTAACCGAAAGTTAATCTTGGTTCACAAGTGCTTGCGCAATTACGAATACCGTACTAAACTAATCTAGTTTATTTGAGTTTATTTGAGTACTAAAAACGATAGTGTGCCGGTACCGGTGGTAGGCATCATGTAGGACATTCTGAAAATATTTATTTTAAATTTATTCAGAAATAAAACAATTTTGATTTGATTTGATAGTCTTGTTTGTTTTTAAATACATTCAACAGTAATTACTGAAAAGCAGCTTAAATTATTTGTTATATAAATCTTCAATTATATGTACAATTTTATTCGCGTTTATGGCACGAATTTTCAACGTCGTATTCGTAAGATACGAATGGTGGGCCACTGTATATTTATACTGGTTCACTGTCCAACATCTGACTCTATATATTATTATGTGCCTGTCTGTGGCATCGTATTATCTAAAAAGGTGGGCTAATTTCGATTTAGTTTTTTTTGTTCGATCGAACAAAAAAAAACAAAATCTAAATCACGCTTTCGAAAGCATGATCTAGAGCAGGGTCTCGAAAACTGTGCGCCGCGGCGCCCTGGCTGGCTGAAAAAGTTTGGGAACCCCTGATCTAGAGTGTTCTGAGGGACCTATCAGACAGAGAGCAGTCACGCGTTCAAGCGTTCTGCGTCCACATTCTACGTTCGAGCGATCAGTCACACAGGAGCAATTCTGACGCGTTCAGAACGCTCCCTGTGTGAGTATATCTCGGTAACGTAATACAACACAAAGAACGCAAAACTGACCGCTTGAATGCTTGACCGCTTTGGTCAAGCATTCAAGTGGGTTTCTGATAGGTCCCTTTGCTATAGTACAGATTGGTCAGCTCCCGCTTTGTACAGGAAAATTTGGGTTTATCTACTTCATAAAAAGTTGTAAACAATTCACGGCTATTTGATCGGTTCTGTATTTTGTATTTTGATTCCTGACACTTCAGTTTTAATTGGATATTGTTTTTCAATTTAACCTTACGAATGAAGTAATACTCGTAGCCACTAATTTGGTTAATTACCTTAATCTAGATTAAATAATGAACCGAGTTTAAAACATAATGAAGTCGTGTTTTCTCGTAACAGCCACTTGCGTCCTACGGAGGGCTCTTGTCCTAACTGAACTAAATTTTCACGGTCGAAAGCGCCCCTTGTAAGACTGAAATCTCTTCTCATTATTTTCAAGTGCCTCCTACAAAACTAATAATAGATTTTTATAATTATAAGAATGTGGTCATCTGTTATAATATTGTGAGATTGTTTGAGAAAATATTTATTTATAATTTAGATATTAAGACGTTATTTATCAAAAATTATATTTTGTTGTTATGTTACAATTTTATTATAGACATTTATATTATGTCAGTAATTTTGATACACAAGTATTACTAATATATTTTAGGACAATAATATAGATTATTGATTAACTTTTTTTTTAAATAATAGTATGCTTGTCATAGTTTAAATTTTCAAAACAGTACCATGTGTTAAGTTTTGTTTGTTTGGATTTTAGATTGTACTCTGCAGATGACACTGTTATTTTTGCGGTTTATTTTACTGCAACCAAACGGCATTTTCCAATTATACTAATAAAGTAAACAATGCCGAAATAATATTTAACGTATCAATTATTATCATCGATGCGTGCAAATATTTTGCCAATTAACGATTTTGAATATTTAAAAAACTTGAACGATCATGAATAATTTAATTCTTTACACATCATACTCCGGTATTTAATCCCTCTGAACTAACAAATAGACAAAAACATTAAATTCGGAAAAGTAGTAGTAGGATCACGTAGGTATTATATGTACCACGTAGCTACTACCACCAAATTCGGTCAAATATATTTATGTAGTTTTTCCGTTAAAGAAAAGAAGTTTAAAAAAAAATACAAAGTTTTGAAAACAGAATATTGATGTAAAACTACTGTACTTACTAAAGTTAAAGTAGTTTTACATCAATATTCTGTACTGTACTTTAACACGACTTCATTATGACATAGTTGTCATATTTGCAGTATAGTTACAATCCACTTTAGCTGGCTTGTCCGTGCCAAAAATACAAAAGCAACAAACAAGGACTATTCATAGTTCAATGAAATTTGCAGTAAAATATTAAGCTTAATTATTATAACAATTAAAGTCGAATATTTCATTTTAACTACATTATAATCTGATTATATTCAGAATTTATTATAATGTAACAAAATGAAAATGATTGTGGAATAAAATACACAAGCGGCGAGCGTAATTGTATAAATTGTTTCAAAAGAACTCTGTAACACCAGTTACACCTAACGATTTATCGTCACTATTTAATTATTTTTACCAATCGCTATGATTATAAAGTTCGATTTTTGTACGACTAAAATGACAGTTTAGCTTATAACGTCGAATGGTAAGGGACGTTACATTTAAATTGACATAGTCCGAAAACCTTACTGTTAAACCATGTGAAATATAAGAACATAAGTATAAAATTATAAAGGGATTGATGGGTTAAATTAGTAATTTAACCCATCAATCACCAAGCGGCACCCAGCTGCCGCATAACAATTGAAAATCTATTGTGTCAGCGATTCCCACGATCGAGCTGTGAATTGAAACTTGATGAACTTTGCCTAAAATCACTCTCGGTCATATTATTATTAGACGTCTACAAGCAAAAGAACTAAATCAAAATTGGTCCTCCCGTTTGGATGCTACGATGCCACGGAAAGACTCATAGGTACATTCAGACAGATAGACACGTCAAACTTATAATATTCCTCTGTTTTTCGTTGTCGTTGGGGCTAAAAACGGTTTCGCTTTACACCGTCATATCGTTACGATTAACCGTTAGCTATGCAGCGGGCTCGGTACATGTGTGATATTTCAGAATTCATATTTATTATTTTAACGAATCATCAGAGGTGCGCGACACTGTATCCACACAAATATTATAAATGCGACAGTGCGTCTGTCTATCTCTTTTCGCTTAAACCGATGAAACGTTTTAATATTTTTAAGTATAAAGACCCTTTGAGACCCGGGAAACGATATCTATACTAATATACTATATTTAATTAATATTATAATTGGGAAGAGTTTGTTTGTTTGTTTGTTTGTTTGTTTGAACGCGCTAATCTCAGGAACTACTGGTCCGATTTGAAAAATTCTTTCAGTGTTAGATAGCTCAGTTATCGAGGAAGGCTATAGGCTATATTTTATCACGCTAAAACTAATAGAAGCTAAGAAGAATAGAAGCTAAGAGGAAAATGTGGAAAAAACGAGGGAAATTATTTTAGAGGGCTCATATTCTCACGAACTACTAGAGCATTTTTTCTGTTATTTGGGTCAGATAAGAAGTAGACCACATGAAGGATCATAGGCTTTTTTGGACTAATTTGTCTGTGAAATATCTTATTTACGCGGGCGAAGCCGCGCGGAACATCTAGTATTATAATAATTAGGATTAGTTAATTAATTTTTGTAGGAAAAAATGGATAAAACGTGACTTCAAAATATTTTTCTGCTCTTTGCAGACTTTTGTCAATTCTTTCTGACAAGACTTAAGAGTAAGTAGCGTTTAAGTAAATATAACAAGTAACGATATTTAGTAAATATCATTTGGCTTAACATTTTCGATACAGTTCGACTCCGAGAATCCTTTATCGAAGTGTAGCTGGCATTAGTCTCACCGAACTTGGGAGAGTATTTTATTGAATCAGTGTTGTTATAGTTGCCGACAGGTTCTGCAATTTAGGACTTTATATCTTAAGTGATAAGATCTAGATGTGGTTTACAGGATCTGCCCACGAATGTACATCTTGAGGTCAGCTGCATTATACTTCCTGAAACTTAGCTGAGAGCCTCGGAGGGTTTTAATCGAATTTCGGGGGAGTTTTGAAAAGTTGTGGTACGGTGCACGTGGCTAATGACTGAGGATCAATTTGTTTAAGTTTATTTACTGATGTAGGGCTAGCGGAAATAATTGACAGCTAAGTATTCGTCACGTTCAATAATCGTATGCCGTAACGGCGCGTTCAGACGTGCGCATTTTCTGCTACAGCTGTTGACCTTCCAAAATTTAATACTGTGTAGTTTTGTCGTTAGCGTCTTTGACGCAATCGAATCAGCGTGTGAAAATATTGTGAAGTATATCAAATGTTTTTTTGGAAAACTTCAATTAATATTGTTATTTATGCTTTACCATAACAATTCTGTTCAACAAGCAACCACAAGGCTCTTTGCTCATTCATATATAATTGCAGTATGATTTTTATTAAAATCTAATTAGTAATTCGCTACAAACATTTTCACCTCGATATTCGAGCGCTTTGTAGAGCCAGCAGCAAACTCTTTGGGCCAAGTAATTACTACGCCTTTGTAGGGGGCTACGGCGCTCTGATTGATGCTTTGTATGATATTAAGATTATTTCAGGCAAATGTTATTAAATTGCTTCACAATTGGCCGGTGGATTCTACTTCCGTGTTTGAATTAAGGCCTCTCTCTATAGTTGCCCATTATGGATAGCCATGATTGCGCATGGGCAATAGGCGAATTGCTTGCATTGGTCCATTTTGGGCTAATGTGGGGAGGCCACATCAAATTTAATACACAGGTTGTTACAAAACAGTCTAAGGGTCAATTCAGACCGCAACGAGACGCGTAGATGTATTTCTAAATCTGTATGGGTTTGACAGATTTGCAAGATGTCTCATGCAATTGAAATCTGTCAAATCCATCTACGCGGAATAGAAATGAATCTACGCGTCGTGTTGCGGTCTGAACCGACCCTAATACGCCGCGCGGCGAGCGGCTTTCGAGGCCTCACCATAATATAAATCTATACTTTGGAACGCGCCGCCGCCGTTCCCGCCCCGCTATTCGCTGATTTCGAGACTGAAGCCTGAAAGTAACAGCGCCGCAAAAAAATTTACTCAAAATATTATTTGAAATAGCAACAAATAACTATGTGGACGATTTCTTTGACCATGATTTTCGCCGTAAAATGCCAGTCATTTATATTATACATCTATGTACCTTCTTAACATTATAAAGATCGAAATAGTTTCGATCATCATCTATATTATGTATGATATTATATGGTAATACAAAAGTTACATGCATTTGATCGGCATCTCTGTAGTGAAAACTTTTATTCCCTTGTTGGATTTCCTTTTGATATTATATTCGTTGAGAGTCGGGCATTTTGAGCCGCGGCTGTAAAGTATTCTTTGGTAGCTCTTTCAATTTAAAAATCTAAAACGTCTTGCATGTGATATTATTTTAAACACATGCATATTTCTTAAATATTATCTTGCGCATAATTATTATTAAAGATCATATTATTTTACACACGTCATGCATATTTTGAAATCAGCTGTTTCTCAAGCGACATTTTTTAATACAGCTTTACTTGCAATTCACGTGACGAAAAAGAAATGAAAAACACAAAAATGTGCGTTATCAAAGTCATAACGTATTTATGATATTGTATGAAATAGTTTTATGTGATATGGGAGTATGTGGTGGAATATGTATGTACTTGTTATTGCGGTAATGATTCATCTCAATGCAGCGAGCGATCTTCGCGGAGGTCATCCGTGGTTCTGTTGGAGAAATGGTATATTATAATATCTGATAAAATAATCTATATTAATCTCACATTAAGTATTTTATAAGTTTTTTACTTCAGTAATAAAGTCATTATTACAACAAAACTTAGCTGAAATGTCCCATTAAACATCTTTAGGCCGTGTTCACGCCAAACCGACTGTGAGCCGCCGAATGTGAGCAGGCTCACTGTGAGCCCCATTGTGAACGTGAAAATATACGGTATCGAATGTCCGCGCCTACGCCTAGCGTAATGGCGTATTGTCGGTTAGGTGTGAACGAAAAAGTGAATATGTATGCAAATACAATAAACTGTGTAACGTTCGCTCACATTCGGCAGCTCACAGTCGGTTTGATGTGAACATGGTCTTAGGCTTCTTACAGACGAACGGCACTTGTCGACGGCAGCCGTCAACTGTCGACGCGTGCCGTCGACAAATGTCGTAGATTGGATACATCTTTGGGAGTTTTTTCTATTTTTTCAGCGTCCTTACCACCGGGCACGCGTTGGCCCTGTGAATGGAGTGATGGGAGGATACCTTATACTTTCAATCTGTATTCACTGAGTATGTATAATATGATCTTTTAATGTATGTGTATTGTATTTTACATGTTTCGTTCGCAGAGAATGATGCTATTTTTTCTCCACAATCATATTGTAATAGAAAGTACGATATAGAGTACATTCGTGCGTTTATTACAGCTGATAGAGAAATCAATGGTCAAATAATAATTGTAATTCATTATTTTTTAAGACAAAAGACGTCTGATAACACTAGTCAAAAGAGGTTTGAATGTATTAGAACAACAATCGTGTTTGAAATTCGAAGAACTGAACCCAGTTGAACTTGCGAACAGACATAACGCCACTTATTTAGTGTACACCTACTCGGAGGTGCTGGAACATTGCTGTAACCGATTATATTATAAGCCACTTGGAAGACGGGTAAGTAGGTTTTTTTTTTTTTTTATATTGTAAAAGATTTATTGCGACTTAAGATTTTGGATGATTTATACAATACTAGCTGTCCCGGCAAACGTTGCTTTGCCATAATATAAAGTATTTCGCCCATATTATTTTACTAGCTGTTGCCCGCCACTTCGTCCGCGTGGACTTCAGTTTATGTGTCAAAAGCTTTTATAAAACAATCCTGGTACCCCTTAAGGCCATCCCCCGAGCAAACGACCTTGGCCATACATTTGCCGTGTTGCCGAGATCGCGCCAAAACCCTATTATTTTTACTTATCTTAGTTCAAAATTGCCCTAAAAAAAATTTAAAACGGCGAATATGTAGTTTATGATATTGTCGATCTATTGGCGTGAGTTTCAAATAAAAGTAATTTGTAAATCCTAAGGAGATGCTGAATGTATGCTTGAATTTTAACAAATTGGTATTACTTTGGAAGCTGATATCATAAGTATAAGAAACAGAAATAGAAAATTTAAAACGACAAAAGGAATGTTGATATACTCAAGATTATTGCTGTATTTTTATTATAACTTTGTAGCTTTCAGATTATGAGTTTATAAGGTTTTAAATACGGTCAATTGCGGAATCTCCGGACGGAACGCCCTTAAATCAAAACATCCAAAAATAGCTGTGCAGTGTGCACATAACTTATTTCATATGACGACCTCTGTGGCTCAATGGTTAAGAGTGTGTGGCAGCTCAAGCCGGAGGTCGCGGGTTCGAAGCCCGCCGACGTAACAAAAAGTTTTTCAATGTTCCTGGGTCATGGATGTGTATGATATTATAAAAATCTTAAATATAATATGTATAGTATAAAAGTATTAAATATATTTCCGTTGTCTGGTACCTGTAACACAAGTCCTTCAGGTACTTAGCACGGGGCCAGATTGACGTGGTGTGAAGCGTCCATAGATATTATTATTACTATTATTAATTTGTTAAAATTAAACTTTATTTAAGTACATGCCAAATTTTAATTTTTAAAGTATATTTACTATTTAGCTGACAACACCGCAAAACATACGTAAATTTGGGAACGAATAAACAATGCCGAATCAAAGTAAATGCCATGTGGCCCATGTGACTGTTGATTTGCATAAGACGGTCTAAATTTTCACTAAAATTTTGAATTTTTTCTTTTATATAGTCCGGAAACGAATCGGCTAGAATAGGTGAACCTAAGAGAAAAAGTGAACTCTTCTCAGTCACCGATAATTCTGGGGCGACTGCCTTAAAATTGGATATTATTTCGTTTCTATTCTCGCAATCATCGGGGACGAAGAGCTCACACTTCCCTAGGTTCAGATCTAGACCTATAATTTTGAATTCACGAATTAGGGTCTGAAAATCCGAAAGAACTGTAGATGGGTCACTGGCGAGAGTCCCGTCATCTAGGTACCACACGTTGAATTTGGAATTTAGGAGTTCGATGACCGGGTGAATAGCTAAGCTGAAAATTGCTGGACCTAAAGGGTCGCCCTGTTGACAGCCAACTTCAGATTGAATTAAATGGTTCCGGTAAATAAGTTTAGTGGGTTCTTGGTAGCACTGTAGCATGAAAGGCAGAATGGTGGGGGCTTTAGTTTTTATCTGTGTCAACATGGCGACCCTATCTACGGAATTAAATGTGTTTTTAACATCCACCTTTAGGTATACAGTGTTTTTTGAATTTTGTATATGAGTTCGAAAAGAATGAACAGCTGCCTCACAGCCACCTTTGCAGGCAAAACCAAGTTGCAACATATCAAATGATTTGTAATTTCTTATTTTATTCTCTTATAATTTTTGGGCACTCTTAGACTCGTACATTTAGCACATAAAAAATGTTCAATAAAGAGAGTTTAAAATACAAAGCGTATGACGTCACACTATGGCGGACAGTGTTTTCGGCGCCATTTATGAGGCATATTTTTCAATAAACATTTTATGGGTTTCTACTGTGTAAAATATTAAAATATTAGTTTTTTTTGTGAAAATAAATGATTATGAAGCCATTAGCATGAAGAAAAAAAGTATGTCAAGTAGCCTATTGCATGAGTTGATAAAAATGATATGTAATAGCTTTACTGCGGCAGTCCCCGAGTGCCACACGTATTATTTATCTTTTTTAGCCGACTTCGAAAAAAGGAGGTTATCAATTCGACGCGTACGACGTATGTAATACTAGATGACGCCCGCAACTCCGTTGCGCCAAAAATCGTTTATCGCGCGGGAACCGTACATTTTTCCGGGATAAAAAGTAGCCTATGTCCTTTCCCGGAACTCAAAGTATCTCCATGCCAAATTTCAGCAAAATCGGTTCAGCAATTTGGGCGTGAAGAGGTAACAGACAGACAGACAGACACACTTTCGCATTTATAATATTAGTATGGATTTCCAGAACTGCCCAGATTATGTATATTATGTTAGTCTATAACAGCGTCTGAACAAATGTGCCAAATTTCAAGTGTATGTATGTACTATTTAGGTATGTATGTATGTATGTATGTTTGTGTTCGCATATCTCCGGAACTACAAGTCCGATTTGAGTAATTAGTTGTTTGTTGTACTAGGTATTGTTCAACTTAGGGAATGCTGCAAGTTTCATCAAAATCGGTTCAGTAGTTTTTGAGATAGGGAATTTTATTTCTTAATTACGTACAAAAATTTGAAGTCGGTTTTATCTTTTTAAAATACTATTATTATAATTTCAGAATGTTCTGATAACTCCGCTCTGCAGCATGTCGGTTGAGATCGCTCATGCAACTCTACACGGTCTGGGCTTGCATCACAAAAGGAACGAACCTTTCGACAAAGAGACCGCACAAAAATTCCTCTTCCTCAACAAATGCAAGAAGAATACTTTGCAAAACTATAAAGTTATGTTGTGAATATAGTTATGGTTTTTGTTTTTCTTTTAATTTTTTAACCTAGCTTTTCCCGTAGTTTTTCCTGGTGCCATTTTAAATAGCAACCGAAGAGTCACAAATTATATAATAGTTGGGAGTTAAATATGTCTGTAGACACGCAGGTAGGTGGTATTTGTGGTGGTAAAATCCATACTTCCATATCATCATATCACCATATGATAAATGCGAAAGTTGTTTGTCTGTCTGTCTTTTACTTATTCATGCCCAAACCGCTGAAGTAATTTTGCTGAAGTATGGCATGGAGATACTTTGAGTCCCGGGAAAGGACATAGGATACTTTATATCGCGGAAAAATGTACGGTTCCCGTGCGATAAACTAGTTTTGACGCAATGGAGTTAAGTGATCTAGAAAAATCTAGTCAAATTTAATAACGTAAGTCTGTTATCTGCTTGTAATTCTTACCGTAAAATAACATTAGCTGTTTACATAAGATATTAAAACCTTACAAACTCACATACTTCATAATATTTAAATTAATTATCGGCAATTCGGCATAGATATAATATATCAGTACATACAAGACCATCACTTGAAGCCTGCCATGTAAAATACAAATCAATTGCGCGCAAAACTTTTCCGAGCCCCATTTTCCCCGGGAAATCCACATAATTGTTTTCCTCTCGGTTACATGACAACGCTATGGAATCTCTTGGGCGGAAAAAATCTAAGAATATAACTGGAGATGGCTGTCAGGCGGAGCACTTAACGGTGTAATAAACAGGCACGGGACTCCTGGTCTCGAGGGCTACCAGAATGGGTTTTGAGGTGTTTGTTCATTTCCATGTTCACAAAAGAAAGACGTCCGTGAACAACAAGGATATTCTGTATCTCCATACGGTAATATTATTATAAATGTGGAAGTGTGTCTGTCTGTCTGTCTATTCATCTGCTACTTCTTTACACCCAAACCTCTGAACCAGTTTTGCTGAAAAACGGTATAGAGAAACTATAAGTCCCGGGAAAGGACATAGGATATTTTTATCCCGAAAAATGTACGATTGCTGCGTGACAAAAAAAAATTTGACGTCATGTAGCATTATTATAACTACTACTAGAATTTAGATGTTCCTAGAAACTCCACACGTAAAAAATAAACGGAAGCCGTACATTTTCCCGAGATTTATATCGTGAAGAGAGAGATGGAAATATGTACTTTGGATACATTTTAAATGTATGCATAGTATTCACTGCTTTCTATATGCACATGTTTAAATATCGTATCCGGAATATTGTAACTTTACGGGACAACAAAGCCCATGTGTTAATCGAAAACAACTCACATACCAAATTTCATCAAAATTACTTTAGTATGTTTTACGTGAACGAATGATCAAAACTTTAGTTTTTAATAGAGTGTTTTGATAACAATACAATAACTAAAATGTAACTTATAAGAATGCTCTGTTCATTGAAGTGGCTCGCTTATTGTCTCATCGTATTAGTTCGATAACAACTGTTCAAACGACATTTCGATATCACTAATATTGAACGAAACTTTTAAAAGAATACCTTGGTATCTGTTAGAAGACTTTATTAAGGGCGTTCCGTCCGGAGATTCCGTAATTGACCGTATTTAAAACCTTGTAAACTCATAATCCGAAAGCTACAAAGTTATAATAAAAATACAACAATAATCTTCAGTATATCAACATTCTTTTTGTCGTTTTAAATTTTCTATTTTTGTTTCTTATACTCATGATATCAGCTTCCAAAGTAATACCAATTTGTTAAAATTCAAGCATACATTCAGCATCTCCTTAGGATTTACAAATTACTTTTATTTGAAACTCACGCCAATACATCGACAATATCATAAACTACATATTTGCCGTTTTAAATTTTTTTTAGGACAATTTTGAACTAAAATAAGTAAAAATAATAGGGTTTTGGCGCGATCTCGGCAACGCGGCAAATGTATGGCCAAGGTCGTTTGCTCGGGGGACTACCTAAAGGTGATACCATATCCATCCATAAGGTATGCCATACTAATATTATAAATGCAAAAGTGTGTCTTTCTGTTGCACGTTCACGCCCAAACCGATTTTTCTGAAATTTGGTGCGGAGATACTTTAAGTCTCTAAAAAGGACATAAGCTATGCCTACACTGTGCACTTTCGTCTTAAATTTTCGTCATCTTCTTCCATTCAACGTGCGTATTGGCGCATTCAATAATTAAATGCGTCAACGAACGCAACGCCAACATTGCCATTAAAGAACAATGCGAAAGTTCTGTATACGGTCAGAGGGCATGCGTCGCGGGCATGCCTCACGTTCGCTGTTGACTGCGCTATAACGCATGCCCTTGATGAACAAAAAAAGGCACAGTGTGGACAAAGCCAAAGGATACTTTTCATCTTTTCAATTTTGACACAACGGAGTTGTGGGCATCAATATATTCAACACTATAGTTTTGTTCTGTAAAACATCTTTATAGAGTGGATCTTTTTAATAGCAAAAGCTAAGAGTTGGACCTCATCTGGCAGCACGGAATCGCCTTTTTCCGTCGCCCTGTTTCTTTCTGTCGCTTAGAACTGCCATTTGCTAGACTGAGACAGAAAGCATAATGCGATAGCACGTGACGGAATCCTCGAGGCTATCGCTTTATGCTTTCTGTCTCGGTCTAGCAAATGGCAGTTCTAAGCGACAGAAAGAAACAGGGCGACGGAAAAAGGCGATTCCGTGCTGCCAGATGAGGTCCAACCCTAAAAGATGTAAATAAATTACACAAAATGGATGTTTATAGTGATTAGGTTGAGCTTATCTAAGTCAAGCCGAAGTACAAAGAAGCCACCAGCCAAAAATTACCATAAAATGATATCTACCATGATCAGGGCATTTTGCGCCGACTGGTGGAATAAATAAGACGCTATCAGCATTTAAAGTCACGCCTGTAAGTTCACGATAACAGCTAATAAACAACTGCAGACATAATCCCGAATTTCATTACCTCAACATCCTATTTAGATGTCCCGATTAATTTTATCTTCGTCTTCGTAAAAAGAATTGGCTGTTCACAATTTTAAGATTTACGAAACTGCGAACCGTAGGCAAAGTCCCTTTCGTTAAAAACGATGACGAAATTCGCTATCAAAATGTATGGAATTTGACATTAGTCTTCGCAAGCGGTCATGTAGCGATGACTTATGTCAAACCGCATACATTTTGATAACGAATTTCGTCATCGTTTATAACGAAAGATACTTTGTCATCAGGGAGCTGGTGAGGGCAATATAGACGCAAGTGAATAATATCTACGAATCGAACACGACTTTGAATACGTCATAAGTAATATGTCCTATCCAGGTTCTCGTCTGTCTGTCTGTCTTTGATATCTTTTCACTTTCACCGCTCAACTGATTTCCGTGATTTTGGATATCATGCTGGTCTCAAGCCAGCAAAAGGTACCTACAGTTCTCAGTACAGTTCTTGCGTGATAAACGAAATAACGGAAACGAAAGTCATGTTTACAATTAAAATACCTGAGGAAATTATCTTACCGTATGGTTAACCACCACCACCATACCTATGGTTAATGAAACTTGCATGTTATATGGCTACAAAGCTTATAAAACGTTAAGCTGCTCCCTCACCGGGAGCATTCGCTTGTAATGTAACGTTACAGAGTCGAGCATTACATCATGAGGAAGAAGAACTGAGCATTACAATGCGCACCTTGTAATGATACAATGTGTAATGCAACTTGTAATATCAATGCTACGAGACAGTGAAGTCAGCTTTTTATGTAATGCTCAAAGTCGAATCCATAAGGTTTATACATTAGAAACGAACGCTCCCGGTGAGTGAACACCTTTACCATAATTTTCGTTGACTTGTCGAAGGCGAAAGCTGTTTACGCTAATTATGTCGAGCTACATAATTAACTTAGCGAAAGTTCGCGACTTGTTCTTGAATGCTAACGAACTCGCTGCAAGTGCAATACGTGTCTCAAATTACAATCTATCTGTTTTATACCGTTTTACAAGTCCGTATAACTTTTACACTTACAAAACTTCCCCTCGTGTAATGTTTGAAAAGATTTATTAATGTTGTTTCCTTGTAATTTACAAATCGCTGTTTTTATTTCATTTTGGTATATTTTTGTTTCTTAATTTTATAATATGCGACGTACTTACACGATGGTCATAAACAATTAGACTATTTTTGGACGAAATAAATATTATATTATACCAATCAAATGGGCGACTTTTGACGAGTAATACAAGCGATTATGAAAATTATATTATATAAAAGGGCATAATATTATGACTAAGTATATTATTTTTTTTCATGACGGTGTTGTTGAACGAATTTGTTTGACTCTTATTCTGTTTCTGAATAGATAAATTGCTGACAACAAACCTCAGAAAAGAGGCATGTTTTACCACTTCCTGATAATAATCTATCCACCACTTAACTTGACAGAGTATGAAGAATTCGGCCTATTCGGCACTTTATCAGGAAGTGGTAAAACAGGCCCTTAATCTACTTACTTATTCGAAAGTTTGTAGTGAGTACAACTTCTAATATTATATTTGCTAATTTTGACGATTAAAAGTTTAAATCAAAACAATAATAATTCAGCAACAATTTACCAAGAGCAAGCCGATTACATCAACCTAACACAAACTTTAATGAGAAATCTATCGGGGGAATACAATACATAATAGGAAACTAAATTACGCCACAATAACTGTTTAATTCTCTAGTGACGTTTTTGGATGTAAATTATAATGGGAATTATTATTATGTATCATCCTTCATCCATCGATTCTATCTTTGTTAGAGCACTGATAGACGTGATTTGAAAAGGCTGAAAAAGTAAAAATGTATTAAAGTTATTCATGAGTACAACATAAAAAGCGCATCCTTCTTAATAGCTGATTTTCACGTATGAAGTTGATAAGTAGTTAACTAAATTTTAACTTAATTTGAAGTGCCTGCCTGCCCGAAATGTATCAAGCGACAAGCCTGCCAACATAATAGAAAATAGTCAAATTTCTAATTTCCTTGTTTAGTCCTTAACAACATTTTGACTTCCTACTAAATGTGTTTACATGCTAGAAATAACTTAAAATATAGTTAGGTAACTACTTATCAACTTAATACGTGTAAACCAGCCATAAGAGCGCTTTTTCTGTCATGTTGTTTTATCACACAGTTTCATAAAATATAACAAAATTGGCCACCACCACATTCCCACCATTGCAACTTCTGTGTCACCAGGATCAACAATGATAACCAACCACGAAAACCCTTTGATGATCTCGGGTGCCCAAGGGGCCTAAATCTGTCTTGGGATCCTCAACGAAATTAATCAGAAGAAAGTAAGGAGGAGTAGGAGAAATCCAATTTCGTGTACGTAAAATGTAACAAAAGTCAAGTCTTACCAGACGTAAGAAACACCGTGTGACCGTACAGTATAAATTATATACAGTACTCTGTAATCTGTATATTATTTATATTGTGATACAAGTACGGCGTGAAGCCTGGCAAGTGAAAGACAGCTTTGGACTTTCGCCAGAACAATTTAGACAGATCTTCATAGCCTGCGGCCACACCATCTTTGTAGTTTTCATTCACAGCGCTTATGTTCTCGGAAATTCTGAATACAGATTTGTACTTGGAATCACATCCGAGCGCGGTATATGTCATGAATTTCACAATTTAATGTTGCCAGCTTTCAATTTCTCTATCAACTGTCAGGTTCTGAGAATATAAAAATATATTCTCATCTAAACTGAATAATGTGGTAATGTGGACAAAAGGGATGTTGCCAAGGTCAAAGAATATCATTTTTGAATAAAATAAAGATATTACGGTAAGAAAGACTGGGGCAGCAACGTACGGTTTTGGCTGGCTTTCCTCTTCTACGAAGTTTTGAGCTGAGGTTTTTTCGTATAATTGTCCGAACGTATATTTCTCGAATTAGCGCTTATCTGCGCTGCCGGCCGGCCGGCTTCGTAGACAGTATAACAAATGAAATATGAATTTTTGAAAATTTCACTAGTCACTTTTCACAAACGTCAATGTCAATGACATTTGACATTGACGTTTGTGAAAAGTTCACAAACGTCAATGTCAAATGTCATTGTCCATAGATAATTGTTACACAGATTATTTACGAAAATTAAAAAGTTAATTAAAGGCACAAAACTGTCTGTGTACTGTCGCTGCTGGGCCGCGACATACCGCCCGCCTTGGAAACACCGGTTTCCAACATCAGGACTCGTTGTCCGGCGCCTGCAGTGGCAAAGGGCAGATCTTGGAGAAAGCCCTCCTCGTTGTTCCATTTGCAGTCCGAATGTCCGCTACACGTGAGACGCCATCGGTACCTGGATAGGTGCGGATAATGCGTCCCAGACACCATTTAAGTGGAGGTAGATTCCCATCCTTGATGAGGACGAGACGACCATGGTCTATGTCGTCCTGATTCGCCTTCCACTTGGTTCTTTGTTGAAGCTCCCCGATGTACTCCATGGACCACCTTCGCCAGAACTGCTGTCGCAACTGCTCCACGCGCCGGTATCGGTTGATCGTCAGGCCTGCAGCATCAGAAGAAGTCTCGCTTGGCAGCGAAGTTAGCGGTCGGCCAATAAGGAAGTGACCAGGAGTAAGAGGGGAGAGGTCGGTAGGGTCAGTGGATAAAGGTGATAGAGGACGAGAGTTTAATATGGATTCTATTTGAATTAAAACCGTACTCATTTCCTCGTAGGTTAATTTAGCATTTCCTACTATACGTTTAAGATGATGCTTACACGACTTTACACCACTCTCCCATAGACCTCCAAAGTGCGGCGCATACGGTGGAATAAAATTAAAATTAATGCCTTCAGATGAAGCAAAATCGTTTATCGTTTGTAAATTTTCGGTTACTAAATTTTGAATTTCCTTTTCAGCACCAACAAAATTTCTACCATTGTCAGAATACATGGCTACCGGTTTTCCACGTCTACCAATAAAACGTTTTAATGCCAAAATATAATCATCCGTAGAGAGACTTGTGACTAGCTCAATATGTACAGCTTTGGTTATAAAGCAAACAAATAAACAAATATACGATTTAATTTCCCTAGCACCTCTTCCCCTACGATTCAAAATCATGATAGGGCCAGAATAGTCAACACCGGACCTCTCAAATGGAAATCCTACATCAAGCCGTTCAGATGGTAAATTTCCCATAATGGGTTTGGGTACTTTGCTATTAAACCGAAAGCATGTAACGCATTGACGCACTAGTTTCCTCACTAGACCCCTTGCACCTAATATCCACCAGGTCTCGCGCAAAGTGGATAGAATGAGCTGAGGTCCAGCATGAAGCAACCTTTTGTGCTCATGGTTAACGAGTAAGGTAGACATCCAGTGCCGACTACACAACAAGAACGGATGCTTTTTATTGAAATCAAAATTAGTTGCGTTATGGAGTCTGCCACCGACTCTTATTAACTTGTTATCATCCAAGAAAACGTTTAATCCGGTCAGACGATTTAAATCCTTCACATTACATGTAGAAATTCGCTTATTATTTGTTAAATTATTATAAATTGTAGGAAAAGATTGTATTTGTGCAAAGCGAATCAACACATGTTGTGATTTTTCCAACTCGGATACTGTTAATGAACCTGTCTGTTTCGTTTTACAGATATTGGTAGTTCTACTTATGTTATTTATGAATCGAAGAACGTATACACGTTTAAGTTTAGTGAACGAAGAATATCCCTTAAATTCTATAAAATCAAAGGTTTCGACACTGTTAAAAGTATTTACCAGATTAGGTTTTAACTCGGGTAAATTTTCAAAATTAGTTAAATTGGTTTCATCCAACGAGTTAAAGTTATCATGAAATTTTAGAAAGGATGGACCGCTCCACCAGAGGTCGCTGGTTATCAATGAATCAAACGCTAAACCTCTAGACAACGCATCAGCTGGGTTGTTCTCACTGGATACATGCAACCACCTGGAGTCGCCAGTTAACTCATTGATTTCAACTACACGATTTTGCACGAATGTCCTTAGTAGGTGTGGCGACATCCTGATCCAACCCATGACTATGGTTGAATCGGTCCAAAATACAACCTTAGAAAACTTTAAACGAACAGCATCAATTATTTTTTTATATAATCTTGCGCCTATTAAGGCCCCACAAAGTTCCAACCTCGGAATGCTAATTGACTTTAGCGGGGCAACTTTGCTCTTTGCACATAATAACTTTACAATAATTTCTGAATCATCATTAAAAGTACGTATATATGCACAAGCGCCATACGCGTTTTGTGACGCATCTGTAAATATATGTAATTCTTTGTGTCGCATGTAATCACTCATCACATAACGAGGAATTTTAAGGTCATTTAAACGCGTTAAAGTTAGTACAAATTTGCTCCAAGCAAGCTCTATTTCGTGGGATACTGGAGTATCCCAATCCAGATTACTTAGCCATAATTTTTGAAGTAAAATTTTTGATATAATTACGGTGGGCGATAGCAAACCCAATGGATCATAAATCTGTGAAATAACAGATAAAATTGATCGTTTAGTTAATTTATGCGTATTTTCATACTCGTTTATTTTTGTAGTGTAATATAGGTCGTCATTTTCACTATGCCAACCTATGCCTAAAGTTTTATTCTGCGTATACTCATCGACAAACTGTTGAATAGCCGGAGCCTGTGCAATTTCCGAACTAAATACCCATTTACGAAGAACGAAACAGCCCGAACGCAAAACTGATGACACCTTCTCACAGATGGATACCAGCTGCTGATGATCATCATCACCTGTTATTAAATCGTCAACGAACAAATCTTCGGCTATGACGCGAGATGTGATGACGTCATCGCAGTCAAGTGCGAGTTGACGAATACAGCGCATACTTAAATAGGGCGCAGAAGCAGTGCCATAGGTTACAGTATTAAGTTGAAATATACCTAAAGGCTCTGCCGGACTGTCACGCCAAAGAATATATTGCAGTGACCTTTGATCTTCACCTATAAATATTTGTCTAAACATCTTCTCCACATCAGCTACTGCTACATGTCTATAACGCCTAAACCGTAAAAGTATAGAAAAGATGTCATTCTGTAAAGCAGGCCCTGGGTATTGTATGTCATTAAGCGATTTAGATGAACTAGACTTGGCACTCGCGTCGAAAACTACTCGCAATTTAGTTGTTGAACTGTGTTCTTTAAAAACGCCATGATGTGGAAGAAAGAAATTAGGATTTTCAACCTTATGCACACGAGTCATATGGCCTAAAGCTTCATATTCGTTCATAAAATCACGATACAGACGTTTCAATTCCGGTGAGCGCTCAAGTTTGCGTTCTAATGATAAAAACCTATTCTTTGCAGAGCTATATGAGTCACCTAACACATCAGCTGATTCCTTCAAGGGAATGCACACTGTAAATCTACCATCAATATCACGTTTAGTTGTATTTTTAAATAGATCCTCGCATATTTTCTCATCTGCAGTGAGGGGATTAGGTATTTGAGAAACATTTTCTAATTCCCAGAATCGTTTCAAGTTATCGTTTAAAGTTTGATTGAAATTACAATGAACTTGATTGGAAAAATTATCATCCTTCCAATCTGACGTATAAAGCGGGCCACATAATAACCATCCTAATTTCGAATTTTGGAGATAGGGTCCCTTATCTAATCGAATTCTATTGTCGTTTAGTAATAAGTCCCAGAATAAATCTGCACCAATTAATAAATCAATACTAGAAGAAATATTGTAAGTTGGGTCAGCGAGACGAATATTCTTGGGTAAACATATAAATTTATTATCAATGTTTGTCGTAGGCAAACTTGATGTAATGTGTTTCAAGATGTAGCACTGAACTCTTGTACTATAATCGTTTAATTTAGAACGTATTGTTATTTCACACGATTTGTTAGATTGTGTGGTAGACATACCAACACCCGAAATAAGTATAGTGGACTGTATTGGTTCCGTATTCAAACGTATAAATAATTTTTCAGATATAAAACTATGTTGACTGCCATTGTCTAACAGCGCACGGGCAGTGAAGGTACGTTTATTCTTATCTACTATATCCACCAATGCTGTGCATAACAATACCGGTTGCAAAGCATGTTCTTGTGGAAGCGCGTAGCAAGCAGACGAATGAAGTGCAGTCGACGGGTTGACCACCGCTTCATGATCACGAATTCCCCTGTATTCAGACGACTGTCTGCTTTGTTCGACTAAATTTGAATTATTATTCACATGTAATAAAGTATTATGTTTGGCTCGACATTGTTTGCATGGCCCAAACAAGCATTCTGATGCAGAATGACTGGTACTACGTAAGCAATTACTACAAAATTTATTATCCTCAACTAATTTTACTCTATCCTTAATGGACAGATTCAAAAACTTATGACACATAAAAAGAGGATGAACACCACCACATAAGACACAAGTATTATCTTGTGACATTCGTTTACTAGAACCTTTCGAATTATTAAATTTATTTAAATTGGTAGATGTATAAGTGTGTCCTACAACATGACTTGTTTGTTTACGAGGTGGTTGTGAGTGTTTCACTTCACTTAACAATGGTTTGGGTTGAGGTAACTTACTTTGATTAGAACTAATCATTTCTAAAGTGTTTGATTTGTTTCTCAAAAAAGAAAGTAAATCTTGTAAAGTGAGTTGCTTCTTTGAATCAAGAAGTGACCCTTTACAATTTTCCCATTCCCGCTCTGTAGATGCATCTAATTTAGATACAAGTAGGTATATAATTATGGTGTCCCAGTACTTTGTGGGCTCATTTAGCGACTGTAAGGCACGGAGATTTCTAGTTGTGGTATCGATTAATCTACGCATATGAATATGAGATTCCTGCCGGAGTGGTGGTATCGAGAACAAGGACTTTAAATGATTATGAACAAGAAGCCGTGTATTATGAAATCTATTATGAAGTAAATCCCAAGCATGAGTGTAGTTACTCGCTGTAAACTCCAGCGCACTTATAACTTGTAATGCACAACCACTTAGTGAAGCTTTTAAATAATGAAATTTCTGAATCTCGTCTAGATCTGAACGATTGTGTATCATTGTAATATAAGAATTCCTATATTCCAGCCACTGGTCATATGAACCATCAAAGCTTGGCAACTTTATATCAGGTAGTTTTACATTTGACTGGGCTGTTGAACTATTATTACACTTCAAATCTTGCACATTACTTTCTATTAAACTCTCTGCTGTGGCTAAAATATTAAAATACAATGACTCAAAAGATTCTATATACTCAAGGTTCGCTGTGTATTCTGACTCGGGTAAAATGAGCTCAATTTGATTTTGAATACTATTAAACACTTTAAAATGCTCTTGGGCTGCCTGCATCCTGAATTTAACTTCCTTAATTTGAATTTGAGAAACGGAATCCTGGAGTAAGGAATCTAAATATTTCTTAAACTGAGTTATACGACCTTTCACATTGCCACGTTGCTTTTTAAGTTCCGCGTAATCTTTTTGGCGGATTGCCGCGGGGGAAACTGATCTAGTCACTGATATTTTGTCCTCGGTAGACATTTTGGAGGTCTACGTGTAAGAATAAGTGTAAAGTACTCACGTTTAAAGCGAAGCCTTTGTCCGGCACGAATCACGTTTAAAAAGCCGCTGGCCTGAAATGCAAATGGTACGAATTTAAAGCAAAATATGTTTAACGGGAAGGGATTTGAAAGGAATAAGACCAGACCGTATAACCGAAGAAGTAGCTGCGACGATTTTTTGAAGTCTTGACGACGACCACGTGGTGGGACTCCCGATGCCGTTTAATCCGCTCGAAGTTGACCAGAATATGGGGCAGCAACGTACGGTTTTGGCTGGCTTTCCTCTTCTACGAAGTTTTGAGCTGAGGTTTTTTCGTATAATTGTCCGAACGTATATTTCTCGAATTAGCGCTTATCTGCGCTGCCGGCCGGCCGGCTTCGTAGACAGTATAACGAATGAAATATGAATTTTTGAAAATTTCACTAGTCACTTTTCACAAACGTCAATGTCAAATGTCATTGTCCATAGATAATTGTTACACAGATTATTTACGAAAATTAAAAAGTTAATTAAAGGCACAAAACTGTCCGTGTACTGTCGCTGCTGGGCCGCGACAAAGACCATTTCCAATATTTCAGCTTCATAACTTATGTATTTTTTGAGCCTTCAAAGTTGGACAGTCAAGACGATTTTCTTATTAATACTTAAAATTTGTATACCATTCGATAAGTCAAGCAATTTATAACAATTTTTTTATGAAACCACTTTCATAAACACCATATTATTATTTAACATGGCTATCGAATTATTATTTTTAACAAAAAATTACAACCAACTTCCAAGGTAAAAACAATATTAACATCCTTATAATATGAACTAAAAAGTATTAAATAATTTTTCCTCTCTAAATGTGCCTTTTTCCGAATTCGGCTAAACCTCAACTATTTCTGTACTGAATCTCCATCATTTTGAAGTCGGTACCAGATATAGCTGAATCTTTATTTCTTTGATAGAAAATTTGAAACTTTTGGAACTGGCACTGACTTAAAAATTATGAAGATTGAGTACAGAAATAGTTGAGGTTTAGCCGAATTCGGAAAAAGGCACATTTAGAGAGGAAAAATTATTTAATACTTTTTAGTTCATATTATAATATCTATGGACGCTTCACACCACGTCAGTCTGGCCCCGTGCTAAGTACCTAAAGGACTTGTGTTACATGTACCAGACAACGGAAATATATTTAATACTTTTATACTATACATATATTTAAGATTTTATTATATCATACACATATTTAATACACATCCAGACCCGGGAACATTGAAAACTTTTTGTTCCGTCGGCGGGATTCGAACCCGCGACCCCCGGCTTGAGCGTCCAACGCGCTTACCACTGAGCCACAGAGGTTCATATTATAAGGATGTTATTGTTACGTGCTAGGGTTCTTTGGATTCAGAGAGAAAGACCTGGTGACTCTCTTGAAGACTTTATTCACAAACACTAGCTCACACTAATCACTGAGTCCAAACACTAAGCACTAGATCCAAATCACTGAGCACAATCACTGTCCTAGGTCGTAGCCGAGTCACTATCACAATCACAATCACTCACTATTGATCACTTGTTTTCGCTCCGAAGTCGCCTCGAAGATAGCTCAGATCAAACTGAATTGCCGGCTCGACTGTCTGCGACTATTTATACGGGCCGGATCGAATCTCAGAAAATTCCGGAACATCCCAGAATAAACCCGATATGCGTAAACAAATATGAGATATTTCTAGAAAGTACTCGTAGGTACATACACCTAGCGTCATCTAGTAGCGAGTAGGAGATTTACATTCCCTTGGTAGGTTCGCTGGTCCGACGCTAGATGGCACCGCGTGTCCGTATCCGTAACACTACTCCCCTCTTAGAGATGCTCGTCCCGAGCATCGTTGTTACTGCCATGGCACGCTGTCCTGGTCTGCGGTCCCTTCACATCAGCGCAAGAAGTACATTCGTGGCACCAATTCTGCACATCATCTCGCCAATGCAACCAGAAAAATCGTTCTCGCACTTTCCTCAGCATCCTCTTGACTCCTAGATGACTCCCTGATACACCCTGATGTATCTCGCGGAGAACATCTAGTACTCTCGCCCTTGGGACAATTATCTGGAAATAGAACTCTCTACCGTTAGCCCATTTCCTGTAGAGTATTCCGTTTTGAAGTATCAGACTGTCCCATTGTTCCCAGTACGCCTTAGTGACAGCGCCAGTGGGTGCAACCTCACGCCAGTTTGGTTTTACGTCACCGCGTTTCTTCCATGTGATGATGTGCCGAAGGTCGTCATCTCTTTCCTGAGCCTTCCTCATAGCATCATTTTCGAAGAGACCCAAAGTATTTGTCTTTGTTCTTCCGCTCCGTGCCTGGGAAGTAACAGTTATTGGGGCTCTCTCCACATTGTCCAATACTCGCCACCTAGTCCTGGATTCTATTCGTTTCCCCTTATCCCGGGCAGGGGACGAAACTGCTTGCTTCCTCAGCTCCTCTATCTGTTCCTCGATCCTTTCCATCCTTGCCATCTGGGTCTTCTGCGGGCAATTGAGCTGAAGATGGCCCCTCTCACCACACTTATAGCACATGGCTTCAAATCTTTTCCTCGTAGAAGCCTTGATTTCCTCGGAGACCTCGCGGATCTTATAGGTCTGCCGTATGTCACGCCGAACAGCCTCGACCTCTAAAGCATGCGCCAATGCTTCCTTTAGCGATGTATGGTGACCAAGTCTTACTGCAGCTCTGACCTCCAGGTCTTTGATTCCGTCGACAAATCCTTGAACAATATTTGTGTCGATCATCTTGGTGTCAGCTCCTGGGTATGCCTTCCTGACGAGTTTTTCAATTTCCAACGCCCATTGTTGAAGCCCTTCTTCTGAGCGTTGGACTCTGTCACGCAGTTGGGCACGGAACACGTGCTCCAGGTGTCGCTCCCCGTATCTGGATTCCAGTGCCTCCATCAGGTCTTGGAACCCATTTCCCGTATGAGGCAGTGCCTCCAGGACCGACAAAGCTTGCCCTCTGAGCGCAACAATGAGAGCGGTCAGGCATTGTTCTTCCGTCCATCCGTTTACGGTAGCAATAGTCTGAAATTGCCTTCGATAAGCGTTCCAAGAAGTAGTGCCATCGTACGGCGGCACCTTTAGTCTTGGCCCTTGTGCCACACCAGTTGCTCCACTAGACACCGCAACTCCCGTAGTTTCAAGGCGCACTACTCTCTTCTGCAGTTCAGTGAATCCGGTTTTCAAATTTTCCACAACCGACTCTAACCCGGTAACTCGTTCTTTCATTACGTCGACATCTTTACGAAGCTTAGTCACCGTGTCACTGACATCCTTTATTGCCAATAGCGCTTTTTCTTGGAGGTCTTTTTGTTGCTCTTGTGATTCCCGAATCGCTCTGATTTCCGCCTTCTGAAATTCCTGCAAAGCGCCGAGCTTGCAGTCTTGTGATTCTTGCAAAGCGCCGAGATTGCGGTCTTGTGATTCTTGAAAAGCGCCGAGCTTGCGGTCTTGTGATTCTTGCAAAGCGCCGAGCTTGCGGTCTTGTGCCTCCATCATTGCCCTTTGAGAATCTTGTAAAGCACCGAGCTTGCGGTCTTGGGCATCTTGCAAAGCCTGAATTAACTCAATTATGCTTTCCAATTGAGGAGCCATTTGAGGGGCCGTAGAAACCACGGGCGTGGCAGGATGGATGTAGCTAGTAGACGGGGTCTGCACAGGCGGGGCCCAGTGGTCGGGGCCAGTGGGCGTGGCCTGAGTGGGCGTGGCCACGCCCAAAGTGGGCGGAGCCTGAGGGGCGTGGTCAGTGGGCGGGGCCTGGTGGGCGGGGCCAGTGGGTGGAGCTTGGTCCCCAGTGGGTGTGGCCTCCGCAGCACGTTGTGCCCTTGTCCTGACACTTCCCTTGAAGTCCTCACTCGAAGTCAATGGCATCTCCAAATCCCACTTCTGACACCAGTTGTTACGTGCTAGGGTTCTTTGGATTCAGAGAGAAAGACCTGGTGACTCTCTTGAAGACTTTATTCACAAACACTAGCTCACACTAATCACTGAGTCCAAACACTAAGCACTAGATCCAAATCACTGAGCACAATCACTGTCCTAGGTCGTAGCCGAGTCACTATCACAATCACAATCACTCACTATTGATCACTTGTTTTCGCTCCGAAGTCGCCTCGAAGATAGCTCAGATCAAACTGAATTGCCGGCTCGACTGTCTGCGACTATTTATACGGGCCGGATCGAATCTCAGAAAATTCCGGAACATCCCAGAATAAACCCGATATGCGTAAACAAATATGAGATATTTCTAGAAAGTACTCGTAGGTACATACACCTAGCGTCATCTAGTAGCGAGTAGGAGATTTACATTCCCTTGGTAGGTTCGCTGGTCCGACGCTAGATGGCACCGCGTGTCCGTATCCGTAACATTATTATTGTTTTTACCTTGGAAGTCAGTTTTAATTTTTTGTTAAAAATAATAATTTCACTCTTTTAGTTACCTAGTAGGTAAACTGTTTGTGCTAATTATTTAAATTGTATAAAAAAATAGATTCATATTATTGTTCTCACTAGATGACACTGAGGCGCTCCTGTGTCGCGTTATCGCTAGTTCGAACTCCGAATGTTGTTCATATTATAGTTTTATTTACACGATGTATTCTATTGTTGGCGCTGAGGTGCTCCTGAATCGCACTCAGGCGCGGTCGCATCCTGACATTTTGGGGGTGGTGTCACTCACTATACAAAAAAATTATTGGCAAAATTTTCCTTTTATTACTTGGCAAGATTGGCCCCCCTCTTCGGACCGCGCCTGATCGCACTATCGCTTGTACGTAGGAGTTTTATATAGTTGTAACAGATTTTTGTTGTGTGTAATGTGTGAGTTTGGTGTGAGCAGTGACCATTTAAATTTGAATTGATCTCGTACTGTTATTAAAAATATTAATTAACCTTCCAAGATAAGAGGTTATAAGTGTTCGTCGGTGGTAGTGACCATACCACCCTACGCGCCGAATTACTGCGTTTATTCTACGTATCTTATTACAATTTGTTAAGAGTCATACTGCAAGGCCCAAGGTAGATAAATTAAAACAATACAATAAAAAAATTTAAGTGAACACAGCCCTATGCGTGCTAGGTAATTTAACAATTTAACGCTTCAACTCCCAAGCGGCCACATGTGGCCGCCAGGACAATGGATTTCCAAGAATCCGCGATCGAAGAATGAGCCGAATCACACCCAGCGGTGCGGCGAGCATATTTTCAGTGTCATAATAATATTATGATATTCATCTTTATCTTCATTATTGTAATACATAGTACTATCGCCACAGAATATAATTATATTGCTATCGCTTGAGAAACTTGGAAAGTCTCGCGGCTGCCTGCGCCTTTCTCAAGCGATACTATATTGTATTACATTAATGAAGATAAAGTTTAAAATCATATGACACTCAAAATGCTCGCAGCGCGGCATGCCCTGACATTCCGGGAAGTTGAATACGATGTTTACGCACGCGGCACGCGCCGCGCGGCGTGCGGCGGCGCGCCGTTGCCTCTGCGGCGTCGACCGCCGTGTATAAACAGCCTATAATAATAATTGGTGTTGTTATGTACATAATTATTATTATTGTATCCATACCTATGCCTTGTACTATTATGTATTTTGTGCCATGGGACAATTGGTGACCTTAACACGAAGTGGTAATGATGATGGCGATGATGATGATGATGAATTTGAATTGCATGATAGCATATGCTTTCTGTTCTTAAAACAACGCCGAAACTCCCAAACGTGTATCTATAAGGAGTCAGGAGTTCTCTCAGCATCTTCGAAACCATGGCTACCTTGACCCAATATTTGATTTTTTGGTAGCATATTCTTAGTACACTTCACATAAAACCAAAATCATCATATGTTTCCATATAAATTTTGAGGAGTTCCCTCGATTACTCCTGGATCCCATCATCAGGTTTTTTGTGAACATGGTACCAAATTGGAGTGAAACCTAATACAACAAAACAAAAATTTCGAAAATCGGTTCACAAACGGCGGAGTAATCGTTGAACATACAAATACAAAAATAAAAAATAAAAATACACAGCCGAACATAATATAACCTCCTCGTTTTTTTAAAGTCGGTTAAAAGGGCTTCCCGCGATGCGTTTAAACTAGTCATCGGTATTCATTAAAATTATTAACTATGAATGACAAAAATAACTTCTTAATATTATTAAATAGATGAATAATATTTTGGCGCACAATTAAGGGCGCGGAAGTCAAGATTGTTTTCTTCAAGGTCACGAGTCAATTAACTAACACGAGGATAAGCGCGTGATAACTATTTAGAATATCCGAAATAATTATAAGTTTGATTGGACGTTTTGACCTGGTTATGACAGATATCTAATATATAATGTATAAATCTCCTGTCACGATGTTTGTCCGCGATGGATTCCTAAACTACTTAACCGATTTTAATGTTTCTTTTTTAAAATGTGTACTTTTTTCCAACTTGAGAGATAGGATAGCTTAGATCTTTAATAATTATAGTCGCAATTTTATTTTATTGCAATTTATTTGTCTATAAAGAACGACCATTGTTTATGCGACGCGGGTCACGGGATAGCGATGGACGTTGCCATGGTGACATACTTATTTAGTCACTAATTCAATAAAATAATACGGGCGATGTACTTTATATAATATGGCAAAGAAACGTTTGCCGGGGCAGCTAGTAATATTATATTATTTAATTAATAATAAAGTAAATGCGAAAATGTGTCATGTGTCTGTAACCTCTTTACGCTTAAGTCACTTAACAAAGCTCTTGTATAACTTGGTATGGTAATACTTTAAAAAAAGGAGAAAATATAGTCTTTATACCAGCAACAGATTATGAAATCTGAATAATAATATGTTATTTTATAATTACATAAATTTGACACATAAAATAGTACAGAAATCTAGCATTTTTACATATAAATGTACAAGAATTGTCAATAACACATATTATAACACACATTAGAGCTTGCTAACATAAAAGTCAACGAGTCCCTATATGAGCTCCGGAATCGTTTTAGTTTATTATTATTCGACGTTCATACGACGATTTCTCGATTAATAAAAACAAAATGACATTTTAGTACCAAGATTAAAAGGTTCTAAATGGTAAGGTGTGCATAAAATATTAACGCCGTTATATAGTTTGGATAAATACGAAGTTTTATGACAATTATAAAGATCATAACATATTTTAAAAGTCATAAGTAATTTTCAAGTTAATATTATATCTAAAATAGAAAAACTATTAATATTTTGCTTTGTACTCATAAAGTATTATAGACTACAGAAGCTCATTTAACGCCATCTTCTCGGCCCATGTCCACCGCACGTCGTAGCCCATGTGTACGGTAAGTCATACTCGTAGCATAGCTCATGTCTACGGCATGTCGAAACCCATGTCTAAAATACCACGTAGGCCTACGTCTACGGCACGACGTGGCCCATGTCTACGGCACGTCATAGCCCATGTCTAAAGTGCCTGATAGACGTACGAACTTATAGCACGCAGGTTTTAAGTTCGCGAACTTACTCAGCTCGCGTCGGCGACACACGAGAATCGCTCACACTGGATTACCATGCCCCCAGGTTCGCGGCTCGCGGCTCGCAGCGCTTTGCTGACACACAGGCGATTAAGATCGTCGAGCCATAAGCCCGCGTACTTACTCGCACGTCTGTCACCCCCTTAAAACACCACGTAACCCATGTCTACGGCACGACGTGGCCCATTGGCACGTCGTAGCCCATGTCTACGGCACGTCTTAGCCCATATGGCACGTCGTAGCGAATGTCATTCATCATGTTTCGTGTATGCGACAAAGACTTCTATTTAAAAATAGAAGTCTTTGGTATGCGAATGAAAAATAGTCTACGCCACGTCAAAGACAGAGCAAATACCAGAAAGACTTCTATGACAGCATTATTTTATATCTAAAAATAACGAATGTAAAGCATAACTACATTATGTATACATTTCTTTCACGTATTTTACTTGAAATGAAATGTATGTATGACAAAATTGAAATCATTATTGATTCAAAGGGTCAGCCTATTTCCATAAGTCCAATATAAACATACCTTTTTCTTCCTTATATTTTTTTTTTTTTTTTTTTTTCTTAGCCTATGCTGTCCCACTGCTGGGCAAAGGCCTCCCCCAAGGTCTTCCATTGTGCTCGCTCCTGTGCCACCGCTGGCCAGCCTGGCTGGTATGCTTCCTTATATTATGTTTTTATTTTATACTCGTGTGCGTTATAATGGAAAATAAATTTTAGGGGCAATGTTTACCGATACTAACAGTTACATCTAGTCTATACAATATTATACATGTCAATAACGCCTCCGTAGCCGTAAGGTTTAGATCTCCTGAGTCGGGGGTCGATTCTCGTTGTATTTGGTCGGGTTATGATATTTTATGAGCTTGATTCCTAAATATCACAAGTAACATTCATAATATTATTATGACATCATCGAACCAAACAATTCATCTGCTTTTTTTCTATGTCCCTATATCTTCAATGTCGTACAATCATAATAGAAGGTATGTTAATGAGAATGATTTCAATTTCAGTCGATAGATCAAGAACTTGGCACAACCCGACCAAGTACATATTATCACGATCTGCCTATGAACCAACTTCTATAAAAGAATCAAAGTTGGTTCATCTAACTCGCAACACTATCTAACTCGAAACACCAAACCAAACAAAAATCCAGTTTACTGCCGTACTAACGTTGCACCATCGAAATAAAACATACTGTACACTGCACATAATAGTTTCGACTGTCAGTGGCACAAAAACATAATAACAATAAAAACTAGAATAGAGTTAGGTCTGCAAATAATATTTGCGCCTGCGGTCATAAATTTACCAAATATTTATTTGAGCACGCTCGTCCGCGTATTTCAATGGAGGTGAAATATATTTCCACTGCAAAGGAAATACGATTATGTTGGAATAACAACCGCTCGACATGTAAAAGTATTTGCCTTTTAAATGAAGCGACGCGAACGGTTTATAAGCCACATTTGATTGGATAGCATGATACGACGTGAGATTAAAATAGTTACGAATATGAGCCAGGAGTGTGCGGAAAATATTTTGTTCTTATCGAAGGTCTCATGTTTCATTCTATAATGTTAATAATAAATATAAATAAATACAAAGCAGTATTAAATAACAAAAAAATGCTTCAGTGTACTGTAGTCTGTAACATTTTAAGCTTAAAGCTTTAAATATTCCGAGCTATTAAATATCTGTAGTAATGCGTCCAATTTTATTTTAATCCGTTTAGCATTGAGAGCCATCATGTAGGCTATAATTGATTTTGCACTACAAAAAAATATACATTAGACATTGTGTTAAACATTAAAGCCAAAATAATATTATAGCGATTTATAGTGACTACACACAGAACATAGATCTACAAGCACAGTTAACTAAGCAGTACATTATAGTGCATCTATTTGTGTCGCTATTTGCATAACATGACAGCCAGTGCCCCCGGTTATAAGAGGAATGGCTTAGAAATAGCTTATATCGTGCATTTAAAGCGAAGCCACACTGCGCCGTTGCGTTGCGGGGATGTATAACGTATTTGCGTTGCAACGTCGCACGACAACACAACACAAGACGTAACACTGCAACGCTTCATGCATCCTCCCACTTTATCTGTCAGCGTTCCGTTAAAAACAATGTGACATATCATCGAATTTGTAGGTCGTCTGCTTGTAGTCAGAGCATTCGTTGTCACAACGCATCGCAATGTATATTTAAATATTAAAAATTAAGGAGAGGCTTTATTTTTCTAGAGCCAACAGTATATTGGAGATATTAAAATATTATTATAGTTTTTTTTTTAATATCAAAGGGAAAGTCCCTATGATATTAAAAAAAAAACTGAGACCAAACGAAGAGCTCCCTAGATGCTATAATATCCTGTTCAGTAGCACATGCAACACTACAGGAGTTTCCGTATCTATCGAAAAAGGTCGAAAAATACTCAACCTATTTTGGTGAATACAGATACAGATTAGAATACAGGAAGAAAATATTGTTGTGGAAAAAGTTATATAGGTCTACCAGTATAATATGATGGCAAATTTTGACAGCAGATTTTCAAAAAATATCCTTGATCATTGGATAAATTTTTATATTTGCATGTTTCACACACAGAATCAGCCGCCATAAGAAAAAAAAGGATCAAAATGTTGTATTGCATTTATCTCAGTACTGCTAGAGACAATTTCTTTTCTCACTTTTTGCCATCAGATAGACTGGTAGACTGGTAGACGTTTCTGCGCGTTTAAGTTAGTGTCTAAACACACTAGGCCGAAGTTACGCGGCGTAAATTCCGCATGATTACGCCTGCAATGTATTTTAAATTACCGATGACACACTATTCCGTCGCGTTCCGTCCGTATTTTGTATGTGATTGACATTGCGGACGTAATCATGCGCGCCGCGTAAGTTCTGCCTAGTGTGAGACACTTTGGAACGCGTATCACGCGTAAACGCATGTTAAGGGCGTTCCGTCCGGAGATTCCGTAATTGACCGTATTTAAAACCTTATAAACTCATAATCTGAAAGCTACAAAGTTATAATAAAAATACAGCAATAATCTTCAGTATATCAACATTCCTTTTGTCGTTTTAAATTTTCTATCTTTGTTTCTTATACTCATGATTACTTATCTCGGTTCAAAATTGTCCTAAAAAAAATTTAAAACGGCGAATATGTAGTTTATGATATTGTCGATATATTGGCGTGAGTTTCAAATAAAAGTAATTTGTAAATCCTAAGGAGATGCTGAATGTATGCTTGAATTTTAACAAATTGGTATTACTTTGGAAGCTGATATCATGAGTGTAAGAAACAAAAATAGAAAATTTAAAACGACAAAATGAATGTTGATATACTGAAGATTATTGCTGTATTTTTATTATAACTTTGTAGCTTTCAGATTATGAGTTTATAAGGTTTTAAATACGGTCAATTACGGAATCTCCGGACGGAACGCCCTTAAGGCAAGGATCAATCTCAATCCAAAACGATAACCTTGCACACAACCAAAGACCAAGCGTATACGCATCGCAATAAGATTCATTTTAGCTTAGCATAAAACTGTAGTTACTAGGGGCGGATCTTCTCTATTTTTCATTTTTTTTTAATATCTTTGGAAATAAATATTAAGAAACAAAATTGTTCGGTTAAAGATATTTTAATATAGATTTACTAACAATTAATACCTATATTTCGATGAATTAGATTTTTTCGGAGGTGAGTTTGTAAATTAATTACACCCAAAGTATTACGTTTTATAAAAATATTTATGGTTGTCTTTTAAATATTGTGCTTTAT
The DNA here is from genome assembly GCA_937595015.1 of Polyommatus icarus. NCBI lineage: Eukaryota > Metazoa > Arthropoda > Insecta > Lepidoptera > Lycaenidae > Polyommatus > Polyommatus icarus. The sequence goes on along the minus strand of OW569339.1, from coordinate 6,022,831 downwards.
ATCTCATATTTTTTTTTAATTTTGTTATATTGGTAAACTGGGAGTCACGGAATAACAAATTGGCGTTGATCCTCGCCTTAAGTGTTCCTAAATAACTAGATAAGAAAATTATGCATTTTTATACAATTGGCATAACATGATTTTCTGATTCCGTGGCAAGAGACCGCAACCGACAAAAATTCAAATAAAATGAACTTTATGACCTAGGTCCTAGTCTACAGTTTCATTACCTCTTCACCACTACATAGCAGCGGCGGCATGACCAATGAAACCTATACACTGCTTACAAAGAGCTAAGCTATCACAAGCTTATTAGGCTCCAATACACGATACGAGAATCGACATGAAACTAATGAAATGCGACCCTATAACTGTCAATTAGGGTGCTTGTACATTAGCATGAATTATTATGTAAATAGCACTCGTCACCAACCTCATACTCGTTTGTCATGGTAATGTAACTTCTATTTCACTTTGCATTGTTTACCGAAACAAACGCCCGCGATCGTAAGTCAAATTATCTGCTCGTTAGATGTTTGGCATGACATAGATATCAATATATTTTAACTGACTTTAAAAAAGGAGGGCATAATCATAAAAACCTCTGAAATGGGTGCTGTGCAGTTTTTTTATAGAACAACTTTTTAATTGACAAGAAAATCATGTAGGTGATGACTTCAGTTGACGACTTTTTTTATCAAAAGAGAAGCAAAAGTTTCGTACCAATATAAGCAATTAACAAAAAGAAAATATCCGTAAAAAAATCATTATACCCAAAAAATATCCACGTTAAGATAGACGAATGATTCGCAACTTATGGTGAGAAAAGGCGGCTGTCTCGAGGATTATTAATCAAATACGTTTGATGGGAAAAAAATATTCCCTTTTCCTAGCAATGTTTTAATGATGTTTGCGTGAAAATTATTAATGATATCCATTGTGAAAGCACAAATACTATTTTATTAACGGAGTACCCGTTTAATGAATCGTTTGTGCACTAAATCGAATTATTGAATAATTTATCTCACAATTAATAGCGTTGTTGTGGTTGAATATTTTCATGGTTGTATTAGGGAACAATGTTGTGGGATAAAAGATCGAGGTAAATTAAATTGATGTTTAAGGTAAAATTAGAAAGCCGTGGCCAATTATTAATGTCCAAGCAAAGCCTTAACATTTAAATGTAACAATAATAACGGTAAAGTAAAGCATCATGGCGAATGGTTTATGTTTTTTTTTTCCTTTTTTAACTACTGACACATTCAGTAAACAATCCCACCTAAATCCGACATGTTGCACAGTGCAGATGTCAATTCAGAATCTTGACAGAAAAATTGTGAAACGTCATATAAAACTTTTTGTTTGGAGTTTTGCCGGGAATACGAAAGAGTGACGTTTTGTTTTTGTATTATTTTCCTAAAATTGTGTTATTTCGGTTTTTAATGTGTAATGTTGGTAGAATATATACCATTAAATATTCGTTGTCGTGCACAAGTGTGGGCAAGTGATACAACTTCAAGAAACGTGCCATTTTGTGTTCCCTCCAAAACTCCATCGAAAGTTTTAGTAAAGGGTCTACCACTTTACTAAAACAACTGACTTGACTCGTTGACTTTACCGACTACTTTTTAGACTTTGACTAGACTTTCGACTTGACGATAATCTGGAAAAACAACTTGAAAATTTTGTAAATTTTTTACGAAATTTTTTTTTTCCCGCCAATACTTTACTTGACACTGGCCATGGTTTAAGAGCCGAGAGCCATAACAAGAAAAAAAAAAACTTTTTGTTTACTGTCTATGCTGGCACTGCTTCTGGCGTGAAAACATTGCTGTAATTGTATTGTATTGAATTGTAGCAATTTAGTAGTGTGCGTACAAGACAAAAAAACGAGGAATACGGCTTTTGCTGAAGCAAAGATTTCCTTTGGTAGGATTGATCTTTATATCCCTAAGATGGGTTTACGATGTGGAGCCACCTGAATATTTCATGCAGGTGGGGGAGGGGGGGTTTTTTAGCTTTAACAAGGTATGAGGTCAATAACTGCGCGGGATTTAGGTATATAGGCGAGTTTGGTATCATTTTCGATTGAATCGAATGTTTAAATGCCAGTTTTTGAATAATATTATTTAGATAAAAATAGTAAAAATAAAATAAAAAATTTGAATATATGATTTTCTACCAACGAAAATGCTGTTGACAGGGCTTAATTAATACATGGAGGCTGATAGCCGCATTATTCTGCATGCCAAAGACATAGTGATGAATAGAGCAATAAACATATTAATATTACTAGACGTGCCGCGCGGCTTCGTCCGCGTAAATCTGAAATTTCACGGAAACCGTATATTTTTCACAAATTAATAACCCATATCTCACGTAGTCTACTTTGATATATTCGTGTCAAATAACATAAAAAATTCTCCGGTAGTCTGTGAGATATTAGCCCTTTCAAATAATTTTCCCCGTTTTTTTACGTTTTCCTCTGTATCTTTGCTCGTATTGGTCTTAGCGTGATAAAATATAGCTTATAGCCTTCCTCGATAAAAAGGCTATCAAACACTGAAAGATTTTTCAAATCGGATCAGTAGTTCTTGAGATTAGCGCGTTCAAACAAACTAACTAACAAACAAACTCTTCAGCTTTATTTTCACATATTCCTCTGTATCTTTGCTCCTATTGGTCTTAGCGTGATAAATATAGGCTATAGCCTTTTTCGATAAATAGGCTATCAGACACTGAAAGATTCTTTTGAATCGGATGAGTAGCTCCTGAAATTAGCGCGTTCAAAAAAACAAACTCTTCAGCTTTATAATATTACTAGACGTTCCGTGCTGCTTCGCCCGCGTAAATTAGATATTTTACAGACAAATTAGTCCACAATAAATAGCCTATGATTATTCACATTCCTACTTTTTATCTGTGCCAAGTAACAGGAAAATTGCTGAAAAAATCGTGAAATAAGCTCTTTCAAATAATTTCCTCCGTTTTTTCACATTTTCCTCTATTTTTTCGCTCATATTAGTCTTAGCGTAATAAAATTTAGCCTATAGCCTTCCTTAAT